>CM060957.1:40594671-40906033 GCA_030765055.1 Mantis religiosa
AAGAAGAAGAAAAGAAGAAGAGAAGAAGAAGAAGAAGAAGAAGAAGAAGAAGAGAAGAAGAAGAAGAGAAGAAGAAGAAGAAGAAGAAGAAGAAGAAGAAGAAGAAGAAGAAGAAGAAGAGAAGAAGAAGAAGAAGAAGAAGAAGAGAGAAGAAAGAAGAAAGAAGAAGAAGAAGAAGAAGAAGAAGAAGAAAGAAGAAGAAGAAGAAGAAGAAGAAGAAGAAGAAGAAGAAGAAGACGAAAGAAGAAGAAGAAGAAGAAGAAGAAGAAGAAGAAGAAGAAGAAGAAGAAGAAGAAGAAGAAGAAGAAGAAGAAGAAGAAGAAGAAGAAGAAGAAGAAGAAGAAGAAGAAGAAGAAGAAGAAGAAGACGAAGAAGAAGAAGGAAGAAGAAGAGAAGAAGAAGAAGAAGAAGAAGAAGAAGAAGAAGAGAAGAAGAAGAAGAAGAAGAAGAAGAAGAAGAAAGAAGAAGAAGAAGAAGAAGAAGAAGAAGAAGAAGAAGAAGAAGAAGAAGAGAAGAAGAAGAAGAAAGAAGAAGAAGAAGAAGAAGAAGAAGAAGAAGAAGAAGAAGAAGAAGAAGAAGAAGAAGAAGAAGAACAGAAGAAGAACAAGAACAAGAAGAACAACAAGAACAACAAGAACAAAAGAAAAGAACAAGAACAAGAACAAGAACAAGAACAAGAACAAGAACAAGAAGAAGAACAAGAAGAAGAACAAGAAGAAGAACAAGAAGAAGAACAAGAAGAAGAACAAGAAGAAGAACAAGAAGAACAAGAAGAAGAACAAGATGAAGAAACAAGATGAAGAACAAGAAGAAGAACAAGAAGAAGAACAAGAAGAAGAACAAGAAGAAGAACAAGAAGAAGAACAAGAAGAAGAAGAAGAAGAAGAAGAAGAAGAAGAAGAAGAAGAAGAAGAAGAAGAAGAAGAAGAAGAAGAAGAAGAAGAAGAAGAAGAAGAACAAGAAGAAGAAGAACAAGAAGAAGAAGAAGAAGAAGAAAGAAGAAGAAGAAGAAGAAGAAGAAGAGAAGAAGAAGAAGAAGAAGAAGAAGAAGAAGAAGAAGAAGAAGAAGAAGAAGAAGAAGAAGAAGAAGAAGAAGAAGAAGAAGAAGAAGAAGAAGAAGAAGAAGAAGAAGAAGAAGAGAAGAAGAAGAAGAAGAAGAAGAAGAAGAGAAGAAGAAGAAGAAGAAGAAGAAGAAGAAGAAGAAGAAGAAGAAGAAGAAGAAGAAGAAGAAGAAGAAGAAGAAGAAGAAGAGAAGAAGAAGAAGAAGAAGAAGAAGAAGAAGAAGAAGAAGAAGAATAAGAAGAAAGATGGAGACACTCAGTTTTAAAGAAAGCTGGATCCGATGCTCCAGTTACTGTTCTTGCGGACGAAAACATCAACACTGCTGCTGACATTGTGAGAGGGGATCGAAGAATTACCTTAAGATGACTTTCTGAAATACTGAACACTTCATTGGATGCCACCCACACGTTGGTGACAGAAACATTACACATGAGACGTGTTTGTGCGCGATGGGTTCCAAGACTGTTGATTCCCGAACAAAAGGACATTCCCATGTAGGTCTGCATGCAGTAAAGTTGACGTTAGAGGAAGATCCGGAGTTTCTTTCATGCATAATCACTGCCGATGAAACTTGGCTGCATCATTTTGATCCTGAGAGCAAGCAGCAAAGCTCAGTGTGGAAATCACCTTCATCACCAACCCTCTGAAAAAGCACAAGTGGTTGCTTCTGCTGGGAAAGATATAATCATATTATTCTCTTATATTTATGGAATGGTTTACCGCACATCAGGAACTGGAAAATACTAGAGGGATGACCTGAAAACATTGCAAGTCTATATCAGGCGCAAAAGACAACATTTGTGTGAGGCAGGCTGGATGCCTCACCACGATAGTGCGCGGCTGCGTATTGCCATTGTTGTTGCTGAATATCTTGTAAAAATCATCGTGAAGTACAACCCTCACCCTCCCTATAATACGTATTTAGCCGTATGTAACTTTTTTCTATTCCCTTACTGGAGGAAACGCCTTCGTGTGAGGCATTATCCATCAGCAGAAGCAGTGGTGATGGCTGTGGAGGCTATTTTGAAGGATCTCCCCAAAAATGGCTTCCAGCATGTCTTTAATGACTGGCAGAAACGCTGGGATAAGTGCATCGCATTCATGGGAGAAGATTTTTCGAAGGACCATCTAAACTATGAGGATGGGTAAAGATACGTTTTCAAAACAAAACAAAAAATGTGAACCTTCCTTATTGAACAGTCCTCGTACATTGAAATCTCTAAGTAAAGTACTTCTAGGTTGCTGGCGGAGAATTGCAACACATTTTTCATCCCTTTCAAAACATTTGACCGCTGGGTAAAATGTGACATTGTTTTGTGACGATCCAAACTGGTGACAGTGTATTCGACACCACTCCATAGGATGGCTCTAAGGTCCCAGGAATCCCAATACAACCAGAACAGGTAAGAACGACTAAGGTCACATAGGTTATTGATCGATCTGCAGAATAAAGTTGGAAGGAAGTTTGCGAGACCTAGAGTGGAAAGTTGAAGCGAGGGAAATGAGGTTAACGCGATTTGAAAGAGTCATTACATTTCCGCGCTCCCCACTTTTACAGTTTCAACTGATTAATTATTTCAACAAATGTCATTTACTACCCTTTGGCGTTCCGGTACAGGTGCGGGTGCAGTAAAATGTGCCGTAAATAATGGAGCAATGCAATGGGCAGCAATCGATGGCAGCAAGATTGATTATGTGTTTTGGAAGGCTTAGTACCATTGCGCTGGACCTGCCAGAGTGTCCGCTTCCTTGTAAAAGCGTAAAAACGCCTTAATATCTAGACAGAGTGAATGCTCAAAAGTAGTCTTATTTTCTCTTCGGAGGGTGGTTCAAAAAGTAAAGCCTCCTATTTTTATTCCTTTAAATAAATAAGTTATGCAAAACTTTGAATTTGGCGCAATTCCTCAAACCTTCTTCTCCAATCCCCAGCAATAGTAACTTCCTAGGTCAATAGGTGGCAGCACCACATCCTTTTGCAAAATGGTTGACATCGACATTCGTATTAGACACCGTTCTGTGATTGAATTTTTGACAACGGAATGTGAAACGTCAATTCGCATTCACGAAAAGCAAAAAAATGTGTAAGGTGATGGAACGGTGGATGTCAGCACTATTAAACGATGGGTTCGTCGCTCTAACGAAGCTGAAGGGCATACACCATTGGCTGATGACAAGTGACGCGGCAGGCCGGTGACTGCAGTGACTCCATGCAACATTCAGCGAGTTGATGACATTCGTGGTGATCGCTGAGTAACAACAGTTGAATTGTGTCGTATTACCTCCCTCAGTAAAGGAGTGTGATGACGATTATTCAAGAACTGGGTTACTCAAAAGTTTGTTCACGTTGGGTACCAAGAATGTTAACCACC
Source organism: Mantis religiosa (assembly GCA_030765055.1). Lineage (NCBI taxonomy): Eukaryota > Metazoa > Arthropoda > Insecta > Mantodea > Mantidae > Mantis > Mantis religiosa. Next base: position 40,598,103 of record CM060957.1, read on the forward strand.
CGAAACAAAGAAACAAGGAAAACAATAGCCTCCAAACACTTGCAGCGCTTCAATTTGGAGGGAGAGGAGTTTCTGGGCAAAAATTGTTCCTGGAGACGAAACCTGGGTTCATTTTTTTGAACCCGAAACAAAGAGGCAGTCAATGGTATGGCACCAGGCAACGTCACCAAAGAAAAAAGATCAAAACTCAGCGGTCGGCAGGGAAAGTTATGACGACAGTGTTTTGGGATGCAGAGCGTGTGCTTATGATTGATTTTTTGGAGCAGGGATGCACAATAAATTCTGTCCAATATGTCAGAGCACTCAAAAAGCTGAAAGCACGTCTTCGCCGAGTTCGCCCAATAAAAACTATGGCAGATGTTCTTATTTTGCATGACAATGGAAGACCACACTAGCCGTTACACCACTGCAGAAATTGAGAAACTGGGATGACAAGTCTTACCTCACCCCAATACAGTCCTGACCGGACTCCATCAGACTTCCATCTGTTTGGGCCACTAAAGGAAGCTCATCGTGGGATTCATTTTGATGATGAGGAGGCTGTGAAAACGTCCGTGCTTCAATGGCTTAGGAAGCAAGACCGTGTGCTTTACCACACTGGAACACCTGCCCTCGTTAAAAGGTGTACCAAAACTGTGGAAAAGAACGGAGATTATAATGAATAGTGACAAATTAATCGTCAATGTTTTAGTTTTCAAGCTATGTAAATTGGATTCAATTTTCTTGGCAATTAAACGAGAAAAAAATAGCAGGCATTACTTTTTGACCCACCCTCGTATTAACCTAAGTATAACACGAGATGATAAATATACACGGCTTTCGTTTTTATTCATCATTTCCCGCCCTCCGTGTGAGCAAGTGTGATGCCACAGTTGACTGGTGAGTATCTTGAAATCATAGTGCCCTCTACAGAGAAGAAGCAGTAATTTTTTTAAGAACAGTAAGCAAATTACTGATCTGAGTGTGGTTACGTTATCACTAACACCACCAGCTTCCCCTGGATATGTACACAGAGCACCGTGCCTTCATGGATGAATGCTACTTTCGTATCGGAAATAAAATTGGTGCGACACATAAATATAATTTAAACCGCAGCATAGAGGAGTATATGCAAAGCTGTCCGGCATTCAGACAAGTCTCTCGGAGTGTAATGTTGTTAAAACTGCCCAGATACCGTCAAATGTAGATACCTTTATTGCAACATAAACGTCTTACGTTTTCTCAGTATACTATAGAAATTTTGTTTCATTCTCAAGCTTAACTAAAATGTCTATTAATGTTGGTATGTTTATGTCTTTTAAAACCAAAAGGTGCATCAAACATTTCCAATTTACAGGTACAGCTACTGGCAAAAGGAGAGACACTGAACGCTAGTATGAGGGCTGTCCAATAAAGAATTATCCGGACTGTTTTGACAACGTACCTTTACTCACCCACAATTTTCATGGTCCTTCACAAAATAGTCTCCCCTGCATGCGATGTACTATTCCCAGGGTTTCTGCCAGTCTTCAAAGACATGCTGGAAACCATTTTTCAAGAGATCCTTCAAAATCGCTTCCGCAGACTTCACCACTGCTTCTGATGAAGGACAATGCCTCCCAAGAAGGCGTTTTTTCAAGTTAGGGAAGAGAAAAGACTGACATGGCGCTAAATCTGGAGGGTGAGGGAAGCACTTACCGTTGATCTTTGCAAGATATTCAGCAACAACATTGGCAATATGCGGACGCGCATTATCGTGGTGCAGCAACCAGCCCGTTTCACGGAAATGTGGTCTTTTGCGCCTGATATGGACTTGCACTGTATTAAGGACATCCCTTTAGTATTGTCCAGTTACTGATGTGTTTGCAGGCACAACATTCCGATAAACCATTTCATGAATCTCAAAGAATGAGCTGACCATATCTTTCCCAGCAGAAGCAACCACTTTTGCTCTTTGGGGGCTTGGTGATGGAGATTTCCACACTGAGCTTTGCTGTTTGTTCTTAGGATCAAAAAAATGTAGTCAAGTTTCATCAGCAGTGATTAAGTTTGAAAGAAACTCCGGATCTTCCTCTAACATCAACTTTAACTGCATGTTACCTCCATTGCAGCTATAGCCGATACTGAGCATGTCTGTAACTGCCTGGTTCTCACAGGTGGGAACCGGGAGCACCAACAATGAAACTATTACAGCGTGTTTGTTTCACATTAAGCTAACAGAATGTAATAAGATTGAATTTTAGTGCGAAAATTTATGACCAATCATTATTGAAATGCCCTCGTATAAAGTGACTGATCCCAATCTAAAAGTAATAAATAATGTTATGACAGAAAGGCCTCAAGCATATTTTCTCGCAATACAGACAATATTTAAGAGGAAGAGAGAAAGGAAATACAAGAAAATGGGCACATAGAACTATGTACTAGAGATATTTTCTTGTTTAGGCTTGGATAAAGTTTTGTACATCTTGTAACGTTAATTTTTTTTATTACTAGAACATGTTCTGCTAATTTTATGGTTTGTAATGCAGTTACATTGAGGTAGCTGTGGGTGAAAGAACAGGATTGATTTCAAATTGAAATATTTCTATATTATGTGGCAGGTTCACAATATGCATATAAGTTTACTGTAACAGAAGAGCAGATGTTCATTGTGGAATAAGTGTTCATTGACTTACCATTTCGTATATTCTTCATAGTAGACTTTTATTGCTACATAATTATCTTTGCAGTGCATTGTATTGCAGTATATAGTTTTTAAAATCACTTATCGTATCGACACACCAGGGGAAATTACGAACCTTTATATTACTTGGGCACGACCTGTCTCTCAAATAGTATATTCACCTGCCGGTAGAGGGAGGTCTCAAAGCTGCTGTCACCACATCAAATACGATCGTAAGTCGCTAGGGTAATCGTACATAAAGTCACTCCATCAGCGATGCTATTGATGACGTCAAAGTTTGCGCCGTAAAATCATAGATACAAATGAATAACGTCTACAATGCAAAAAGGTTGAAGCATGCTTCTGAGGAAGATATACTTTTTCTTTGGAAATTTCCCATGCAACCAAGAGACAGAAACTTCTCCCATTTGAGGTAAATAGCTGTAAACCATGACGTTTCAAAGGTTAAATAAAATATATTTAGTTTATTCATTTTTATATTTGTGTGCTCATATATTTGTGCGACACTTCTACTGAGGGTAAAAGATTTATTGGACGTGAGTCAACTATTAGCTCGGCTTTCATTTGCAGTGGCATCCCTGAAAACCACTTAATGGTTCTCCTCTAAGTCTACCAATCCGATTAGTGTTAGCTATATAGAAGTTTGAGAACATGGGTAATGGGTGTTTAAACAGAAGTCGTCGAGACTTCTGCTTTTTCCACAGAGTAGCACTTTATCCGGATAATCCTGCTATAAACAGGTTATTTTGTGAAAATGGCATCGCTCCGCCGGCAACTGTAGGGATTTTCGGGAACCGTTTCTACATCTTGAGCTAGATGAAGTGCCTATCGTGCGTGGAAATGCCTTTTCAAGTATCTCTACATGCAGCTCATAATTCATTTTATATCCGAAGAGAACTTTTAGTTACAGTTGTTTTACTTTTATTTTTGGGGATTAGCCGGTGCTATCGAATTGCAGCTGATTGTTTATTTGTATTCTCTGCTACGCAAAAGTTAAAACCTTTCCAGAAAATGGTTTTTACAGGAATATGTACAGGGGCCGACATAAGTATTCGAACGTGAAGATATTCATTACATTATTTTAAAGCTACGCAGAGTAAGCATACGTAAATGCAACTGAAATAAACTTGAGTCTTCCATTAAACATATACACACAAATAGCAACTGAAACTAATTTGCACTACAAGGTGAAATTAAAAGGTCACTTTACATCTGGACATAAGTATTCAAACAGAGAACAGCTAGTATTAAGTTATCATTCCCTTTCTTTGAATTACTGCTGATAATAGTTTGGGCATTGTCTGTATGTGTTGCTTAGTGACGGCAGAGCCCATATTTGTCCACTATTTGAAGAAGTTCTTTCAGATGGTACTTGCTTCTGATGTGATGCTTCCTCACACTTTCTCCGAGTTCCTTTCAGATGTTCTCTATAGGATTTAAATCTGGAGATTGGGGAGGTGTCTTCAAAGTGTGAGGAGTGTTGTACATGTTCCAAAGCCTCAATTTTTTTGTTATTTACATTTAGTCATATCGGACGATTAATGAAATGGGTGAAAGAAAGCTCAATGCGTCCGGAGTCCATGGAGCTTAGAGTCACCGCACATTCGTCTTTCAGAAAAAGGAAAACCCCTGGAAAAATCTTATCCAGGTAACTCACCCTGACCGAGGTTCGAACTCGGGACCTCTTGAGCGTGAGGCAGACACACAACCATATACGCTACCGAGACGAGCTCAAAACCTTACAATTTCAGCAGTATACTTCGGATCATTGTCCTGATGGAAGTAAAATTCATGCCCTTATGACACCTTCTCTGAACTCTTTTTAAGATTGTTTTCTAGAATCCGCTTGTGTTCAAATTTGTCCATGATCCCAACTACAAACACTAGCTCCCCAAAGCCAGATGAATCTATACAGCCCCATACCATCACACTACTGCCACTATATTTCACTGTAGCTACTATGATCTTAGGTTCCTATTCTGTATTTGGCTGTCTCCACACTTTAAGACGTCCACATTTTTGCATGAGCAGAATTTGCTCTCGTCCAACCAGAGAACCTTATCCCAGAATTCTGTTGGTTTCACCACATACTGTTTAGCAAATTGTATACGCCTTTTCTTATTCACCTTATGAACATATCGTTTCTTCCTAGGAACGCGAGCATTGTACCCAGTACTATTTAAAATCCGTTCGATTGTTCTGGTGTGAACCACAGTGCCAGAATATTGCTCAAGGCATCCTCTAATCTCAGATTCAGTAACTCTCGGACTCTACTTCACCATTTTTATTATTTGCCTCCTGTCTCTGGTGGTGAGTTTAGAAGTAGCGCCATTTCTAGGTTTATTTACAACAGTACTTGTCTGTTTGAAGCGTTGAATTATGCAGATCACTTTAGTTTTGATTCTGTTAAAGGTTTGGCAACTTCAGAGAGAGATTAGTTTTGCTTGTACATATTTATCTCTGCCACTGTTGTCTCCTTACCTTTACGTCCCATATTACCTGTCAGTTCACAATCGGCTGAATAACTTCAGCACAATGTCTCGAGACATAGCATAAACACAACTGCCATGTGGTAGGGGCGTGTGGGGTGCGTCCAACCACCTTTCTCTCTGTTCGATTGCGTTCGTTCGAATACTTGTGTCCTCCAATAAGAGGGGCAATAGAACAATTACAGTACAGATTGTGTAATAAATACATGCAAATTGAAATTTTAAATATATTTCCGAGAAACAAAAGGTTAATGCTTGCCTGTTTAACAATTGAGCCGTGCTAAATAAAGATCACAGTATTTATAGTACGTGTAATGTTACATGTTATATTATTCCAATACTTTTGTCGGCCTCTGTATGAATAGCACAACTCAAAAACCAATGTTGATAAATGGCAAGCAATTAAGTTAAGCTTTTTTCGAAGATGTGACATTAAAATAGTAACAAAATTCGCTGAATTGGCACTATCTTCTACAGTAATGTTCTTGTCTGTATTTTTAACTTTCTCAAAACATACATCTAACGAGCTTTATTAAAATACGTTACGGACGCAATAGCACAAATGGAGGTGGCCAGGGCATTTCGCCAGTATGCACCACCTACGATGTGCGCAACGAATGACAATGTTTGACCGCGGAATAGGAGGTCGAACGGAAGGGAGACCAAAGTTGAGATGAAAAGATAGCTTCAAAAAGATAGCAGGAACAGAGTGGTCAACAGGAAAAGAGAACGGAGCTATGTGGAAGACACTATAAGAAGTAAATTACCCGTTCTTTCACACTGGCCGTGTGTAGGCTAAAGTATGGAAAGACAGAGTCAGAATGAAAAATTCCATGCAATAGCCGGGATTTGAACCACGGATCTTCTGGAAATTAACTGTTCCTTCAGACTGGCCGTGTGTAGGCTAAATTATGGAAAGATAGAGTCCGACTGAAAAATTCAGTGCAATGGCCGGGATTTGAACCACGGATCTTCTTCTTTCTTTCCACACTTTAGCCTACACACGGCCAGTGTGAAAGAACAGATAATTTCCATTAATTTACCTAACAGTGGTTAACTATAAAGCCCGAGCCTTAAAGTACTTACACGTTGTAAGTCGCCATTAAGGTAGTTGTCTCATGTGTTTGTTAGAACTCCTCAGTGAATTAGCGGAAAAAACACGAGTCAGTTGGAGCATTTAATGTCATATCGGCACGTTGGCCATAGTAGCTCAATGGTTAGAGCGGCTGTACGGCAACCAGAAGATTGGTGGTTCAAATACCGGCTATGGCATTGAATATTTAAGTATGACTATCTTTCCACACTGTAAGAAGTAGCTACTCAAGTGCCATAAACTAAAAGCGTGTATCATAGCTAAATATGTACAACAATGATGTATGTGTTAAGAGTGTGAAGTAAACAGCAACACTACTCTTGACACGAAAACACGGTGTTACCGGAGCGCAGCAACTGCACAGGCCTCTTAGGTGTTGAGACCCTGAGTTTCCCTATTGCTAATCCCTGAACACCAGGAGGCCTTTGTCCTAAAGGGCTCTTAAAGCTTTTCGTTTCATTCATATTTAGGGTACTTATTTGAGAAAGGACATGGAAGAATGGGCGTCCGTAATAATTTGTTTTAGACTGGGTAGTGAGAGTACTGTATATTTTACATATTAGATAATTCTTTAATAGTTTCAGATATTTTTCTTTCTGGTACAATACGCTATGATAATGATCGAAAGGAAGAGTAGCTCCCAGAACCTTTAGAGGACCTTTGGTGCATACTCTCGATTAGAGATTTTTATGGCAAATGTAAAAAGGGTTGCAAGATTGGTTACACTGTGAATCACGTACTCCTCAGGTCTGTTATCGCTAGTTGCGTGCGAGAAACCGAGATTGTGTTCAGTTGCGTTGTGTATTGTTAGCCTACTTTGTGAAAATACAATTAAAATACGCTGTCTAGGAAGCAGGACTAGTGGCGGCAGAATTATAGGTAGACCGAGCATTCATGGAGCAGAGAAAAGATCAGCTTACGCTCGGGTTGTTACGTTGCATAGTCAAACTAGAAAATTTGTCTGTACTCATATGAAATTGTTTGAACCAGAAGACGAGAGTTTGGTCCTTATCAGTGTACCGCTTATTGCTGTCAATAAAGACGACAGTATGTCAGTAGGTGTGCAATTGACAAAGTCGTTAGTAGTAGTATATTGCGATATTAATGTATACTGAGAAGGTTTGAAAAAAACGAGGCGCTTGCGCCAAGGTTCCGCTATGTGCTTATCACAAGTGTATTTTTTGCTCTGTGTGAATTTATATCAATCTGAATTTTAGTAGTTAAGATATTAACTAAAGTATTAATAAACATATTTGAAGATATATGTTATATTCTAGAAGGTGTATCGCCTATATGTGTTACTATGGAGAAATACTTAGCGCACTAGTGCGTGGTTGTGAACTTACGATGCATAGCAACAATAACGGTAAATATGGAATATTAGTTACACAGTACAAACATTTTAATTAATTGATGGAAATTAAACATTTCTCCACAATTTCCGTATATAAGATATTTGATGGATAGAGTCAACATGAAAAATTCAATGCCATGGCCGGAATTTGAACCACAGATCTACTGGGCTCCGTCCAGTCGCTCTTAGCCTTTGAGCTACCATGGCCAACGTGCCGTCATGACATTAAATTCTCCAGTTGACTCGTATATTTCCCCGGTAGACCACTAGGGGCTCTCGCATTCGAGATACACCGTTTGTGGCGAATTACTATTGTAAGTACCGGGGAAATATACGAGTTAACTGGAGAATTTAATGTCAGGACGGCAGGTTGGCCATGGTAGCTCAAAGGTTAAGAGTGACTCGACCGAAACCAGAAGATCTGTGGTTCAAATCCCGGCCATGGCATTGAATTTTTCATGTTGACTCTATCCATCAAATATCTTAGCCTATATACGGTTAGTGTGGAGAAATGATTAATTTCCACCAATTAACTAAAATAATAAGAGTTAAATGATGAAGCCTGGGACTTAAGTACTTACGATAGTAAGTCGCCACAAACGGTGTATCTCGGATGCGCGAGCTCCTAGTGGTCTACCGGGGAAATATACGAGTCAACTGGAGAATTTAATGTCAGGACGGCACGTTGGCCATGGCTGCTCAAAGGTTAAGAGCGACTGGACGGACACCAGGAGATCCGTGTTTAAAATCCCCGCAATGGCATTGAATTTTTCGTGTTGACTCTATCCATCAAGTACAACAATTATTTAAAAGAACTAACACAGCGTAATGAATGTGTAAACAACTTACTTTTGTAAGCTAATATAGCTCAACTGTTTATGTTTTTGTTTAGGTGAGTTAGCTGGAACCCTTGTTTATATTTCGAGTGTTGAGAGCGTAAAGAATGGGGATCTTCGTTACTTCCTACCTGCTACTAGGCAACATTGCACTACCACACGTAGAGAAACAGATGCCCTTCGTGCGTCTTCTTTTAAAAATCAGACAGTATTTCCCTGGCTGAAGGGAATGGTGATGTGAGATGATTCTAAGAGTGCTCTGACCTGAGCTGAGACTATAGGATAGGGTAAGTTCCGAAGAACTACCATTTAAACCTCCACTATGGCGACTAGTACGGTTTCCCACCTCCCTTCAATTACATATCCCTCAGGTGACCTTAGATCCACGGATCTCCCCCCGCCAAACAAGGCACGAGGATTAACACAAAGGAGATTCCCTCCAATGGACGCCGATCTTCTCGCTGACCTTAGAACTTTGAAATAGTCAACCAGCATGAACGGTGAAGAAAAATGGAAGCTGGGATCACACAAAGTGACAAAAAACTTGGGGGGGGGGGTAATTATGCCTACCATTATTGGCCTAGCGTCCATGAAGTCTCCCTAAAAGAAATCAGGAAGGTCGAGCACCAGAATCAAAACAGTGGAGCCTATTATCTCCCAAATGCGGACAACAAACGCTACCGCTTAAGCTATTACTCTCGATTAGAGATTGTTATTGCAAATGTACAATTTGTCTCATTCTCTGACAAAAATTGTAGGATTTAGGGTACTGTAGTGTTAATCTGGCCACAGGTGTGAGACTTTGTGACACAAATCAGCACAAAGGAAAATGCGTAAATCTTACGTGAAGGTACACCTGCAAATGAAGCAACTCCTGCCACCGGCATTCTTTGCCTCACTGTATCGCCTCATTACGCAGGAAGCGGAATTTGCTGGCTAACGTTTGCTAGGAAGCCACCGGAAGAGTTGTCAGGTGCACCTAAAGATAGTGTAATTAACGAAATGTTTTGCAAAATTAGAGCGCCGTGTGTAACAAGATGCTCGTGTGGTGGAAATTAACTCGAGGGTAAACAGAATGAATGGCGTGGCAGGAAAGGCACCTGCGGCAGTGTGTTGAAATCTCCCTAATTAACCGGAAAGCAAACAGCTACGTCAACGTGATTCAAATTGTATTTTGTGTTTATATACAGGCGAAGGGATGAGTGAGGTTCTCTTGGCAGATCTCAAGGCTAACAAATAGTTAGAAAAATGCCAAATAATATCATACACCATAACAAAGGCCCATCCAGTGATACAGAATACATTTAACCCTAACAGTGCAGGTTCCAAAACTTCTCTTAGGCATTTGGAATGAAGACATTTCAAACGCAATAACAGACAAGAAATTAACCCATTTACAAGCGATACAACAACAAACTGATGGACCATGGGAGATATATAGGAAAAAACGAAATGAAGCATAAAGTATGGTAAGGAAAGCTCACCAAGAGTCCTGGGACAAATTTATTAGCACTGTTGAAGATGATATACATGGAAGGCAAATGATGACCTATAAAGTGCTTAAACATCTAGATAGTGAAGAAAGAGATGTACCAAAAACAAATGTAATTGGAGAAGAACAATGGATTATACATTATTGAGATTTGTGGTATAATAGCTCCTTGGAAGAAGAAGAAAATGATGACCTTATATGCGGAAATGTAGATCCAATTACTTTAGAAGAATTTGAAACGGCATTAAAATAAATGAAGAATAGGAAGACCACAGGAGAAGATGCAATAAATGCAGAATTATTCATTATGGTGGAGTGATACTATATCAAAGAATTTTGAATTTAATTAATAGATGTTGGAATGGATGCCAAATCCCAAGATTCTGGACACATGCTTGAATTATATCTATTTTTAAGAAAGGTACTCGAAACAGATGGGAGAATTATAGGGGAATAAGTATTTTAAATACAGGATATAAATTATATGCAAGAATCTTAAGTAAAAGGTTACAAACCATTACAGATGTTCTACTATTAGAAGAAGAAAATGGTTTTAGAAAAGGACGATCCTGTACAGATGCTACATTTACAGTTAAGCAGATAATAGAAAAGAGAAGAGAATTTAATCTGGAAGCACATATAGCTTTTATTGATTATGAAAAGGCGTTTGATCGTGTAAATATGAAAAAATTGTGGGAAATCATGACTCGAAGAGGCTATCCTAATCATCTTGTTAAAGTTCTAAAATATATACATAAGGATACAACAATCAGCATACATATTGGAAATGGAATGTATAGTAAATGGATACATACAAATCAAGGTGTAAGACAGGGTTGCAGTTTGTCTCCTATTTTATTCATAAATTATATAGATGATCTGATTAGAGAGCGGATGTTTAAGATTAACGGAGGCATTCATCTTGCACCAAATTTTATTCATAAGACGATGCTATTTGCGGATGATCAAATAATTATAAGCAAAACTGAAGACGAGCTGCAAAGAGCAGTATATATTTTACAGAAGTTATGTAAGAATTATAATTTCAAAATTTCCACAAATAAAACAAAAACAATGGCGTTTCGAGGTAAAGACACTATTAGAACCAAAACAGTAATTGATGATATTATCTTAGAGCAAGTTACGGGTTTTAAATATTTGGGAACATATGTCAGTAATAAATATGAAAATGACTTTAAAAATAAATTACCAATGTTTCAACAAATATGCGGCATAATAAATAGAAGCCTAAAAACTAAAACCAGAAAAGAAACAAGGATGAAATTTTATAAAGTAATGGCTGTCCCTGCTTTTGTTTTTGGTTCTGAAACATGGACATTAACAAAAGCAGACAAAAACAAGATACTGGCTGCCGAAATGAGATTTTTAAGAGCAGTAAATGGATGTACTCATTTAGATAAAATTCTAAATGAAAAAAAAATAAGAGAAGATTTAGAAATAAGTTCTTTAGAGGAAAAAATAGTAAACTATAGAAATGAATGGAGAGGGCATATTGAGAGAATGCCGAGAGATAGGATCCCAAGAAGAGTTATGAACTATAAACCTAGAGGAAAGAGACATCCGGGAAGACCACGAAAACGATGGTCAGACATGTTTTAAGCCGGAACAGGCAGCATTGCCTAGCCCTTGGAGTGAAGAAGAAGAAGAAGAAGAAGAAGAAGAAGAATAAGGCATTTCCCCTTTAATTCAACATATAACGTCATGTTTAATGCAAATTTATATTGAGGAATTAATCCTTAATGAATTAATCCTTTTAAATACATTACTCCGGTATATGGGTGATTTTTTATTAATTAGAGCCAACTGAAAAATTCAATGCCATGGCCGGGATTTGAACCACGGATCTACTGGTTTCCGTCCAGTCGCTCTGACCCTTGAGCTACCATGGTCAACGTGCCTTCCTGACATTAAATTCTCCAATTGACTCATTATATTTCCGGCTGGACCACTTAAGGTTCTCATATTTGAGACAACTACTTGTGGCGACTTACTATTGTAAGTACTTAATTACCAGGATCTTTTATCGTAGATTATTTTTAATGTAAATTTATATTGAGGAATTAATCCTTAAAGAATTAATCCTTTTAAATACATTACTCCGGTATATGGAGTAATTCCTCAATATAAATTTACATTAAAAAATAATCTACGATAAAAGATCCTGGTAATTAAGTACTTACAATAGTAAGTCGCCACGAGTAGTTGTCTCAAATATGAGAACCTTAAGTGGTCCACCGGGAAATATAATGAGTCAATTGGAGAATTTAATGTCAGGAAGGCACGTTGCAATGGTAGCTCAAGGGTCAGAGCGACTGGACGGAAACCAGTAGATCCGTGGTTCAAATCCCGGCCATGGCATTGAATTTTTCAGTTGGCTCTAATTAATCAATATGACGTCATACTGGTGGCTTTGACTAAAAACAATTGCTAATCAACTGGACTTTGGGGAACCTCGTGAGGCTAAGTGCACCTCGGACAAGCTCTCCTGGCGGGAGAAAATCCCCACATAGGTACCAAGAATTGAACCCGGGCCACCCACTTGAAAAGCAGCTGCGCTAAGAAGACGACCACTAAATGCTTAACACTAGCGTACAGACGCGATCGATTCATACGTAAACCTTTGGATACCATATTCAAGATCATTCTTATATTGTATATTCATGTCAAAATCCATCATGGAACATCAAACAACTTTCTTATTACTCTTGTATAAAAAAGAAATAGTGAAAGCTGTAGAATAAAGAAAGAGGTAGTCAATTGGTAGAACTCGATGCAATTACTTGAATATTCTCAATGATTTTCTCGTCTCCCTCTTCAAAAGTTGTTAGAGCATGCAATGTCAAAGAAAGTTTTGTAGTGGCTTTTATTTTCGTTTTATTTCTGACGTTCCTTTTAAGAATTTTGCTCTTTTTATCCCATTTCTTTCTTCTTTTGAACAGTTACAATTTTTCTATATAAAACTTCCTGTTGCTGGCGTTTTACAAACTTCAAACGCATTATATTCTCTAACCCTACGGCGATTAGGAGGTCAATGTCTATTGCTCTGTAACACACCTCGATCCACTTAAAAGTAGTGGAGAGTCTAGGTTCATACGGAAAGTAGGAGCACTTGTAAGTTCGTTTTACATTGTACTTTATGTGATTTTTGCATACGTACACAAAATTTGTTATATGTAATAGTAATTAGTTGTCATTATCTTCCTTGCAAATACGCGATATCGTAAACCACAACCGTGTTGGCAACTAGTGTGCTAAGTATGTGAAGAGAGAGACAGAGAGAAAGAAAAGGAAAGAAAATGACAGAAAAGGAAAAAAGGAAAGGTAGGAAAGGTAGGAAAGGAAGGAAAGGAGAGAAAGGAAAGAACAAAAGGAGGAAAAGGAAGGAAAGGAGGGAAAGGAAATGAAGGAAACAAGGTTTAGGAAGGAAATGAGGTAAAGGAACGAAAGGATGTAAACAAGAAAGGAAAGGAAGGAAAGGGAGGAAAAGAAGGAAAGAAAGGAAAGTAAATTAGTGAAGGAAATGAAGGAAAGAAAGGAAAGCAGGTAAAAGAAGGAAATGCAGGAAACTAAGGACAGGAAGGAAAGGAGGGAAAAGAGGGAAAGAAAGGAAAGAAGGGAAAGGAAAGAATGAAAGGAAAGGAAGGAAAGCAGGGAAAGGAAGGAAAGGAAGGAAAGGAGGAAAAGGAAAGAATGAAAGGAAAGGAAGGGAAGGAGGGATAGGAAGGAAAGGATGGAAAGGAAGGAAAGGAGGTAAAGGAGGCAATGAAAGGAAGTTAAGTTAAGAAAGGAAGGAAAGGAGGGACAGGATCTTTAAGGAAAAAGGGGAGCAAGGAGGTAAAGGAACGAAAGGATGTAAAGAAATAACGAAAGGAAGAAAAGGTTGAAAAGGAAGGAAAGAAGGCAAATAAAGGAAAGAAAATTAGGGAAGGAAATGAAAGAAAGGAAAGCAGATAAAACAAGGATATGCAAGAATCAAAGGAAAGGAAGGGAAGGAGGGAAAGGAGGGAAAGGAAGGAAAGGATGGAAAGGAAAGAAATAAAGGAAAGGAAGGAAAGAAGAGAGAGGAGGGAAAGGAGGGAAAGGAGGGAAAGGAAGGAAAGGATGGAAAGGAACTTAAGGGAACAAAGGGAAGGAAGGAGGTAAAGGAACGAAATGATGTAAAGAGGGAATGGAAGGAAGTAAAGGATGGAAAGGAAGGAAAGAAGGGAAATAGGGGAAAGGAAAGTAGGAAAGGAAATGAAGGAAAGAAAGGAAAGCAGATAAAACAAGGAAAGTCAAGAAACAAAGGAAAGGAAGGGTAGGTGGGAAAGGAAGGAATGAAAGGAAATTGTGGAAATTAAGGAAACGAAGAAAACGAAGGAAATGAAGGAAAGGATAGAAAGAAGAAAGAAGAAGGAGGGAAGGAGAAGGAGGGAAGGAGTGAAGGATGGAAGGAGAGAAAGGTGGGAAGGAGAGAAGGTGGGTAAGGAGGGAAGGAGGGAAGGAAGGAGGGAGGGTAGGAAGGAAGGAAGAGTAAGAGAGAGAATACTGCACAACGTAAAACTGATAACCATGTTAAGTGCCAAACTAACTTTTCTTCAACAAACATTTCCCCAGAAAATTCCACTTACCAATATAAAAAAGGTTATTTACGTTTTATTTTAACAAAATAGAATAATAGTTTTTTTTTAAATACATATGTTCAATGAGTTTTGTTAGGACTAACATTTCTGTATTGAATTATATGACCATATTCTGTGAGCATTGAATATAAGTGCATCTAAATCCTCTCAGAATTACCTGAAATGCAACTTTTGGAGGTGTTATCGCTTATAAATTTTTTTACGGTTTCGTTTTTGCAGTGCATATATTTTCATGTGGTAAGTCGACATTCTTTGGTTTTCTAAGTTATGAAAGGTTGCTGTAATTTGAATGGCTTCAAATGGTGCATTTTAAAAATCAGGATATTTCGTTAGCCTAGTCTGTTTATCTTATACCTACAACGAAGAGGTAAATAAAACTGAAAGTTTATCCCAATAATCAATGTAAGGAATAAGCTTTGTAAAAATAGTTCAATGTGGTGTGGATAACGAAGGTAAGACAAATGCAACTTATCCGACATATTTAAAATATATTTCAGAAATGTATAATCTGTAATATCAATAGTGCATTAACAATAACGCTTATGGTCTACTTTTAATAACTAAATTAGTGTAGGATATGTGTAATGAAAAGTAGCTGAAAAAGAAATCATTTGCTTTAACTACTGATTCCGGCTATCAGTCACTGCTTATCAAAAGATGGACAGCAGCAAATCACACAGAATTCACGTTATTATATTTGTCACAGCGAAAGGGAAACTTATGTATATTCATGCCTCTCTTTCAAAGGCAATCACCCGTCTGAATTCGATATAACAGGCAAATGGTTGGAAAGAGGACCATTTTTCTCTTTTTGTGAAAGCGAAACCGTCAGTTTCTATCTGCATAATTTTCAATATCAGATTAGCGAAGGATTGCGGCGTGGTGTTCTGAGCCAAATTTCCTTGCCAAGGCCTGTTTTCTTTTTAGCATTTCTCTTTCTTCTGCATTCTTTAATGGCTGTTATTCAAATGGCATGAAATAAAAATCGCTCAATGTGTGCCAGTTAAGGTGGGGAATTCGAAGACAAGAAATTCTGAAGTTATGATGAATGATCCAATCGTTCCGCAGTCTGCTTTTAAAAAGTAAACAGCAACTGAACATAGTTAAATTTGTAAACACGCCGCTTTAAAGGTACGTAAATATTACCATTCTAGTATTAAGAGAATACAAGTTTTGAAGCAATATTGTGACTTTGTTGAGTTTTTATTGACCGCGAAACGGTATAAGGTATGCACGTAGTTCACTAAATATCGGATAAAGGATTTACCTTCTCGCATTAGTTGCATTATCACTTGCTGGTAGTAGATGCACATTGAGTAACCTGCAGTTTACGACACATTAACTATAGCAAAAAAACAAAAACAACTCGGCAGCTAACTGTTGTTGACATGTTCAGAGCGATTGTTTGCTGCAAGAACCGATGGCAGAAACATCCGATAATCTCTCCTTACATCTCGAAGGCGTTCCGTCCGCTCCCATTTAATCACTAACAGGTTGATCGCCCTGAAATGCATAACCATTACTGTGGCTTACAATAGTTGTATGTGAACCAATTTATAGGATTTTAGTTATTTTAGTTAAGCGTTCATGAAGCACCTTTGTAACTGAATCGTGTTTTCTATATTTTGTTGAATACATTTTGGCAACTAAAAGAAATAGTAACCTCCAGTACAACTGAATTTGACAGGCATACAAGTACCTAGGTCCTCGGACTACTTGTCTTCATGTTTTGCAATATTATATTGGAGTAAATAATATATAACATTTAAGCCACACTAATTCAAAAACAAATAATGTATATTATATACTTATAATACGTAATTTATATAATATATCAGTAACAAATGAAATAGACAGCTATACAAAACATTTGCTAAAGAGTCTTTGCTGTTGCCTAGTTCAGGTCCAGGTGAAGCAGCCTTAGTAGAATTAGGAAAAAACAAAGGAAACGGCATAATAATTGAAAGAGCTTTAATATAAATGTTTGATAAAAGATGAAGACGAAATTCCATGTATCAGTTAACAAAAGAAAATAGGAGGTAGAAAAAATTGGTGGTGAGGGATGGAAAAAGGTGTGGATTTATGGAGATTTATGAAAGTAGAAAGTTTTTTCGAAAATAGAACTAGGGTGGAGGGCTAGGAAGCAGAAAATCATTAAAATGTTATAGGTAATTAAAGAGAGAGAGGGAAGAGAAAGACTATAGACCAATGTAAAAGGCAGGAGAGGGACGGAATGGCTTGAATTAGAGCACTATCAATGCTCTTAAGGGGACTAAGAAGTTGGTAGGCTAGAAATATGAGAATTATGTGGAGAAACAGAAAGTGCAGTTCATAATCTGACAAGAGTGTAAAGAACTAGAGGTATGGACACAGGAACATGGGAGAAGAAACGGGGAAAAGAATGCACAGGGAGTTGACAACCATAAAAGTTTTTTGGGTAAAAATTAAAGTAGAAATATAAATATGTTTAGCCTTTTTGAAAATATAAAGAGAATTGGTTGAGAAAAGTAAAGAATGTAAATTAAAATATCCGGAACAAAAAGGTGAAGCAGATAGCAAACTAGAGTAAATCACAGAAGGATGCCTATGCTACTCAGCAATGCTAAAAGGTGCCAAGCAGACTGAGATAGCAAGGTTAAAAAGGAACAGGGTACCAAAATTTATACAACTAGTATAAGAAAAGTATGTGTATTGTAGATAAAAACATTGCAATTCAATTCAGTTCATGTTTTATGTACAGGATGTTTCAAAACGACACCGAACTAACATATTGAAGTAGCTGTTCAGCTTCTATGTGACACATATAGCTATACCGTTAAAGAGCCAGAATGAATGTGGATTAGGCAGTGACAGCAACAACAACGCGTGCTTCACGCTATCGGAGTTCTCAGGTATAGGTCACGCGTCTTTCCGCATGCTGTAACTGTAAACATACCGGCATACTCCGCAGTAGCTTGCTACTATTAAGAATTTTTTTGGATTATGAAACCATAATAAAAAGGCTATTCTTTAATTGTTGTTTAGGACTATTTAACGTGTTCCAAAATCCCTTTATAGAAGTCTATGATGGCGAAAAATGTGGTGGACATACGCAACTTATATCTCTTATAGGGAAGTTAATGTTAGTGAGGTTGAGGATGGAATCATTAAATGATAAACAAAACAGAAAACATCATTACAGAATTGTAGATAATGGCTTATGCAATGAGAGGAGCATTTTATTTCAGGTGTTTGATAATACTAAATAAACCATTTGTTACTGAAAAGGAAGCTGTTAATTTTTACAGTAAGTGGTTGAAAATATTTTTCAATTAAATAACAAAATGCTCTGAACTCAAACGAATAAATATTATCATTGATGTAACCATTTTTAAAAATGGGAAATTAATTCTTTTTTCACGCTATCCGTGTGTCGGGCGCACTATGAAACAGTAGAGCCAGACTGAAAAATTCAGTGCCATAGCCGGGATTTTAACCACGGATCTTCTGGTTGCCGTCCAGCCGCTCTAACCCTTGAAGTACTATGGCCAACGTGCCGACATGACA
Organism: Mantis religiosa; assembly: GCA_030765055.1. NCBI lineage: Eukaryota > Metazoa > Arthropoda > Insecta > Mantodea > Mantidae > Mantis > Mantis religiosa. The sequence goes on from CM060957.1 coordinate 40,616,221, forward strand.
TTAAATTCTCCACCGGAGTCGTATTTTTCCCGATAAACCACTAGGAGTTCTCATAAAACAACTACCTTAATGGCAACTTACTATGCTGTAAGTACTTTAAGGCCCGGACTTTATAGTTTGGACCACCTTGACACTAGCCGTGTGTAGGACGCACTATGAAACATTAGAGCCAGACTAAAAAGTTCATTGCCATAGCCGGGATTTGAGCCACGGATCTTCTGGTTGCCATCCAGTCGCTCTACTGCTTGAGCTACTATGGCCAACGTACCGACATGACATTAAATTCTCCACCTGACCCGTATTACATTTAGGTAGTTGTCTCATGTGTTTATGAGAACTCCTAGTGCTTTACGGGGGAAAATGCGAGTCAGGTGGAGAATTTAATGTCATGTCGGCACGTTGGCCATAGTAGCTCAAGGGTTAGAGCAGCTAGACGGGAACCAGAAGATCCGTGATTCAAATCCCGGCTATGGTATTGCATTTTTCACTCTGGCTCTACTATTTCACATTTTTACAATTAATATTTTAAAAGAAACTAAATTAATCTTGTCTTCGTTGAACTCCCTTCAGCTCTTCCATCCATCTAAACCATATCCGTAATTTCGGCGTTCGTATAGCGCTCCACGTTGCTTGGAATTGCTATCTAAGTACGCGAAAAATCCTCCCCGTTAGGACGGAATGTGTAGTTTTACACTGAAGAGGAACCTTGCAACTGCCCTAGTTATTAGTCGACTTTTGCACAAATAACTGCCCTTTGCCTCATTAACTAAAAGAGAGACTAGGGTCCCTGATAAAGAACAAGGAGTAATGCTTTTGTTTTTGTGGCCGGTGGGTCCCAATAAGAAGTTTTGAAGTTCCCACGCCAGTGGTTCCGGCGCTGGCTAACCACAAAATAATGAAATATTTAATGCAGCATGAAATTATACCTAAGAGAGCTTCGGAGCTGCGACACCGAAACTCGTACTATAACTAGACCGCGAAGAAAATACTGTTGGTGGCGTGGTTTACCAACACTGGAGTTCTCTAGCTGTGCCCCCTCTACCGTCATTTTAGATTGACTCTCCTCCATCGTGTGGGCTGCACTGGTCACGTTTCATTCACTGTTACATTCACTTTGTGTATTTTCTGCCAAATCACTGGGTTGTTCTTCAGGGTTTGAAGAAACTATGATTTTATCTCTTTGTGAGGTCGTTCTGTGAGGTCATTCTGAGGTATTTATTTTATGTTAACTTTGAAAATCAAAACAGTATTAAAATACACTCGTTTCGTGTGGTTTGCGCTCTGTTGGAATGAAGAAGTGAGGGTTGGGAGTCACGTGTTGCTTGGTTGGCGAGAAGGGGAGAAGGCTCTCCTCGGGCATGCGCACACCAACCGCAGTTTGTTTGCGGTCTACCTGTAGTTAAGTTATAAACTACGTAACGGCTATAATTTTTATCAATCTAGAAATGCTATACCAAATTTATGAAAAGTTTTTCAGATAATTATTTATTAGCATATCAAAGAAACATCAGAAGGTGCTGTATTGCAGCTCTCGTGGGTTGGATTTCCGTGTCAAGAACACCGAAGTAAAGGGCTGGTTGTTCATAAACTCTGCAAGCGATAGAACGGATAAAAAGTAAAGACCTGTGTTCCACAAACAAGTGAATGAAGTGGACATAAGGGAAGACTGTTTCGCGCTTCTTTGATTATAGCGCTATGCGTGAAGTGAAAAAAAATGAAAGTGGAGTGACTATGGAAATGAGCTAAGCGACAATGTCTACCAAAGCTAGGTATAATAACTCTACATAGCCATATTTGTTTTTTATGATGGGTGTGTTAGTACAGTTTTTCTATTCCTCTGAGTATGTTTACTAACTGCAGATCTCTCACACTGCTCTGTTTGGAAGGTATATAACTGCACGGAGCCCACGAACATTCCAGAATGCTAACTAAAACCATATCTTATTCGCAATTAGCAAAAACAAGTTGCTTAAAACGTTTCATCGTTTCCCTGTGGGAGAAGCAAAACTACGTATTCAAAATGAAATAACTTCATTAACAGATAACTTCATTTTATTAATTTATAGTTGCTTGCTTTTGCTTTAGATTTTGGTGGTTTCAGTGTTTCCCCTTATGGTATGGTAATGCACTGAAGCGGCTTACGTCGGGTACATGCCACAAGAGCATCAGTTAATTAAACAAGTAAGTCAGTTGTCTCATATAGGATATACCAAAGCCTTCATACCAACTTATTAATTGAATCACCTCTAGCCTCCAGTGGCAGCATGTAATTGATAGCTGAAATAGAATTATAACTTCTTACTTTAAGCGGTCTGTGTCTATAAAGACTATCGAAAATATCACGTTTCTCTCATAGGACCTAGAAATTGCATTACTTTGCATTGAGTAAAGACTATCTGGAACTACAATAAGAATAAAACAGAAAAAGGAATGAAACCATGGCTGTTATTATTAGAAACAATGGGAGAAGAGAGAGTATTCTACGAAAATATTAAATTCTGAAAATTTCACCAGAAGTACACACTTAGAGATCCTTTAAAACACGAGCACCGTTCAATAAAGAATGATCATAATTATTTACGGTCATAAATGAAAGGTGTAGTGTTTAACGCCTGCTTTTACTACATACGGCACCGCAGGTGATGACTGATGATACACGAGATGAAGATGGAGCACCGGTGGAATGAGATGGTGGGGGAAACAGGAGATACCGGAGAAAACCCGCCCCAGCGCCGTGTTGTCCAGCACAAATCTCACTTTGCGGTTGCCTGAGAACGAACGCGGGCCTCCTTGGTGAGAGCCAAGCGGTCAAACCACTGAGCCACGGCGCGTCCTTTACGGTCCTAATTTTTCACACCAAAATTCAATGTTATTATATTGTGTTAGCTCAATGTGAAACAAACACACTGAAGTAGTTTCATTGTTAGTACTCCTGGTTCCCGCCTGTGAGAAACAGGCAAGTTCAGACATGTGCAGTATCGTCTAACGCTGCAATGGAGGTAACATGCGAGGAACAACATGTGAATTAGAAATTGTACTTTCGTCTCCACAAATTTTCAGTTGAGGCCTATACATTGTTACAGGAGGCCTATGGAGTGTCTGTTCTTCCCTACAGCACAGCTTGGAGGTGTTTTAAAATGTTTAAAGAAGGGAGACAATCAATTTAAAAGAAGGTAGAACCGTCGCCGTAGTTACTGCTCCAACGGAAGAACACATAAACCCTTCTGCTGCCATTGTGAGAGAGGAACAACGAATTATCTTAAAATCACTTTCTGAAATACTGAACATTTCATCGGGTGCCACCTACACGTTGGTGACAGAAACATTGCATATGAGACGTGTTTGTACCGCGATTGGTTTCAAGACTGTTGATTCCCGAACAAAAGGACATTCGCATGCAGTTAAAGTTAATGTTAGAGAAAGATCCGGAGCTTCTTTCAAACGTAATCACTGCTGATGAAACTTTACTACATCATTTTGATCCTGTGATCAAACAGCACAGCTCAGTGTGGTAATCTCCTTCATCACCAGCCCCCCAAAAACCAAAAGTGGTTGCTTCTACTGGAAAAGCTATGGTCATCTCATTCTTTGATATTCATAGAATGGTTTATCAGCATGTTGTACAAGCACACACATCAGTAACTGGAAAATATTACAGGGATGTCCTAAAGACATAGCAAATCCATATCAGTTGCAAAATGCCACATTTCCGTAAAGCAGGGCGCATACTGAGCCACGAAAATGCGCGGCCGCATATTGCTTATGTTGTTGCTGAATATCTATCAAAAATCAACGTGAAGTGCATGCCTCACCCTCCCTATAGTCCGGATTTAGCCCCATGTAATATTTTTCTATTCTCTAATCTGAAGAAACGTCTTCGTGGGAGGCATTATCCATCATCAGAAGCAAGGATGAAGGCTGCGGGAGCGATTTTGAAGGATTTCTCAAAAAATGGTTTCCAGCATGTCTTTGAATACTGGCAGAAACGCTGGGACAAGTGCATCGCATTCAGGGGAGACTATTTTCAGAAGGACCATCACAATTACGAGGATGATAAGTGTGCTTCTCTCGGAGGAAATGGCCAAAGCCTCCTTAATTCCCCGCTCCCAGTAACTGTTGCATTTTGCCAAGATGGTTGTCTTCCGAAAGTTTACACTATGGTCGTTATCAATACAATGCTCTGCCAGCAACATTAAATACAGTATTCATTAGTTATATAAGAGAAGTAACTTTCTAATCAATTTGTGTTTCAAATTAATCCTGTGTATAATGGAAATCAATAAAAAGGTCTAACCAACAAAGCCTTGGTATTATCCCTTTCATGGGAATCAACAGGAAATATACAAAAATCTTAAATAGCTCTGCTATGATTTGAACAACACTTATGCATAAAAACAAATGCCATCGCTTTACAATATTGGTGTACTAATCAATAATCTGTTTCATTTCTGTGCCAGACGTTACGTTATACGTACTGAGTGTGCAGTACACTCGCTGGAACATCTGCTTTAATCCGGAACCCCATACTCGAATACCCTGAAGACCTGCAGTGATGTGCATAGGATCAATTACTCCATTACTGGAGAGTTTAATTGAGCAAATGATGGAGAAGGGTGGCAAAGCTTCAGCAAAATCCCAAAAGGGGTTATTTTGTCGCGCTGTGATTGCCTCCTCATCCCCTTTCTTTTCTTTATTTCTCCTGCAAGTGGAGGCGAAGCGTTGTTTGCTTTAGAGTTAACTGCCTTTTAACTAAATCAAATAACATCAATATTTTCAGCACATGTGTGCAGTATTACCCATCTACGTAGTGTGGGATTAGAGTGTCTTGTAATAAATTGGGGAGATGGAGTTCTAATCTTGCTTTACGTGAGCTTTTGGTTTTCCTGGACTTTTCCTTATACAAAAAATATTAGTTTAAGTCCATTGGATAAAATTACTTTACCATTTTATTTATTCAATGACCTGATGACCAACATGGCTACACGATGTTAAAGGAGAGTGTGTGACAGAAATAGAAAGATAACCTGATGTTATATTGGCTGACTTCCTATGACTACTGCGTTTTTGTGTAATTTACGTCCTCCAACGTTAAGTCATATCGGACGATGAAATGGGCGAAATGATGCTCCAATGAGTCCGAGGTCCATGGAGCTTAGAGTTACCCGACATTCGTCTTTCAGGATAAGATAAAATCTCGTAAAAATTTTATACAGCTGACTCACCCTGACCGATATTCGAACTCGGGACCTCTTGAACGTGCGGAGACCGCTACCATCTACGCTACCGAGGCGCACTATGGTATTATAATTCTTTTTCATATGTATCCTAAAAACAATTTGACGCAAGATTTCTTCTCTATTTCGAAATAAGGAATAAAATAAATTGAATATATAAACAGATGTTTGAAAGTAGCTCTTTATTACTTTAAAAACCTATACCTCTCCATAGTACTACGAGAAACAATTTATTAATGATAGAACTTCAAAATCATTAAGTAAAAATTTAAACAAAATTTGTGGATATCTCAAAAATGGCTGAAACATCAAAATAATATGGCATAAATTGTTTTTAAACGGATCTAGAGTAGCTCTAGCAGTAGAAGATTTTTTAAATATATTTTAATGTTTTTCAGTCATACAAATTACAGGAAATCCCTTAAGGATGAAGCGCATTACACAGGCTATTGTGTGATATTGTGCATGTCTTATCCTGTAAATATCTTAAATATAAAGCATTTTGATAATATACTATAATTGTTTTGGAGAATGTAAAGTATTTTGAAAAAAAATGCTGCTTGTAAGGTTTGTTTAATTTTGGGGTACCTATTGAAAAATATTTCTCGAATGTTGTTTTTGAGTCACGTAGTGCACATATACAGAAATAGGTGCATGCCTGCATGATCCTTTTGCAAAGAATAATGTTTATTATTAATCTGGAGGCCCGAAAACATGTATTTTCAGAGGAATCTTACTTAATTTTGGGGGGAATTCAATATCTTGTCTACTTACTACTCTTTGCTGGAGAAAATAAAAAGCGAAGTGCTGTTCCCAAACCCGGGTTTTCTCAAACACACACACATTCAGCTTCAGGTGACATTACATCTGGGGGCTTTTGTAAAAGTGGCTGCTCCTACTTTATTTGCCACTTAAGGAATCATAAATTACAATTCAGTGGGAAAAAGTACAAGCAAACAAATCAACAATTGGCAGTGTTTTATTATCTCCCAATTGCATCAACTTATAACTGAAGTAAAGTTACTTATACACAACAAATTTAATATCTGTAGTACATGCCATGCCTTTATACCAGTCTTAAATCTAGGTGACCTATGTTTCAGGAATGTTTCCTGAACAGTCTATCTCACCAATGATAAAATGAGAGCTTTCTGGTACGCTTAGCTCAAGAACAAGTAAACGCATTATTTTCAGACTTTTACTTGTTATTTTAAAACATTTCCACAATTAATTAAAAGATAATAGATATTATTTTGCGATTTTAATAAAGAATATGTGACTTTTTAAATAGATGTCTTGAATTTACTTCTAAATATATTCAATATTTAATGTTTCTAAAAATTCAAATTTTCACATAGCTTTCTACAAGTACCTTTAAAACAGTTTAACTATTGCTTTAATTCCAGAAAAATGCAGATATGTAGCTGCAGCAGTTTTATAGATGAGAGCACCAAAGTTAAAAAAAAAAAAAAAAAAAAAAAAAAAAAAAAAAAAAAAAAAAAAAAAAAAACGAATAAAGCAGAGAAAACCAGCATTAAAATTTTGCTTTGAAGCAACTCCAAATCAGCATTTCCCCAGATCCATATTATATGTAAAAACTGAGAAGTTGTTAATCTAATAACCTTGTTTACTTTAGTTAAATTGTCATCACTGCCATTACACAATCAAGGAACCAAATTTTTCCTGGAAGAAGTAATTTTCAGTTCAAAATTTTCACCAATATTTGAAGTTGATTTTGGCGCAGTCAATATTATGTCATGTATTACGACACTTTTTCCATTTTAGGGGTTGTAACTATTTTATTATGTACCTAACTGAGATTACTTAAACTGTTTATACTGGTTCCTATACCAATTTCTTACACAAAAAGTCATTACTTCTTCCAATCTTGGAAACAACACAGGTAGTTCTAAACAGACTAAACAAAGCATGTAAGAATATCAGATTCACAGATTAATATTAATAGAAAAAACAGGGACTTCCTTTGCTAATAAGGTTGGAATATAGCTTCCAAAGTTTACAACCAAGGAGAGAACAGCTAGAAACGGCTAACAGGGGGCGTGGCAGCCTTTTCAAAATCAGTCTGTTTAGAACTTTTAAAACTATGGGTCAGGAAAATAAATATTATCTGCTTCCACACACAACCAGAATGACGTTCTGGTTCCCTTTAACAAAGATGTTCATTAATTTCAAAAATAAATACTTTAATAGTTTATTAAGTGAATTGATTAATTGTAGCGCACAACTAGGAACACAATGTTGAAGATCGTGCGTTGAATGCCTAATCTTGCACACAGTAGGGCGGAAAAAAACATTTTACTGGAAGCGAAAATGTGAAAAGCAAAACACAGTAATAATTAGCCTGTCACAGTGTGTAAGCTCTTGTACAAACATAATTAACTTTTGTAATACAGTTCCTGTTTTATAAGAGCTTTATGAAAGAAATAACAGCATGCTGTTATTTAGGCCATGCATTTCCTACTCTCCTGAATCCATTATTTTACCTTAAACATTGCGTTTCTTAATAACGTTTTCTCTTACACCAGTAAAATCTATTGAGAGAAAATCCAATTTTTAGGCTAAATAGGGAAAATTACCATCTGCCATTTCCCATAACAATGCTGATTGAATCCTCTTTTTTAAAGAAAATTCTGAAGTCAAACAAAACATAAATCGCAAAAATACTCCAGAAAACCGTGCTATATTGGCATATCCTGAAGGGAAGCAAAATAAATTCTGTGTCCATTTAGTTACAATGCGATCCATATAAACCCGAACCACTTCTTTAGGCCATAACTTCTGTACCAATAAGAGGACACACGTGCAACTTTGAGAGAATATAATACACAAGTGAGAGATTATATTACACTCACCATTGGAGCAGCTGGCAGCAGATCCACTGAAGACGAGATACTCGAAATGTCAACAAAGAAGACATTGTCCGTATTCATCGTGCTAGGGGGAATGAATTCTATGCTCAATGACCAGATACCTAACTTTACACACCAGAGCATGGCATACGTTAAAATGTATACCTTATACAATTTATCTTCGCACACTTGTCTCACGTCATAAGAAAGTTTCCCAAATCGCTGGGAAACCCAACTTGCTGCAGCACAATTATGTATGCTATTTCGAGTATATAGAACGCTTTAGGGACCGTTCACAAAATTATGGTGAACATTATTGCTAATACTATCGTTTATTGACCTATCTCAGTGAGCGGTATGTAGATAAATCCCCCCAGAGCAAGCTACTCTTCAAACAATGCTGAACCAATGGTATCTCTAATTAAAACGTACCTTTTTTGTCAGATGCACACATACAGGTAGGTGTCTCAGTGCATCAACAATAAAAAAGGCAGTAGAGGTTGACAAATTACAGATTGCATCACCTTTTTAATGCCACTACCTTTATACAAGTAAGTTTAGCTATTCTTCTTATTAAAGACAAAACTTTCAACACATTTATACATATATTTCTAGGTACAGAAAGATACCTTAGAGTCACCTTTATAAAGCGGGCTTATACTTGACTTAGAAATAATGGATAAGTTAAATAAATGAGTATAATAAATTTAAATATGAACCATTGTGCATCTGTGTCAACTGCTAAGGGTTTGTAAGTTCGGCAATACATTATGGATACAGTTTGACTCGGGTTAAGATGTGTGGTAAAATAGTGATCGCTGGTTTTTAAGTAAATTCCTAGAAGTGGACTAGTTGGTTATGACAGTGGGAGGGTAAGGTCAGTAGCCAAAGTTGCCAGATTAGGTATGCAAAACCAGCTTGGAATGATTGGAATATATGAGATGATGGTGGTGATGATGATGATGATGATGATGATGAGGATGATGATGAGGATGATGATGATGATGATGATGATGATGATGATGATGATGATGATGATGATGATGATGATGATGATGATGATGATGATGATGATGATGATGATGATGATGATGATGATGATGATGATGATGATGATGATGATGATGATGATGATGATGATGATGATGATGATGATGATGATGATGATGATGATGATGATGATGATGATGAGTATAAAGACGCTCAACAGCAGAGGTTATCAGCGCCCTTTTTTTTAAGAAAAACTGGTCATGGTAAAAGCCAGATATTAACTTCTCTAAAACAGTATAAATATGTAAATAGACTTGCAAATAATACATGCACATAAAAAACTATAAAAACAAAATAAATATAAATCTAAAATGCCATAAATTCTCTTCGCAAAATCCTTAAGTCTAGTCTAGAAAAGAATCTAAATACCTTCTCCACTACTGTGTTATGGTCCACTAGCATTTCTTCAAAGCTGGCCGGCAGCTGCAGAGACGTCCTAAGGTCTGCTAGGTGAAAACACTCTAGCAGCACGTGTCGTACAGATAACACTTCATTACAAAACGGACACAGTGGAGCAGGCTCCTTTTTAGAAAGAAAATTATGAGTAAAAAAGCAGTGCCCAATACGTAACCAAGCCAAACTCACCTCCTCGCGACGAGATGACCGACAGGAGGCTACCCAGGGAATCGGAAGTTCTTTCACAGATCTAAGTTTATTATTGCGGAGAGCGGACCTCTCTTCCTGCCAGCAGGTTTGCACAGCTCTCCGCAATACGGCCCTAAAATCTTCCGATGTCACAGATGGTACCTGAACCTTGGGCTTCATGGTAGCCGTCTTGGCTGCCGAATCCGCCATTTCATTCCTCCGCAAGCCTACGTGACCAGGGATCCATGCACACACCACGTTAACGCCAGAAGCGTGTAAAACGTGGAGGGCATCCTGGATACGTTGCACAACAGGGTGGTAGTTGTACAGCTGCCGTAGGCTTTGAAGTGCACTGAGGGAATCACTCAGGATTAAGCAGTTCCCCAACTTTCGTCGACGTACGTGTAAAATGGCCCGGTATATTGCATAAAGCTCTGCAGTAAAAATGGAAGTGCTAGTGTGGAATCCAAATGTATACGGGCCGGTTCCACACACACACAACCAACACCATTTGAGTTCTTGGAGACACCAGTATAAATTACAAAATGGTCCTCATATTGCGGTAAATATGCTAACAAAACGTGTGCGGATACTAGAGGTAGACATGGTAGATTTATCATATTTATTCATGCCCAGATCAACGTGGGATGCTGTAATTCTTAGCAATGTATAGAGAGATTTAGGTTGTAAAGCAGAAAATTTCAGAAATGTATAAACAAGTTGGCAACACCGTATTAGAAGCTGGTAGTGAAGGTATTAGAGACATTAGCAACAGAAGAGGTTATTAGCGAATATTGAACCTGAGTAGCAGCACTTTTAGTCGGATCGCCGGTGGAACAACACGTAGCATCACCCTTAAGGTTAGAACCGCGTGTTTTCGAGTATAGCATTCAAATAAGTTAACTATGGATATCTATACATTAGCTTTTATGCATCACAACGTCTCTGTTAAAGTGGATACTGTTTATTAAATGCTTCAAAGTTGGAGACGTTGTAATCCTTTCTTTGGACATATACCCACACATACTTTGAGATAGGTCTCTGCGAAATTTGAAGCACATTCAAACCATTGCGAATTAGAAGGGATCGTTAAGCAGAACCATACAACTTAATGGATGTGTGAAGATATGCTTTCATGACCACGAGAAAATAAAAAAATAATCAATTAACCATATTTAAAAAGTGTTGCTATTGAATAACTGAGGCCAAGAACAAGAAATATTTTGAAATTATTAACGCAACAGGAATGTTATATTTCTTAAATTGGGTATTTTGAGGAGACCAACCTTTCCGTGAAACAGGACATATCTCTTATCCTTTGGCTTACAGCTAGTTCAGGCAAAAAGTACTTAAAATTCAGGATATACTTTCATTTTTCATACACATAAACTAAAACTATAACGTTTTAATTAAAATACTTATAGCTATTCTTGATAAAATAAAATATAACACTTTTTTCTGTGAAAAGAGTACCCTGGGAGTTTAGAGAAATTTCTTTAAAAAGATTAATGTTTCGTACACCTAAATGATCAACAAATTTCCAACTCACTTTTTATTTTGAAATTATGCCAGGGAGTTCTAAGTCGTGTGAAATTAAGTTACCAAACTTTGGGTAAAATGCAATAATTTTTCCACTTACTAAGAAGCAAAAAATAAAAACATACAAAGTGCAAAAAATAGTTGGGTAGAATCAGCACTTCCTACTTCAAACATTTCCATGATACAAAGATACCTTAATTACCCAGGCACGTATAATGCAAGCACAGCAAATAACACCATAACAACCGACAACCAATGGCATCCAGGGATAACAATCAGAGCACAGTATTCCGTAATTTACAAACGTTGGTCCTGTTATATAAAACTGCTGCTAATGTAGTCAATAGTCACGCCATTTGATACTTTCAGCAGCTCTTATGAGCGATTTCCATTAGACCTTATTATATTACACACAAATGGTTAATGCATGAGAGTCATTCAGGATGATCATGCAAAATGGATTGCTTGTGATGTTATTTCATAGCACACTTTGTTATAGATGATAATACTGTATGGTATGCTGTAAAGTTAGGGGCAATGCCTTTTGCTTCGGTAATGGTAGAATAATGCTGGCTAAATTATTTTGTTTGAGATATTTTGAAGGATTTACCATTAAATTGTCTGTAATTGTAATGTGACTTTGTGGGTTCGTGAAATCAAAAGTCAAAGTTACAAACACAAAAATTGTACTTTATTTCCGTAGAAATACGCTTCGTACACATACACAACATACAAGCTCAACTAACACAGCCGCTTACCCGCACGCGTTCAGTTACCGACTGACTCACTTTCCAAGTCCAAGTCGAATACTGACAGGCTGTTAACAGCCAGAAGGTTTTTTTTTATGCTGCGTACCCACCCAGGTTTTGGGTCTGACTGCAGGTTGATAATTTTGATGGTTACAGGATGATGTGGGAATTTTTGATGAGGAAATTTACTGAGGTAGCTTCTTGCTCCTCTTTAATTTTGTACAGGATGCCAAACCGCTCTTTTGTTTGCACCCTGGTGTTTTATATTGCTAAATTGGGGTAAATTTTGTAGCCAAACAGCTCATTTGGAGATTTGAAATTTAGCTTATGCAGCTGTATGGATTAACTCCTTTGTTACCTCGGGTGCCTGCAAGCCATACGGGGTACCCGGTAAAGCCTGAAGCGCCGTCTCGTAGTGTCGTAATCTCCTAGAGACCGAACCAGGGCGCTTCTATGAGCTGGAATTTGAGCGTAAAATTTTGTCGCCCGGCGCCTAATTTCGTCCTCCACGTATGGGAGAAGAGAAAGGCAGGCTGCCTTTCTATAGTTTTCCTAACATTCCAGAAATTTCTCAAACAATCGAGAGCGGCTAGAACAAAGGCAAACTCTTGCGAAATCCGTCTGCTCCCGCCCACCATTTCGGCAGCTTTTGTCTCCACACTGCACTGCCGTCTCTAAGATCTTGTTACCCGCGCTGCCTCCAATCAACAATGACCTGGCGACAATAAGTAATTACTGGCTGCAATTATTATTTCGAAGCAATCTCTTATACGGATAATAAGAGGCTTACTCGTAAAATAAGGTCCGTTATTTTTTATAAATTAAACCGCCATAGATATTTGCAAAAAAAATTTTTTTTCCTACATCTATCTCTATTTTTCTACATACTTGCCATATTTGTTTAAACGTGTGTCATAACATTCTACAGACTTCAGTATACCGACGTCATACACCAGTCTTCAACTGCTTCTTTCACCTCGTCATTTGTGTGGAAGCGCATGCCACAGAGAAGCTCTTTTAGATAGCGGAACAAGTGAAAATCGCTCGGTGGCAGGTCTGGACTATACGAGGGGTGGTCAATCTGTACCCATCCGAAAGTGCTGATGACATCTTGAGTTCGCCTAAAAAATGTGGTCTGCCCGCCTCGGTAGCGTGGTGGTAGTGAGTCTACCTCACGTTCAAGGGGTCCCGAGTTCGAACCTCGGTCAGGGTGAGTTATCTGGGTAAGGTTTTTTCAGGGTTCCTGAAAGACAAATGTCGGCTAACCCTACGCCCTATGGAACCTGGGATCATTTGAGCGTCATTTCACCCATACCATTCATCGTCCGATATGATTTAATGTTGGAGGACGTAAAATTACAACAACAAAAATATGGTCCAGCATTGTCATGCAGGAAACAACACTCCAGACCTCCAGATGTCAGAAGGCCACGTCGCTTATTCTGTACTGTACGTCAGAGGTTAGTCAGAGTAGCGCATTTAGCGTCTGCATTGATGGTTGTCCCTCGTTCCATAAACTCGAATAGCAACACTCCATGTACCTATATCCCAAAACACGGATGCTACCACTTTCCATGTTGAGATTGTCTTCATGGTCTTGAACTTGACTGGTGATGTATGGCGCCAATGCATCGATTGACGTTTTGACTCAGGAGTCATATGAGAAACCCACGTCTCGACTTCAGTGACCATGTGTTCCAATAGTTGATCTCCTTCCTCATGACATCGGCTCAAAAAGTTCAATGCACAAGTCGTTCTTGTCATTTTGTGTCTCTCAGTAAGCAGCCTTGGAACCCAACGTGAACATAATTTGCGAAATTGAACATTTTCAGAGACAATTTTGTACAGGGTTCTACCCACATCCGGAAATTCCGTTGCTAAAGTGGAAATAGTGAATCGCCAGTTTTCACGGAACTTTTCATTCACGGCATTGAGCAAATCTTCAGTGATTACAGATGGCTGGCCTCATCGCGATTCATTATGGACATTGTTACGTCCGTCTTTGAAAGCTCGAACCCACTTACGCACTTACCTTTCACTCATCGTATTGGGCCCTTACACTTCACGGCTCTGTGGATAAATGTCCGCTGCTGAAATGCTCCTTGCCGTCAAAAACCGAATCACAGACCGTATTTCATAGTCAGCACACTGCACCACTACCAATGTGAATGGTATCGTTTACTTGCAAGGCATGCCGGGTGTTGCGTTTCAATGTTCACACGAAATTAGATGAGCTATGGCGAATCGGACCATACTTTACGAATAACCCCCGTAAAAACTAACTCATTTCAGCCAATGTAGGATCTCAAGGACTCTAAATTTACAAATGAAATTCGACTACACTTGAAAGTGTCATCCTCAAACATTATTAGGACTAATAACTTCAAAAAGCAATAAAGTTTTCCTCTTCAGTTCACCATACGATGTTATTTCACAAGAAATACGTTGACTTAAACCATTAATGTGGCAAAGTATGGTATCTTTTGATGCATCAGGTTCTGCTGAAAGCCTACGGGTACGTTTTTGCAAATATTCTGGGAAAACTTGGGATGTATTCTCAATATTCCATATATTTATAGGTAAATATTTAGTGCTTTTGTCTCCATTGTTGAAACGTTGGAACAATCGTTGTGCCAAATGGTCTCTAATGACAGCTTCTCCTTCCACTTCACAGACCCTTCGTGCTGCAGCAGCGTTTCAGAATGACTAAGTTCAAAATCTGTTATCTCCTTTTTGTGATTGTTTATTAACAACTGAAGAACGGTACATGCAATGTACACAGCGCTATCTATGGCATCCTGTGATGGGTATTGCCAAACCAAAGAAACCCAACAAAGTTTCCAAAACACCAAATTAAAAATTCCACTTAACTTTTGAGACTATCTAAGTGGCAGTATCTAAAAGATTTACAGATTCAGAGCATCGTTTTTGAACCTCTTACATCGAAGCATTTCCAAATAGCACATGAAATATTCTCCTATAGGTTAACATGTGTTATATTTTGAAACATAAAATCAAAACAATATTTAGTGTAATAGAGTCTGTCTTTTTAAATATTGCACTATTTCAAGTGCGTGTATGAAAAGTAACGATTAACCACATCTCCGGTGTGGTATAGCATATCTGTCTCCATTCAATTAACACAAGTTCCAATGATGGTTTGGTAGAGTTACAAATGTAATTTTCCTCGCGTTTTCTGTTATTCCTAGTGTATGAATGTGCCTAATTCTAAGTTCTGTACACCCGAATTCAATTATTGAGATCAGTTTACTCATTTTATTCACCTTCCTGAGTCAACTATCTAATAACACATTTTTAAGGTAATAATATAAAAATATACAAATACATACAAATATAATATTTAGTAAATTAAAAACTTTACTTATAAGAAATGATAATTCTTTTTTTTTCCTTGTTCCATTTATATCCCGCCTTTAACTGCTATGGTCATATCAGCGGCCGTTCTCCTTTGGAACATACTGAAGGTGTTAACTCGTTATCTTTTTTTTTTTATCATTAAATCACGCACACATTCACACTTTCATTCATGCTTCCAGATTCTGAGGAAGATGGGGAATTATCTTGGTCGGAGAAAAGTCCCCATCCCCACCGCCGGTAATCGAACCCGGGACCCCTAGCACGGCAGGCAGGTGCTCTACCGACTGAGCTACGGTACCAGCCTGATAATTCTTATAAATTCTCCGGGGTCGCGATTTCGTATACATACATACACATCTTCAGCTGGAAACAAAGCTGTCGCTATCGTTACTAAACACCAGATGTTCATATGTTCTTGTTAGTATTGACAAAACCTGAAAATAAAACAAATTTAAAAACAGAATCGACTGCCGGTATTTCAAAATTTATTACGCGATGTATGTTTTCTAAAATAAATATACTTTCCCAAAACATTAAATCTACCGGACCATTTAATTACTTTCATAATTTAACTCCAGGATTTATTTCATAGTTAAACAACCAAAACTGATCTGCTACGGCCGATTTATCAGTCTGTTTATACTTAACGTTACGAAATGACTCTTTCGTTCAGGTTTTCAAATTACATTTAGTCCTTCCAACATAAACTTTATCACAATCGATACAAACTGATAAATACCAGAGTTTCTATTATAAGGAATTTTATCTTTTATAGAGAAATACAATAAATTTTAATATGACATTTATTTTGAGGAGGTAAAGTTATACGAAACTCTAACATTTTTTAAAAATATTGTATTAACCAAAAGATAGTAAGTAATTTTTTAAAAAATTGTATTCGTCTTTTATTTTTCTAGGGTAGAAATACCATTAATAGTTTTTTGATACTTGAAATTTTAAATTTGTTTTATTTATAAAGTCTATATTAAAACCACTAACTAAAGCAGTATTAATAATATGTTTATTTTTCAGGGGTATATTTATTAATCTATAAATCCAACTATTGAAAAGAGCAAATATACGCGAAAAAGGGTCAAAACTTTTATTTTTATGTAATTATCGATATGGGTAGACGTCCTATAAATACCAAAGTTTAATGTATTATTATTACTTATTATCTTTAGATCTAGAAAAGGAAGGAATCTATTAATTTCAGTGCCCAATGTAACTTTTATGCCATTATCTTGCAGAAATAGTAATTTTAAAGCATCGTTTATGAGTTTTCAGGAACAACTGCAAAAATATCATCAATATACCTGGAGCAAACTTTAAAAATTAAAGGAAATGCTTTAGTGACTTGCATTTCGAAAACCTCTTATTTTGCATCTAGAATTAACAATGAGTTTAACTAATTCAATTTGGCTTAATTTAGAATCATAATTATCTAATGTTCTTAATTTAAATAGGAATATATGTTATAAAATAAGTGAAGTTTTTAAGTTACAAATTATTATACTCTTATTTATTTGTTTTATTTACTATGATATTTTATACTTTACATTTATGATCCCCAAGCTATGAAATATGGGACCAGTAACGAGGTGGGAGAGATCAATTTCGAAGTCGTGGGTAGGGAATGGGTTAAAGAGGTCACACCTTGAGGTTGTTGATGTGATAGTGCAAAGTGCCAGTGTAAGATACCAGGTAAAGCTCTTAGCAGGAAAGCTGTTTACCAGAACATAGTTAAGGAAGTGTGCCTGGAGCAGATTGTTTCTTGTGCATGCGCCTTGCTGCAGGTATTTGAGTTCTCAAGACGTGTCTGGGTGCTCTGTATCTGGACTGCCTGCATCACTATGCACATATTGATGAGATACACTCTTGTTTGTGGTTTACCGCCTCGTCCTGCTTATCTCACTCTGTTGAGATTGTTCCGCCCGGACAATTGATCCGTGAAACCAGTGCACTGTCATTACTTGCTGCACCAGAGATTCCTTAGCAGTTTATCTTTACGTCATAAAGTAGAAAGCAAACTGCAAGCCCCAGTTTGTCTGGAGTTATTAAAGTCAGTAGAGCGTACACATTATTTATGCTATGCACTGTGGTTTAAACCTTTTGCCCTTCCAGTCATAATTTACGTCAACCCGAATAAATATCTACAGCGGCTTTGTCCAGCCGGGGTTCAAAGTTGATGCGCAACTGTCAGTATCCCGAAGTATAACAAGAGCTTGAAATATACATACTTCTTTTGTTCCTTCGTTTAGAAAAAATTAGAGGCTGTATGCGTATTCTATAATTAACTGGAGTAACTACAGTCTGATTTTTAAAAGAAGATACGTGCCGGCGATCTGTTCCTCCATGAGGTTACCGCAATGTTGCTCACCAGATTCCCTTTCTTTATCCTCTCAACACTAGAAACATAAACAAGGGTTCGAGTTATCTCATCTCAACAAAATCATGCACAGTTAATCTGTATTAGCCTACTTAAGAAAATAAATAAGCTGCTCACACATTCAATGAGTTGTACGGTCTTCACATGTGTGAGTTCTTTTAAATAATTGTTTGCAGTACGTAACTAATGTTCCATAGATATCGTTATTGTCGCTATGCATCGTAAGTTGACATTCCCGCACAGTGCTGTAAGTATTTCTCCATAGAAACACATATACGTGATGCACGTTCTGAAATCTAACATTTATCTTCAATTATATTTATTAATATTTCAGCTAATATCTTAACTACTTAAATTCAGATTGATAGAAATACAAACAGTGCCAAAAATAATGTGCAACACACATGTGGTAAGCACATAATGGAATCTCCAAAATTCAAACTTTTCCTCGTTCCGTATACATTAGTATCGTAATACACTATTTTTAACGGTTTTGTTAATTGACATGTTCGTATCAACGCCGCCGATATGTCGGAATATCGACCCACAGGAATTCATACGTGCAAGCATATCTATTGCCATGGGACTGTCACTTTCGGATAAAAGGACCTTTCAATTCGATATGATCCAGTTGCTCCACAAATGTCTTGAAAATATCCATATAAACTTCAGTGTCTACAGTCTGAACTGCACCGTGGGGCTGAGGTATATTTATAATGGGCAGGGATTCAAATGATAATGACCAATGTAGTTGGAGGTGATCAACGGAACGTCCTCCAACGTTAAGTCATATAGCACGATGAATGGAATGGGTGAAATGATGCTCAAATGAGCCCAGGGTCCGTAGAGCTTAGCGTTACCCGACATTCTTCTTTCAGGATAAGGGAAAAACCCCTGGAGAGAAACCTTATCCAGGTAACTCACCCTGACCGAGATTCGAACTCGAGACCTCTTGAACGTGAGGCAGACACGCTACCACCACACTACCAAGGCGGGTAATTCTGGCAAAGGTATGCCTCCTACTTCCTTCGTCAAGTATACCACAAAACGTCTGGGTTAATTGCATTTAGTAACAAAAAATTACAATTCTTGCCTTACAGGCGTTACAAATTACAAACAACCTTTTGAGACTACCATTGCTTTACCACGTGCGACATCCACACAAGCCTATTTGAAAACCCAAATATTCAGAACATAAATTTGCTGTTTCGAGAATTACCCCCCTAACAAATTGTGGAAGTATAGCCCAGGCAAATTTACGGTCAGAACAACCTTTCTATAAAGTACTATCCCACGACGCTTAAGTCCAAACCAAAGAAAAACTCACCGCCGTACGCCAGGAAAGCTGAGACACGACTGCCTTGCCTCGCCTCTCGGCGGCACCCCGCAGGACAGGCAAAGCGACGGCCACGTACCCTCGCGGGAAAATACGGGAAATAGAACAAGTGAAGCAAGTCAAGTAGACGTGCCATGAGCACAAGACGTATCAAAGAAAATGGGACCAACGATCCATAGATGCTGGTTGAGGACACCTCCAACATCTTCTGAGATGTACATAGTGCAATGTAATATCGCAGTTGTGTATGTTATCCTCCCAAAGTTACACGTGTGCCCTATTATTGTTTCGAAGGCTATGACCTATTTAAGTGGTTCAGATTTATATGGATCGCACTGTATTTGGCCAGTTCCTTGGGTGCACGAAAGAATGGTAGTATATAATCTCCTTCAGACATATTTTGATTTCCCCGAGTGTCGACGCGTATCAATTTATCAAAGGTAAAGCTATTCATCTATCTTTAAGACCAATAATTGAAGCAATCGGAAGCAGAAGCTGCTAAGTCGCTGTTTCAAAATTGTGCAGGAGAGCTGTACATAGTTCTCAAAATTAATATTAAACACTAAAATAGTAATACTAATGAAAGAATTTTAAGTGATGGGTCCGTTTGGAGGTACAAAGTACTTTGTTGAAGCGTTTCTCATAGTTTGACATATATAGCAGGTGTGACAGGAAATTTTATTATTAGGACTTAATAAACTTTGATTTAAAATGGATGGAAAGTTGTTACGTCACTTGACTTAACAGCTTCTGATTCTTAATATTAGGGTAACTTCATTATACAATATTATAATATGTAGGCATGAATAAACTATTACTTTGTTTTCAACAATACATCTCTATGATGGACTAATACAGTATGCACTTCATGGATTGACATACAACATTGTCATCAAAACATCATGTCATCTCTACTACAGTATCTTCTACATCACTTCTATATGTCATTGTGTTATAAAATGCAGTACCATCTGATACAGTGACATGTTCCAGTAGTGAACGAACATCTCATGCCTTGTGTAAGGCTTGCAACCTCACTCCTCTCCTCGAAAGAGACTGGGGACGATAAAGTGAGGAAGACACCCTCTGACAAACTTCTGGTAAAATCTTTTTAGTCCATGCGAGTACAATTTGTCCCTCAAAGGAAAAGCACCTTCCATACTTCAGAAATGGAACACTGTCGTTGAGGAGCAATAGCAAATCTTATTTTCTAGAAGTGAAAGTCGCATGTCTACTCCACGTGGAGCCTCAGTTGCCAAAGTTCCAAATTCCAGTTGATCTGTTCCATTACGTGCAGAAATTCGTTGTGTGTCACGATGTGGAGACCGTGAGAGGGAAATGCAGTGGTAAATGCAAATGAAGTGGTAGATACGTTTCAGTCAAGTGAAAATAAAGTGAAGACAATAGTGTGAATAAATTGGAAAGTATTGCTGGGCCGAGTTATGTTACTGTCATCAAAGTTATAACGGGAACTGTTGCTAAGCAAATTCAAGCGCCTGTTTTGAACACACATAAATATGTGGTGAAAAATAATCTTGGTAAGGTGTCATGCAATGAACCTGAGGATAAAGTCTGAGTATTCACAGAAATACAGTGACGAAAGGAATAAAAAAGACGCCGATCAAGTGTGAAAACAAAAGGAAACGTTTCTCTAACATTTCGAAAATTTCACATGCGATTTAATTCGCCGAGACATTTATAGATTCTATGCAAAATGGAGAGCGCCCACCTTAGACAAATTGGTTCCACATTTGCAAGAAATTTGTGATTTTCCTTATGGGCACTGCACTTTGCGCGGCCTCCTAAAGGAGCTGAGTTTCACATACAGCACTGTGAATAAGATAAGGGTTATTATGGAAACCAATAAAACTGTAGCCTGGCGATATGTTTATCAAAACTAAGGAAGTTTCGCAGTACGATATATATATATAGTCAATACTAAGGAAGTTTTGCAGTAATGGACGTACGATAATTTATTTAGACGAAACCTCGTACGTTACCCATGACGTATCGAGAAAGTTTGCAATCTTGTAGAATGGACTAGGAGAAGGAGGGCCGGGATTGTAAAACAATTGTAAGAGTTCGTCAAAGAAAGCGGCCAACGTGCACACGAGTTAATTAAACAAACTCTATACATCCTCTTTGGAAATACACAACCCTGATTAAAGTGAATTCAGAAATACTTCTTACAAGGACATGGTCAAAGGCCTCTTTGAAGTCAAAATCTTCAACTGTAATTCCATGTTCCCCGTTATCGGTCAGTGGAGGTTTGACATGGTCAACATCAATGGGCTTTTTCTGTAGTGAATCCTTGATCAGTTTCATCCATGTGGAATGAACTAAGACTTTATCCAATGATGTTTCTTCCTCTCAATATTGGCAAATATTCTCTCAATAGGCATGAAAGAGTGCCCTGTTATTGTAAAGTACAGATAAACTTACTGAAAGTGCACTTGAGGAATGTCTAAATATGTCTAAATGTGTAATCTAAAATCTATGAACAGCTGATATCGAGGAGCTTGGTTGGCACAGTGTAGTTGCACCACCAAACTGCTAATGTGGCAACTACTTGACTTATCAGCATCTAACTCGAAAAGGCTGACTTAACAACTTTTATTTCTGAAATTGATGCCGATTCAACATACCCGGGTCATTATATGTTCGACCTTAACTCTGATCTGCAAATATTTTAGCACTATTACAGAACTGGCACTGTCCTCTACAGGAGAGAAAGTCTCCGAAGCGTGAGACACAGGAGGATTCCAGAAAGTTCCCATACCCTCCATGCACAGTTTATGACACCCCATGTCAGTACAGTTACAGATCATTAAAAAAACATTCTGAGGGCTTCTACTTTTGTGAATTAATCTTCTCGGTTTTAGTGTACAGAGTGTACAGAGTGAACGGTTCTGCTTCTTCTGTTGCAGGCGTTCTCTGTCTCCCATATTCGCTATGCTTGTCCCACTGTGTAAGGCAGCACATAGCTTTCAGGGACCTTCTTTGTGTTGCCCGACAGTATTCACAGTGCTCCCGTAGGGAAGGGAATCCGTCCCCGTCAGCTGTCGTGGTGCATGCGCTGCGAACCCCTAGCACTCGTGGTACTTCTGACGTTACTAGGGGAACCTCGGGCTGAACATTCGAGCCCCTCCCTGATTGGGAGTTGTTCGGATTGGGTTGGTCTCGAGGGAGCAGTGGTTCCCGAAACCCATGGAAGATCGGTTACGTCTCTAGACGGGGTTGAGGGAAGCCATAATATTCCTGCATACTAGCCAGCATAGCTAGTAGAAGGTGTGCTGGATCCCCAGGAGGCCCCACCGAGGTCATATCGGTAGCCTTCCCATTTGGAGTTGGCGCGCGTAAGTGGAGTATCCACTTCCATTCCGTCTTGGGCCCACAGGACCAGATGAGGGGCTAGTTAGTCTCTAGGTCTTGCCCTGTAGAAAGCCCCACAAAGTGCGTCTGGTGGCCCCGCCGAGGTCATATTGGTAGCCCGCCCCCCATTTTGGAGTTGGCGTGCCTAAGTGGCGTATCCACTTCCATCCGGTCTTGTGTCCACAGGACCAGATGGGGGAGGGGACTTTGTTAGTCTCTCGGTCTTGCCCTATGGAAAGCCCCACGGAGTGCGCCGGGCGGCCCCACCGAGGTCATATCGGCAGCCCTCCCATTTTGGAGTTGGCACGCGTAAGTGACGTATCCATTTCCATCCCGTCTTGTGTCCACAGAAACAGATGGGGGGGGGGTAGTAAGTCTCTAGGTGTTGCCCTATGGAAAGCCCCACGGAGTGCGCCGGGTGGCCCCGCCGAGGTCATATCGGTAGCCCGCCCCCCATTTTGGAGTTGGCGTGCCTAAGTGGCGTATCCACTTCCATCCGGTCTTGTGTCCACAGGACCAGTTGGGGGGGGGGGGGGCTTTGTTAGTCTCTCGGTCTTGCCCTATGGAAAGCCCCACGGAGCGCGCGGGACGCCCTGTTGGACAGTTCGGTAACCCCCTGGTCGTCAGAGAGAGGTCAGTCTTCATTTTGTGAGGATCTGCCATACCCTCGCGCTTCTAAGTATTGACAGTGCTTATCGTTTGTTTAACAGGTTCTGAATCTGAATCTGGATGCTTCAATTATACCACATTACTCACTCTATTACTTACATGAATGAAAAGAAATATTTTCTGTGCTATGCATTTTGTAGCTTAATACATTAGTATGAATACATAAAATGCCTTCTGAATTTTACCATTAATTCCCCATTACTGTCTAGTCAAATTCTCCAAGCGATATAGCTTACTTCTACGTTCATTACTACAAAACCGTGAGGTGCACGCTACACTACATGAGTTGATTTTACAGTATAATCTGCAGGTCTGTTAGTTTGGCAAGTGGTCTAAACTAATTACAACCTTGTATACACCAAGTCTGAAATTATCTTCTCTCAAGTACCGATCGAGCGGAGTTAACACAATTACGTAGTGTGCAAGTCCGGTCTGCTGCAGGCGTCTCTATGTAGCGTCAAATCCTTAGTCACTCCCAAGCACATCTAATTTGTAGCTCTCAACTTCAAGAAAAAAATCGGACACCTTCTGATAATGACGAGGGTAAATTCAGTAGCACAGGAAGTTTATTTATAGGAAGTCCATTCTTATTCATACATAAAAAATAAAGGTTTTAGACCCTTTTACATAAATTTACTGTTTTCAATAGTTTGATTTATATATTAATAAATATACCCCTGAATAAATATGAATTTAATAAAAAATATAAACATATTAATACTGCTTTAACCGATTTATAAATAAAGAAATGAAAAATTCAAATATAAAAAAACTCTTAATACTATTCTTAACCTTAAAAGTAAAAGACGACTACAGTTTTAAAAAAATTACTATCATTCAATTAATAAAAAGTTTCAAATTTTTTTTTAAAATTTTGGTATACCTGTAGCTCCTCAAAATTCTGGGAAAGTTATGGTCATCTCATTCTTTGATATTCATGGAATGGTTTATTAGTATGTTGTACCTGGACACACATCAGTAACTGGACAATACTACAGGGATATCCTGAAAACATTGCAAGTCCATATCAGGCGCAAAAAGACACGTTTCTGTGAAGCAAGCTGGATGCTGCACCACGATAATGCGTGGCCGCATATTGCCAATGTTGTTACTGAATATCTTGCAAAAATCAACGTGAAGTGCATCCCTCACCCGTCCTATAGTCCGCATTTAGCCCCAAGTGTCATTTTCTATTCCCTAACTTGAAGAAACGCCTTCGTGGGAGGCATTATCCATAATCAGAAGCAGAAGTGAAGGCTGCGGAGGCGATTTTGAAGAATCTCTCAAAACATGGTTTCCAGCATGTCTTTGAAGACTGGCAGAAACGCTGGGACAAGTGTATCGCATTCGTGGAAGAGTATTTTGAGAAGGACCATCAAAATTATGAGGATGAGTAAAGGTTTGTTGTCAAACAAATTGTTGTCATTTTTTATTGAACAGTCCTCGTATGTTTAAATGGGCTATTATTGTTTAACAATAATGGGGATGGTAATATTAATTGCTTGACTGCTAAACAGGATAAGAGTGTCAATTTTACGAACTGTTATACATGTTTTAAACAACGTTGGAATACAAAATATCGATAAACGTTTTCATTCATGGATCCTTAGCCACGTATAATATTGTACATTTCTTATTGCCAATAATGGATGAATCGTAACCTACACTTCGAGTAAAATAATGTGAAACATCAGCACAACGGTTTGTTTTCTTAACCTCTCCCCTTCGTCTTCCAGTTCTTTAAATGATAAATGTCCCACCTCTTGGCAGTGAAACAACAATGAATCGGAATGTTGCCTTATACCTTTAACTAATAGACTTACTCCCTTACTCATTCAAGAACACAAAACCTACGTAGTTCCATAAAAATCCAAAGAAGATATTAAACAAATATAGGAGAAACAGTTTGCACACTCCCAGCCTACCAAGCCAGACCAAGAGGTATAATCAGTTGCTAATTATAAATTACCACTTCACTGATTCAAAATGGTAAACATTTTCTTTTATTAAGCAGTATTTTGCTCTGCTAATGAACCTAATTATAACTTAGCTATCAAGAACACAAGGAAAATTTCTGTATGAGGCTTATTAGAAGAATCTGACATCTAGATATTTCTGACATCTATACAACAAGGGTATACGACATCTATTCAAAAAGTGTCGCAAGTTTTGTCTTTCTTTCAGAAACTATTTATATATTCATGAACACCTACTTTGTTCCCTTCAAAATAATCCCTACTAGATATTATACACCTTTTAGTTAAGCGCAGAGGTTCTAACCAAGACCCGTAGGTTGTAGGAACCTGGCCTGCTTCAAACCCGGAGCGATGGATATTCCGGGGCTCTTTCCATAGGACAATACCTGATTTTTTAAAAAGCCCCCCCCCCTCGTTGACAACAACGTAGAACGGGATGGAAGTGGATACGCCACTTACGCGCGTCAACCCCGCAGGGAAGACTACCGAATAACCTCAGTGGGGCCGCCTGGTGATCTAGCAACCTTGTACTAGCTCTGCAAGCTAGTACTCGGGACTTATGAGCCAACACTCTACCCTCTCCGGGCGGCCATTGCCTGGCCGGAGGTACCCAATTCCTCGTGGGTGTCGGGAATACACTGCCCCCTCGAGTCCAACCCAATCCGGACAACTCCCGGTCCGGAGGGCCTTGGCAGTGCGGCACTTGTGTCATCGTCTTTTTCCAATCTTCGAAGCACTTTAATTTGTTTTTATCTCGTTCAGCTCCTTCTTCGATGCCGTATTTATGTCCTCAATCGTGATGTAGCGTACTCCTTTCATGGGGCTCTTCAGTTTTCGCAACAAAATAAGTCACAGTGGGCCAGATCTGGAGAGTATGGTGGCATAAGTGGTTTTTTTTGCCAAACATTCCTGCACAGGCAAGGATGTGTGATCAGGAGCGTTATCACGATGCAAAACAAATTTTTGTTCTTCCACAAATTCTGGGCTCCCATATTGACCATTCTACTCTGTGGAATAAACTCATGATGCACCACGCCCCTGGAATCGAAAAAACTGTGGGCTCAACCTTCACATTCGACCGAACTTTACGTGATTTTTTCGGTTTAGGTTCGTGTGGCAGCATCCATTGGGATGATTGAGCTTTAGTTTCCACGACATAACCATAAACCCATGATTTGTCACCAGTTATGACCCTCTGGATCAGGGGAAGACAGGTAGTGGTGGTGTGACGTTAGCTCCGCCAGCTCTCATCGCGAAATATGCTCCCGAACTAAAGGCAGGTTAACGTGTGGCGCCACCACGCTGATTATTGCTGTCAAAGGGGAAAGAAAAGTTTTATGTGTGGGTATGAAAGAAAGGAAACGTTCTGGGTGTTAATAATATGTACAACTTATATCTTGGGTGTTGTAATATTAATGCTGACTGCTTTAATTACACAAATGGCCACAGATTATAAACAATTACATTTTGGCTCTCTGCTATGAGTAAATATATAAAACTTCAAACTCGAGTTTATCTGAGGAACAGGCATGTTATAAAGTAAATAAAATAAAACATCTATCAATTTTCTCTGCAAATTAGAGGAGACGCATTCAGTTTGACTTTTTCCGACATTTTCTGTTTCGGTTTTCTTTAACTAGTTTAGCAATGTCAGGACTAAATAGGAAATTTGTAATTGAAGGCTGCATATTAGATTGTTATGCAACAAGGTGCTTGGGGTTTGGACTTAGCTAATTTCTTAAGACAAAGAAATTGTTCGCATACACATGTCGAGCCAAACATACACAATGCCCGTTCGGCAAGTGAATACAACCTCAAAAATCTGGTTTGGGGGCATTCTTGTAAAAATCAGCCAAGTCTTTCTTGTGTGTATATTTGTCCTTCAAAAAATCGTCACATTGTGAATTTAACAGTTCCATTTGGTACGTGGCAGCTCTATTGTTCTTATCGAGAGCGCCAGAGCTGACTGAACCCTGAAATTCTGTACTCACTGCCCAATTTATATAGGCTACTTGTACTACATGGCTCTTTCCTGATGTAACACGCACAGCAGGCCTTGCTCTCGACTAAAAT
This sequence comes from Mantis religiosa, assembly GCA_030765055.1. Taxonomy (NCBI): domain Eukaryota; kingdom Metazoa; phylum Arthropoda; class Insecta; order Mantodea; family Mantidae; genus Mantis; species Mantis religiosa. The sequence goes on from CM060957.1 coordinate 40,643,441, forward strand.
ACGTCACAACTCTCGAAGCTGTCTTCCTCTGCTCTGAAGCAAATATGGATACTGGGATGGCACGAATCAATCGATATATTTACGTCCTCATAAACTTCTCTAACGGCAATGTGAGGATTTTCCAACACTATTTTCTTCATTTCTCCAATGTTTTCAGTTGTTGACAAGCTCGGGTGTCCAGGACGCTCTTCGACGTCCACATCTTCTAGACCCTCTGAAAACCTTTTTTAGCACCGATAAACGTTGCTTTGGCCCAAGGAAGTTTTGCTTTATGCTACAGTCGACATTCGGAATGCCTCTGCGCATTTAATTTTGTTTTTCTCAGAACAACTGATACAATTCTTTTGTTTCATTTCTTGGAATAGGCAAGAATTGAAGACCAGCCGAAACACCTCTAAGCTCAACATTCAAACTGGCCGAGCTTGTCAACCCGTGAGGGACATGAGTACCAACATAACGCCACAGAACAATCGAAAACCGAATATTGGTAGCCTGAAAAAATTTAAAATTCGTGACACCTTTTGAACAGACCTCGTATGCCGTTCAAACGTTTTGAACAATTTAATTGCGCGTGCACACACACGCGCGCGCGCACACACAAACACAAACACATTTTTCCTATCTTGAAGTTCAACACTGGGAAATTATTCCTTCTGGAGCACTAGCTCAATTTTAAAAAGTAAAAATAAGAAGTGAAAGAACTGACGTGGATACAAAGATATACGAAGGGTGTCGTAATGTTCAAATTATCGCCATTTAAAAAATGTGATAGAGAGTTTGTGTTGATATGTGCTTGTTAGCGCTTCTCTACGTAGTGACCATCCATATTTACACAATTTTCCCAGAGTTTCTTAACCTTACGAATACCCTGATTGTACAAGTATGCAGAATTCCCTTTAAACTACTCTTCCACTGCCTTAATGACGCCATTTGTGTTGTCAAATCGGTGACCACGCAACGCATTCTTCATTTCCAGGAACAAGAAAAAGTCACTTGTTGTGAGATCGGGCGAATAAGGCGGATACTGTAAGGTCCAAAGCCACATTCCCTTGTTTTGTCAACTGCAACTTGAGATGAATGAGCTGGTGCATTGTCTGACAGAAGACGAACAACTTTGGAGAGCATACCGCGTCGTTTCTTAATCAGATCTGCTCGTAAGTTGTTCAAAAGATTGCAATAGTATCTGCCAATGATGGTGTGACCCCTTGGCAAGCTAATCTGTAAGTTAAACTCCACGAAAGTACCAGAAAACTGAATGCATGAACTTCCCAGCTGACTTTTGCACCTCTGCTTTTTGGGAGGGGGAAATCAGCATGTTTCCATTCCATGCTCACGACCTTAGTCTCTGGATCATAGTGATAGCTTCAGGACTCATCCAGGGTTACCAGAAGATCAAAAAAGTCATCTTCATCCTGTTCCAGAAACATCAACATCTCTCTTGAAAAGCCACGCCGTGTTTGCTTTTGGAAGAGGGTTAGCAAACGTGGGACCCACTGTGCAGGCACTTTAGACATATGCAGTTGGTTATGAATAATTTTCCACACACGACCATAACTAAGATGTCTCTCATTCATGAACATTTGGATTTTTGCTCGTCTGCCTTCCAATATCATACACTCCACGTTGTTGACTGTGACATCACCGTCTGTCATTGAGTCTACCAGGGCTTGACTCATCTGCCAGGGACCTGTAACCAGTTTGGCAATTCCTTTTCCACCTCACGATAGTGCCATATGATGGGCAATCATTTCCATAAACAGCCGTTATCTCATCATATATTTCCCAGGCAGTTTTGCCCTTCAAATGCAGGAACTTGATCACACGCCTCAATTTTTTGCCTCTTATATCTCAGTCTCTTCTGGCACTCATTGTAAAAAGTCAAAAGAACTCAAATCTCTGAAACTACCAAGTTTACATTCCTAGGGATCAATGATGACACTGAGATATTTTCAACAGTATAGTTAAAAAACTTCCGGGGGACAATTAAAACTCTATGATACCGCCTTGTGTATACCTGTACATACTGTCGCAGGCATTGTTGCGGCGGTACGGCCGGCGAGCGCGAAACAGACGGATAGTGCTTTGCGGAGATAAAAGCTTGCCGTAACAAGGAAAGAAAGAGACATATAGATGTCTGGAAGTTCCTTCCTTTATGATGACGTCTTGATTGTTACAGAGGGTTGCATTAATTTCTAGAAAAATGAGTGGAGGTCGGCTCGCCAGTCCAGTCAGTGTTAATGGACTTTGGAATAATCGAGTGCGTGCAGCTGTGTAGTGATTTGAAAGTGAATTCTTTTGTTTGTGGACGACAAACAAAAGACGATGTGTTAGGGTAGATGATCTTGAAGGTTACGTTTGTGTATGTAACGTAATTCTGCTACTGGCAGGGCTGTACAACGTATGTTTTTGCTTGAAATAAAGAACATTTTCACAAAGTCACAATACCTAACTAAAGCAAAAGGAAATGTGTAATGATATTATCTTTGAAAACATGAATTAGATGGGAAAATAGGTTTCGGTAAGAATAGTATGTGGAATCTATATAAAAATTAGCTGTAGTGGGTAGAAAACTTATTTGATTGTACACATTCTTAAGTTTTGTGTAAGTTACTAATATAAAGGCTGTGAAGTTTCAAGTTGATGATTACACACCTAAATGTAAAAGGGTTTCCAGATTTTCATCTCAGTAATGAATGACATTCCAACATTAGGCTCCTCTACAGAAAGTTTACATGAAGTTTTAAACTGCTTTTCTGTGCTTGTCATTAATAATGTAATTTCCGGATACTTTGAGTCCTTTGCTGTAAAATACATTTTCTGCTTTAGGTCATCCGCTCTTCTTCAGCTTAGCTACTGGAATTTTTTCCCCCTTTTTGAGACTTAATTTAATCTGTTGCTCTCTTCGCCAAAAAGCTAAATACATTACTTTTTAGAGGATGTAATGTTCAGAGGATGTTTTAAAGTGGATGCGCTTATATCCTTTAGTACATTATAAATATTAAATTGCAAACTTAAGTATAAGAGTCAAAAAAAGATCAACATGAATAGGTTAACTTTTTAAATATGCAAACTTATTTATCTCTTAGTTCTCAAAGGGAAAGTTTCAATTAAAACGAACACAAGTTTGAATTTTAATATTGGCTGTTTTAATAGTGTTCCGGTTATGAACTTGTCAAGAAGGAATAACTTTTATAAACTTTAACGTTATTTTAAAAGTAGAAGTATTTGTGAGTCTGCTGTGGATAATAGTGTTACAGAAGCATTGGAGAATATAGATGTCTTAATATAGACACATTCTTCAGCAAGTTCTCACAAAATCTATGATTTGCCTACTTTATGTTATACAAAATTAATTCTTCTAGAGGAAATTCTATTGTTTATTTTGCTGTGTTTGCACAAGGGGATCATAAGTTCAAGAAATACTCGAAACATTTGAGGGATGGTCGCTATGATATGGCTCTGAAATTCCATTCTTTTGGTATATACAGACGTAAAATGAATAACAACTTCCCATTTTACAGAAATAAGGTGTCAGAAAATTCAAATCAACATCAAATTTATACAGGACGAAGAGAATTTCGACTATTTCCGGAATATTCTAAATTCTTTTCCGATCTCACATGGTTTAGGCCTTCAGAGGCTCAGAAAACTAATGGCTCCATCACTTCCGTCGTCTTCCAACACGTCCATCTAACTGGAGGTTCATAAAATAAGGCTTGGTGGATATCTTGAAGGGAGCTTTCGTAGAATATGTTCTTTTCATAGCTTTTGATACCTCTGAATTTCTTCCATAATATTTCCTTCCATTAATTGTTCACTTATTACAGTGTTCCTAGGCCTATCTATTCTAGTAACTCCCAAAAATGGAAGTAAAAAACCTCTTAAGGTCCATATTTCACAACAGCATATCAGCGCTGGTTTATATATAGTATTGTGTATCCTTTGTTTTATTTCTGTCCTCATGTTTTTACAAAAATATCGTTTTGTGCATCCATTTAATCTACTGAATACTTCAATATTGTCTTCAACATACACCTTCCTGTTCAGAATTGATATTTGTGACACTAATTGCTTTAATTTTGAAAATTGTTCTATAATTTCCCCACAAATAACTACTTTGATTCTTCTTTGTTCTCCCGCTATGTTTGCCATTGATTTTGTTTTTCTTCCAGAGATTCTCTAACTCTACTGTTTTTTCTATTTCATTCAATTCAGTTATGATCTCTGAAATTTGCAACAAGATGGACGATAGCCCACATCCCTGCTTTTTTTTTTAATTTACGTCGTCCAACGTTAAGTCATTTCGGAAGATAAATTAAACGGGTGAAATGATGTTCAAATGGGCCCAGGGTCCATAAAGCTTAGAGATACCCGACATTTGTACTTCAGGATAAGCGGAAAACCATGGAAAAAAGCTTATCCAGATAACTCACACTGACCGAGATTCAAACTCGGGACCTCTTGAATGTGAGGCAGACTTGCTAACATCTACGCTATCGAGGCAGACATCCTCAACTTAATCCTCTATTAACTTCTGTACTTTTATCCTTAAAACTTAAAATTGATTTAGAATACAAACACTTAATGGCAGTAGTTATGTTACATGGTACTTTATACTCTTTTGTAATAACTTCCCACAGCTTTACACGTTGCACTCCAGCATTTGCCTTAATACAATCCAAAAATAAGAGCAAAATTTGTGAAGTAAATTCAAGATACGCATTTTATTTGGCGTAAAGGTGTCTTACACATACGATTTTAAATTAAAGACTCACTGAAAGCATTAAAATGTTTGATGGGCACAGAGTAGAATGACTTCATATGTACAACACGGCCATCAAATGAGCAAACGCCGAAAACAACTTAGCGTAGTATTCTGTGAATTAAGGATCTTCTGGTTTAACTTGAAACATGACCTATTTATCGCTACCCCTCCCTGTAAGAAGGAGAGGGGGTGGGAAATTTTGAAAACCCATTGCCACTGCCATGCGGGACTACCAGGTCTCTTCAGACATCGTCAGGTGCTGCAACCAGTGCAAGGTTTGCTTATTTACAAACAGTAGCCTATACTGACAGTGAAATATGATAATAATAGAAATATGGTTGCAAAACCAGCTTTGTTCGAGATAAGAGAAACTAAGATAAGTTCAAACTGTATACAATCGACTCCATAGCTGAATTAAATGGCCGTACCTTACCTCCGTGTAGTTGTGATACGAATGCTATCGATGTAATACGGGCACGAATCAATGAAGGAGGTGGAAAACATGTACAAGGGAAAAGACGGATTAATTGGTATACCTACTGGACAACTTCATGATAAATTTAGATGAATGTAAGTGTCAAAAAAAATTCCTAATGGAATTAGGAATTCGGCATCCATCAGTAATCTTTAAAACTTTGTGCTTGAAAGTATGAAATGCATAGCTACAATATAATCAGACGGAGTAAATTGGTACGTGACACAGAAGTGAAGCGATATGGGATTAGGCAGCTATGTGTAATGTTTAACGCCCGCTTTTACTACATACGGCACCGCAGGCGGTGACATTGATGATACATGAAATGAAGATGGAGCACCGGTGGACTGAGATGGCGGGGGAAACCGGAGGTCCCGGAGAAAACCCGCCCCAGGGCCATGTTGTCCACCACAAATCACACTAGGCAGTTATGGGTTACCTACAACAGCGTCGGCAATAGTACGCTCTCTCGCTAACTCCCGTGTTTCAAGATAAACCAGACGAACTGTAGCGAAGCATTGACTTGCAAGTGTATGAAGACGCAAGATCCAGGTATAGTACAACGCGACTGTTTTGTTTTCTCTCGTAGTGAAGCGGTTGTCATGGTCAGGTTATATACCTACTACATCGCAAAGCGAGAAAACGTATCGGGAAAAATACGCAACACAGAGATATTTAGCTCAGCTTATTGCACGTACACGGCGAGTCCAGTGTAAGTCTATGTTCAGACGTAATCATGTCTTCTGGACAGTAATGGATCATACATCGGCAGGCGCAAGAAATTATATCATATAGACACACGCAGCTTCCAATCGCTCTATTTGTGTTTCGTAACTTACTGCACATCAGCTAACTAATATTTCACTCTTGTAATCGACTTGATAAGAACTGATCACCAGAAGGTCAACGCGCCTCAATGTTCAGTCCAGTAATACGTACAGTTGTTTACATGTGTGAGCGATAACAATACAGTCCTTGTGTAGCAAACCTATGGAAAAATGCACATACTTCCGGCCTTTAAGTAATATTCATAAAGGATATTTGAGGACATTTTCTTGAAATTCTGGTCATATCTTTGAAAGACCGAAGTTACATCAAGTTTGAAATGTAAGCAACTTTTCCTTTCTGAGTTATGTCATTGACAGAGTGAGAGCCAGACAGTACATTCATAAAACTGTGTTATTGGAGAAGTGCGGTTCGGAAACTCACAAACAAGTATTTCAGGTAAAATTTTGGATTAAAATTTTGGATTAAAATTTTTGAGTAGAGTATATCTCCTCTTCTTATAACCGTATTTATTAGACGGCGTAATAAAAATTCGTAAGGATAATGTGTACACCCACTAATAAAGAGGGACGTGAAAAGTCAGTTGAATATAACAAGCTATCCTTTTTTCCTGATACGAGGTCCCTTGTGGGACATCTTCATTATTTTACGTCTTTTAAGGCAATGTTTAGGTCTTCCACTTCCACCCTTACTTCATTTTTTTGCTTATCAGTGCACTTAGTCAAATTTGTGCACTAGAGAGGTGGCTTGTTGTATTTCAACTGGCCCAAAAGTCCATATACGCTTTCCAAACCCTAAAATTTTTCTTTGTTTCATAAAGCCAATGTACGAGGGCTGTTCAATAGAAAATGATCACAGTTTTTTTGACAACGTACCTTAAATAATCCACATAATTTTGATGGTTCTTCTCAAAATGATCTCTCCTGAATGCGATACACCTCTCCCAGCGTTTCTTCCAGTCTTCAAAGACATGCTGGAAACCGTTTTTTGAGAGATCCTTCAAAATCACCTCCGCAGCCTTCACCACTGCTTCTGATGATGGATAATGCCTCCCCCGAAGGCGTTTCTTCAAGATAGGGAACAGACAAATATCAAATGTGGCTAAATCCGTACTATAGCGAGGGTGAGGGATGCACTTCACGTTGATTTTTGGAAGATATTCACCAACAACATTGGCAATATACGGCCGCGCATTATCGTGGTGCAGCATCCAGCCTGCTTCACGGAAATGTGGTCTTTTGCGTCTGATACAGACTTGCAATGCTTTCAGGACATCCCTGTAGTATTGTCCAGTTACTGATGAGTGTGCAGGTACACATGCTGAAAAACTATTCCATGAATATCAAAGAATGAGATGACCATAACGTTCCCATCAGAAGCAACCTCTGTTGCTTTTGGGGGTATTGGTGATGAAGGAGATTTTCACACTGAGCTTTGCTGTTTGCCTTCAGGATCAAAATTATGTAGTCGAGTTTCATCATAAGTAATTACGTATGAAAGAAACTGCGGATCTTCCTCTAACATCAAATTAACTGCATGCAGACCTCCATGCAAATGTCCTTTTGTTCGCGAATCAAGTTTTGGAACCCATCGTGCACAAACACGTCTCATTTGTAATGTTTCTCTCACCAACGTGTGGGTGGCACCCAATGAAATATTCAGTATTTCGGGAAGTGATCTTGAGGTATTTCGTCAAATCTCTCTCACAATGGCAGCAGCAGTGTTGATGGTTTTTTTTTTTTTTTTTCTTTTCTTTTTCATAAGAGTAGTAACTGGAGCACGGGGTCCACCTTCCTTTGAAATGGATTGCCTGCCCTCTTTAAACATTTTAAACCATCTTCGAGTTGTGCTGCAGGAAAGGACAGGCTCCTCATAGGCCTCCTGTAATATTGTATATACCTCAACTGAAGATTTGTTGAGACCAAAGCAGAATTTCAAAGCCGCACATTGTTCCTCGCAATGCGGCGGTAGGCGATACTGAACATGCCTGAATTTGTTCTCACAGGCAGGAACCATGAATACCGACAATGAAACTACTACGGCGTGTTTATTTCACATTAAGCTAATAGAATATAATAAGATTGAAGTTTAGTGCGAAAAATGTCGACCATAAAAATTATGATCATTCTTTTTTAAACAGCCCTCATACTTACGAACTTATTGGTGGTCAAAGGGCAGATCTACATTTCATTAGACAGAAATCTTTCACCATTGGTGCTCAGTAAGCGCATTTCGAGTTAAGTCTTTAATACCACTTGTTCCATTTGGCTGGCAGAATATTGGGATCTCTGGGCTAGGTTCCGTTTTACCAAATCTGCAGAGGCCGTTTGCCAGTGCCTCCGTCTAACTTTCAACGTCTTCACGCCGACCCAAATGCGGTGCCACGTTTCCCCATTTGAGCAGAGCGGACAGACGTGATTGCCTTTCTCATTTGGGATTTTCGCCTTTAGCCACGTACGAGCATTCTCCTTCTCTCTTCTTATCCTCCCATCCGGTCTCTTCAAAACTTTTGGACTGTCTGCGGCTCGAAATTCATATCCAGATATGGTTACATTACTTGTTCCTACATTGGCAATTTATATAGAACGCTGTAAGCTAATGGCAAAGGTATTTTAATATTATACAGCAAATAATAAGTTACGAAACTGTAAGACACATTCTGTCCGTGCTTATTCCAAGTTATAATATAATTATTGAAACGATATGGAGAAAACAAGTATTTCACAGAACTTAATTAAAATTGTCAACATTCTGATGCACTTATTCACAAGACTTTACTCACTGCCTATTCTTATATAACTTCAACTGTTTTTATAAATACTTGTTTTTCATCTGTTTCTTTATAATCGAGAGAAGTTAGAGAAAATGGTTTAATGTCACGTTTTGGGATAGAAGAAACCAGTTGTTTGTCAGATGTTTTAACGCAAGGCCGATTTAAGTCCGACAGGGTACACTCGTTTGCCATGACATACGAGAAACGACTGAACAGTGACCGTAAGGTGTCAATGTATTGCAAAATTAATAATGGATAGGTATATCGAAAATGTTTGACGTCATTAAGAGATAATTTAAGTAAATGCCATGCTTTGCAGAGATATACATTGTCTGAGAACCACATTTTTCTACTGCCTTTTATACTTCCAAGCTTACTCAGGGGTTGTTCCCAAAACAATACATAACATGTTTTCGTTTCATTCAAATTTCTGTAAATTTTTGGTGTGTGTTCCGCAGTGCTTACAGATTAATTCTACAATTTTCTATAGAGTCTCAAAGTATATTTTATTAGTAGTATTATTTATTCTACAAATGAAGTAACCTTATTTTAACAGTCAGGTATTTTATGGCTCAGTTACACAAACACATAAAACACTAATATCAACAAAACTGATAATGATATTAGTTATAACGTTTTAAACATTTGTCCAATAAATTGCTAAAAGGTTGAAGTGCAACGTTTTTAAAGAATACATTAATCAACGGTGTTTGAAGATCTGTATTACAATATGAAAGAAGCTGAATAAGATTATATCTCTTTCTTGAATTAAGATCCCATATAAATTTTAAGTGTTCAACACTTTCATCAACGCTTTCACATTTAAATAGTTATCCATCAAGAGACCTTATATGGAACAGGGGAAGACAGGTAGTGGCGATGTGATGCCAGCCCTATCCGCTAAATATGCCCCTGAACGAAACGCTGGTTAGCATGTTACGTCACCGCGTTGATTTCTGCTGTCCAAGAGCAAGGAAACAGTACATCGTATAAACAGTACAAACATAACGTATCGGTTACAAATAATATTTACAACTTACCTCTTGGGTGTTGTAATATTAATGCGGACTGTTGATCACAGTTTATAAACAATTCATTTTGGCTCTGTGCTATGAGAAAATATATAAAATCTCAACTCGTAGTTTATCTGAGGTTCCGGCATGTTATAAAATAATTAAAATAAGACAATGTAATTTTCTCTGCAATCTAGAGGAGACACATTCAGAACAGAATTTTCCAACACCTTCTATTTCGTTTTTCTTTAACTAGTTTTTCAATGTTAGGACGTAATGTCTGGGAAACCTATAATCGAAGGCTGCATATTATATTGTGAACCTATAAGGTACTTCGGAGTTTGGAATTAGCTAATTTCATAACAGAAATAAAAATTGTTCGCACACATATGTCGTGCCTAACGAACAGAATGTCCGTGCGGTAAGTGAATACAACCTCGGAAATCTGGTTTGGGGGACATTCTTGTAAAAGTCAGCCAGGTCTTTCTTGTGTCTATCTATATTTGTCCTGCAATAAATCCTCTCATTGTGAATTTAACAGTTTCATTAGGGTCGTGACAGCAACATTGTCATCGATTGCGCTGCACCTGACTGAACAATCAGATTCTGTACTCATAGCGCTATTTATATAGGCAAATTGATGCTATACGACTCTTGCCTGACGTCACACGCACTGTAGGCCTCGCTCCCGGCTGAAATACGTCACAACTCTCGAAACTGTCTCCCTCTGATATGGAATCTTGGAAAGAAGGTTTTAAATTTCCCATGTCCGGTAGCAAACTGTGTCAAAATGAAAAGTACTTGCAGTTTACACGATCAAAGTAGCAAGAAAAAATAAATTCCGAGTGATTTGCCCTAAAAACATAGTTTAAAAACAAGGTAAAGCAGTTATTGCATTCCAATCTTTTTATTTCTGTTTCCCCTGGGCAAACTGGTATCCATTCTTTGTTCAATGTGTTGAACTTATTTCTGAGAATAATATGCTTTATACAATTAAGAATCACCAAAACGTTGAAGCCGAAAGGATATTGCAATCTTGTTTTCATTTATTGTGACATAGCCAATATTCCTTTCAAAGTTGTGGGAGGGAAAGCCTTTTAGGATCTAAGCAATTCCTTATTTTAATACGTGAAGAAAGCGTTTAAGCACAGTATAACAACCGCTTCTCGTTGCGTACAGGACAACATTCCTTTAAATGGAAGCATTGTTGTCTTTAGATTTCTAGCAAGTTATTTCCCTAAGGTTGAGTACTGGGGTTTAAGGAACCGAGTACATTGCATGAGCTTTTTGAGATTGACAGCATAGAGATTTAGTGAAAAGCGTACGATTGTATGTTAACCAAGTCCTATATTAGCTTCAGTAGTGAGATTTGCGTAATTTCCACAAGGGTGAAGCGATTCCTGTATAAATAATTCTATATTCCCCCTGTTACATCAGCGTCTGGGAAATGTTTTGCCAAAATCTAAAGACAATCGAATGCTTCTACTAAATATTAGTTCTGCATGTTACAAATCGTTTAAAATTACTATATCTCAATATCACACCAACTTAACCGTCACAATATGTCCATATTTTATGTGAGCTACACACAGTCATCTTTTACACTTTGTCTATCATGTTCACTCCTTTTAAGGGGATGCAGCACCGAAGACCCCAAATCGAGCAATTTTCAACCAATCTTGCTGAAATATTTACCATATGCTTCTGATGTATAGTGGACACTGAATTCAAAATTTGGTCTTTATATCCACAATAGTTTTTGAGTAATTAATTTGTGAAATTCAAAATTTGGGAAAAATTCAAACCACTTCACGTGATGTATATTTTCAACATTTTAATTTTTCTATTTCTAAAAAATATTCAGATGGTAATGAGGAAAAGATCTATCATATGAATTTCATATACTGCCTTTAGTTCCAGAGGGAAAAATTAGGTATGGCGCAAATATGGCGCAAATATGACGCAAAGCCAAAAAATGATTAAACCTTTTATTTTATATATCAATAACTTTAAAAATGTAACGAATATTAAAAATTCATATGATAGAAACCCTTGTTTGCCTTTTAAGAACGTGTGTTGAAAATTGTATAGGGACTGAATCAAAACTGCAGCGTGTGGAACATTTTGAATGACAAAAAAATATTGGAAAAAAGGACTATAACTGAGTAAATGAAATTTTGAAATCCAAATTCTTTTCCTTGAAGCAGACTAAGTCCCTCCAGATAGGTAAGTTGGACCCTCCTGCCCCTTCCTTCTCTCTTCTGCAGCAGTTTTCTTCAATTTTAGTTACCTTCTGGATGGTTTAGGAGTCACCTTCGCAGAAATTGCTGAATGAAGTAAGCGTAATTGGTCCTTCCCTAGGCTAATTTTTAGAGACGCTGGTGAAATCTGTGTCCATTATGTCTGACTGCAGCTTGAGTGAGTCAGAGCAACCGAAATTGAATTCACTGATGGTTGATGTTACAGCAACCTGAAACCTCTTCTTTCACAAAAATATTTCTTTTGGGCAATTATGCCATATCATGTTATGTAAACTTTCATTTGCATTTTGTGTCTTACCCAATGTTCATCTTCTTAGGATTTCATCTGATGCCAGCCTTTTGTACACAGGCATTAGTTTTCTTACCACATCAAGCCTCAGGTATGTTCCCATTGTTCTGTTATGTTTAGGCGATTCTTCCCATGTATCGTTTAGCCTATTCATGATTCTATGTACACAGTCAACAGAAGGTCAGTTGTTTCAAAGAATATTTTGCCTACAACCTATATAACAGTTATATACACCTATATAAATGCTAAATGGCACACTAAAACTCATCAATTATATATAAACAGTATGTAGTTTATCGAGAAACAGAAGAAAATCACGACCAAGTTAGAAACTCACACAAAAGCAAAATATAAACGTTACTATTTGCATTTAATGTTCGCAGTCAGTGTTTTGTTTCTATTGTGCCACATATTGTAAGAAACAACCATCATTCCAACACACAAAATTCCACCGGATACTTTGCCCGTTAATATCAGATGTATTAATTTGGTACATTCAATTGAACTCAAATGACAGAATTTTGTGAATCCGATGGCCGGCATGCACGTGCTCGCGCACTTAAATTGTCACGTGAGGGTATTTAAATGCTTGAAACTCATAGATTTAGTTGGATTATGATACTTTAAGTTTCAAAGTAACTTTTATCTCAAAAAGAAAACAAAAAATGTATCTTTTTCACATATTTTTAGCCAACTTCGGTGCTGCATTCCCTTAGCTATTTCCAGCTTTCATGTCATTATACCTAATGAAAGAATTACAGCTTTTGTTTTTGTAACAAAAGATGAAGGATTCCTGTGGTTTTGAAGAATCATAAAGCATTTATTTAGTAAAGGTATCCGGCTAGTTTTGCAGATAATATCGGATTAAATTTCTTTTTGAGTAGTATTTCTGCCAGCGGTACCAAAGTGAAACTGACATGAGGTCACTATATAACCCCCTCGAAGGTAGTATGTTGGATTCAACATAACACTTCACTCTAATACTTTCTATGCCGATTCTTTTCTTTCCGAAGTATACTTGTAAATGCAAAGCGCCCATATAAGAATAAACATTTTCCATATATTTCTGCCTTGGAATTCACACTCACACCGTGAGGATATCATTCTCTAGGTATAATTGAAAGTCAACGGAAACCCCGGAAGAAACCTTATCTGGATAACTCTTTCTTACTGAGACTCAATTTCGGGATCTCCAGAACGTGAGGCAGACACGCTAGCATCTACGCTACCAAGGAGGAAAGGAAGAGGCATTAAAGAGAAGAAGTTTACTAAAGGGTATAGTCTTTGCACCTTAGCACTCGTGGTACCTCTGACGTTACCAGAGGAACGTCGGGTCGAACATCTCAGCCCCTCCCTCCGGGAGTTGTTCGGATTGGGTTGTTCTGTAGGGGGCAGTGTGTTCCCGATACCCGTGGGAATCGGGTACGTCTTCGGACAGGGTTGAGGGAGGACATTAATTCTCCCGGGTACTAGTCTGCAAAGCTAGTAGAAGGTGTGCTAGATCACCAGGCGGCCCCACCGAGGTCATATCGGTAGTCTTCATCTTTGGTGTTGGCGCGCGTAAATGGCGTATCCACTTCCATCCCGTCTTGTGTCCTTGGACCAGATGGGAGGGCTTGTTTGTAACCCAGGTCTTGCCCTATAGAAAGCCCCACAGAGGACGCCGAGTGCCCTTTGCGATAGCTGGGATAACGCCCTGGTTTTAAGGGGCCCGGGTCTTGCTGCTACTGGTCCAGGACTAATGGGAGTAGACCCTCTGTACTCAAAAAAGGGTATAGTCATTTTCTAACTCCAATACTCGATGTTCTACTACAGCTGCCTCCCAAAGTCACTGAACGACCATTGTAACCCGGAAGTGCTCATTAAATTCACCATTACCATATGGAGCTCGAAACAACCCTGTATAACCTTGTATATAAAGCTGCACATATGTAAACCAAACAGAATGATTAAATGCTACTTTTTTAATGTATCCTTACTTGCATCTAAAGAATGCCTTAAATGCTTAGCGTTTTTCAATCTTATTATAGTTGTTTTCAGTCTATATGTTTCCACATATTCTTAAAAATGTTGCAGTGGTCTTTCTTACAAGATATATGAAATTCACCGATCCGTTTATCAATTCATCCCAGACTACCTTAAATGGGATTACTATTGGGGCTTTGGGATGCCAGGATCATATCTTTCAATCTTTCATTATTTTCCTTTGATGCAATGTGCTTGTTACAGAACACTGACAGATGTTTTGGGTAACTATCCTGTTGTAAGGTGAATCCTTTTCGTATTAAGTGCAATTACACGGTATTGTATGATACTGGTATGCTGTAGTAGTGCTTTTGGTCCATATATCTTTCTATTTTCACAATGTACTTCCGCAAACCGTAACAGAAACCCCATTTGCTTTAACTGAAAGAAGAAAAGCATTGCTGACCCACCCTTTCTCCTTCACATCGGTGAGAAAATATGCTCCTTTTGATTCTAAACATCTCGAACTTCGGTTCGTCTGTGAATAATGCATTCTTTCAGTCTTCAGGTATCCAAACACGATGTTTTCTAGCCCTTTCGAGTCTTTTCTTTGTATTTATGGGCTTCGGAAGGGGCTTCTTTGCTACCACACATCCTTTCAATCCGACTTCAGCCAGTCACCGTTTTACTAGTGCAACAAGTACCTTTTCTTGTTCATCTCTATTAATCCTGGGCGAATTTACAACGTTTCCTACAACTTATCATATTAAAATATTTTATAAATTTAACATCAATTTTAGCTCTTTCACGAAGTTACCTCTTTGTGGTATGGCCTTTAAGCTACCTGTTGTCTGGCGATGAAACGTTTATTGACTCTCCCATGGACACGCTACATACGAGAGTTTCCCAATTTTGGCAATTTTTTTCTAAAAGATACAACTGCAGCGAGCTGACAATTGTCACTAAAGAACTGAAATGCTGCTATCAGTGTATTAGTAATACTTGAAGTGTATTGCGGACACCATAGCACCTCAGTCCTCAAATATGTAAACAAACATACAATTTGAATCGGAATATTGAGAAACCCCACATCTCAAAAAAAAAAAAAAAAAAAAAAAAAAAAAGATCAGCGGGTACAAATAACATTCCAGGTCATAAAATTATACTTAAGGTAAGATATTGTCTAATTTTTCATGAAATGAATGTAGAGGGGAGCATGCCATTGCACTGTAGACATTCTTGATACATTTCTTGAAGTTATGTTAACATTTATTTAGTGAATATGTGCGCTTTCTCAATATTTTGTAGTAAATATGAATAAATTATTACTTAACCCACACTCACAAGGGCAAAAATGAAACAAATTGTGCCAAAGAGAACTTTATAGCATTATATTCCACATAAAGTTAATGGCCAATTGGTTGGCCAATTGTATATGTCGTCATCGAAGCTCTCAGTGATTTCATCTTTTGGTAAGTATAACAGACATCTCTTAGGTGTTGCATTTTCTTCTCATCTATAGGCACATTGTCTTGATAATCCTGACTTAGAGCATTTGGTGAATTTAAAAATGGTTCAGCCAGTTGGAATGTGTGGAATTTTGGAATGTTTCGGCGACACAATGGCTGCATAACAACACAGAAAGTGCCAGAACATAAAGGATATCCCTACATTATGATCGGCCTGTAGGTTGAAAGTACAATGTCATATTTAACTCAATTTTGTAATTAAAATGGACATGTGTGGTTTCCAATATTCACATTCCTTTCATGTAACAATAGTTAAGTTTGTCAACATTCTTTTGGAGCAGTATTGCATATTCAGCCGTATCTATAGCATTATAGTTGTGTACAGGTAATTAAAAGTAAATTAAAAAAGTATACGAGAGCTGTTTAATAAAGAATGATTGCAATTTTTTTTGACAACGTACCTTTATTCATTCTCATAATTTTGATGGCCATTGTTTAAATAATCTCCCGTGAATGCGATGCACTTCCCCCAGCGTTTCTGCCAGTGAGAGATCCTACAAATTCGCCTCCGCAGCCTTCAGTACTGCTTCTGATGATGGATAATGCAACCCACGAAGGCGTTTTTTTTCAAGTTAGGGGATAGAAAAAACTTACATGGGGCTAAATCCGGACTATAGGGAGGCCGATGGATGCACTTCACGTTAATGTTTGCAAGATATTCAGCAACAACATTGGCAATTTGTGGCCACGCGTTATCGTGGTGCAACATCCAGCCTACATTACGGAAATGTGGTCTTTTGTGCCTGATATGGACTTGCAATGTTTTCAGGACATCCCTGTAGTATTTTCCAGTTATTTTTGTGTGTGCTTGTACAACATGCTGATAAACCATTCCATGAATATCACAGAATAAGATGGCTATAACTTTCCCAGCAGCAGCAACCCCTTTTGCTTTTTGGGAGGTTGGTGATGAAGGAGATTTTCACACTGAGCTCTGCTGTTTGCTCTCGGGACCAAAATGATGTTTTTTTTATTTTAATTCACGTCCTCCAACATTTAGTCATATCGGACGATGAATGAAATTGGTGAAATAATGTTCAATGCGTCCAGGGTCCATGGAGCTTAGAGTTACCCGAAATTCGTCTTCGAGGATAAGGGAAAACCCTGGAAAAAGCTTTATCCAGGTAACTCATCCTGATCGAGATCCGAACTCGGAACCTCTTGAACGTGAGGCAGACACGCTACCATCTACGCTACCGAGGCGGGAGGACATAAATTTTGTAGCCAAAGTTCTTCAGCAGTGACTACGCTTGAAATAAACTCTGGTTTTCCTCTAACATCAACTTTAGCTACATACAGACCTGCATGTGAATGTCCTTTTGTTCGGGAAACAGTCTGAGAACCCATCGCGCACAAACACGTCTCATGTGTAACGTTTCTGTCACCAACCAATGTTTCTGGCACCCAATGAAATGTTCAGTATTTCAGAAAGTGATCTTAATGTAATTCGTCGATCCTCTCTCACAGTGGCAGCAGCAGTGTTGATCTTTTCTTCTGCAAGAGCAGCAACTTGTGCATCAAGGTCACCTTCCTTTAAAATGGATTGCCTCCCGTCTTTAAACATCTCAAACCACCTTCCAGCTGTGCCGTAGGGAAGAACAGATCTCCATAGGCCTTCGGTATCATTGTATAGGTCTCAACTAAAGATTTTCTGAGAAGAAAGCAGAATTTATAAGCCGCATATTGTTCCTCGCGTGTTATCTCCGCTGCAGTGGTAGGCGATACTGAACATGTCTGAAATTGTCTGGTTCTTACAGGCAGGAACCAGGGGTACCAACAATGAAAGTACTACGGTGTGTTTGTTTCACATTAAACTAACAGAATATAACAAGTTTGAATTTTAGTGCAAAAATTTATGAGCGTAAAAAAATTATGATCATTCTTTAATGAGCAGCTCTCGTATGTCTAAGAGAAAAAAAATGTTGGATATAGCATGTCACAGCACAGGGTATTGGAGAAAATGAGGAGAGTTTGTGGAGGAAAAGGAGGGAAGAGAGACACATAGATGCACAAAAATTTCTAAATATTTGGAAATATCACTGGGAAAAATGCAAGTGATTGAACCTTCATCTAGAATGTAAAGTAGCAATTCAAATATATGTTACAAGTATTGAGAGACTGTGGGCACAAAGCCATATTCATACATAAAAGGAAACTGTTTCCAAATAGTCCACTTTGTAATTCTGATTTCAAAGCAGCAAATCGCTAAACCTACGACACTTTATGTCACTCTGAGTTAAGGTTTCCATTAGTTATCTACAAGTAGCGAAGTGTCGGAGAAAGAATCAAGAATTCAGGCATAGTGTAAATACGTAAATAAAGGAAATAAGTTCGCAAGAAGCTTTTATAGCTTTACATCTGCAATAAACTCAACCTATAACCTAACACATAGTTCTTTATTGCCTTCAACTATCTTGAGTCACGGAGTACATTTAGAAATGTTTAAAGAGCTTCATGCACGAAGGCGCAGAGTGGATCCTCGTAATCGAGAACGTTAAGACTATTTTTACTATACCTGCTACGTATTTACAAAGTTGAGGAAAATTACATCTGGAGATTTCAGCGGAAATACATGTTTTGAAACTCCAAAAAAAGCATCTCTAGATAAAAAGAGCTATGTGCACATAAGTGACTGTGGTGAGTGTATCTCTGTGTGGGTATGTGTGGGGAAAGTATGTGTTCCCGTACGATAAGGGATCCGTCCCCTTCGGCTGCTTTAGTGCGAGCGCTGCGAACCCTTAGCACTCGTGGTACCTCTGACGTTACCAGAGGAACCTCGGGCCGAACGTTGGAGCCTCTTCCTGAATGGGAGTTGTTCGGATTGGGTTGGACTCGAGGGGGCAGTGTGTTCCCGAAACCCGCAGGAAATCCGGTACCTCCGGCCAGGCTTCAGCCGCTCGGATGGGGGCAGAGGGTTGCCTAAATGATCCCGGGTACTAGCCTGAAGAGCTAGTAGAAGGTATGCTAGATCACCAGGCGGCCCCACCGAGGTTTTGGTAGTCATCCCTGCGGGGTTGACGCGCGTAAATGGCGTATCCACTTCCACCCGTCTTGACGTTGTAGTCGATGGGGGGGGGGGCTTTGTAGACTCCAGGTATTGCCCACGGAAAGAGCCCCGGAGATGTCTATTGCTCCCGGGTTGAAGGAGGCCATGGTCCTTGTCCCTACGCTTCCTGGACTAATTTTGTAGAACCTCTGCACTTAACTCGTGTGTATGTGTGTGTGTCCCATAGGGGAGGGGATCCGACTCCTTCGGCTGCTGTGGTGGGAGCGCTGCGGACGTTTAGCACTCGTGGTACCTCTGACGTAACTAGAGGAACCTCGGGCCAAACGTTCGAGCCCCTTCCTGAATGGGAGTTGTTCGGATTGGGTTGGACTCGACGGGTCAGTGGTTCCATATATCCGTGGGAGATTGGGTACGTTTCCAGACGGGGTTGATAGAAGCCATATATTCCCGCGTACTAGCCTGCATCGCTGGTAGAAGGTGTGCTAGATAACCAGGCCGCCTTACCGAGGTTAATCGGTAGCCTTCCCCTTTGGTGTTGGCGCACGTCATTGACGCATCCACTTCTATCCCGTTTTGTGTTTTCGGAACAGATGGGGGGTGGGGTTTGTTAATCTCTAGGTCTTGCCCTAGAGGCGCTGGGCGCTGGATTGCCCTGGTAGGTACTCTCAAGTATAAATATATATATTGTGTGTGCGTGTGTATATGTGTGTGCGTGCGTGCTTGCGGTCGTCCCCCATCTTTAAACAATATTACCAAGAAACAAAAGTGTGACTAAAGGAAAACTTGGCTTTCGAGTGTAGCATCTTCCTAGGATATGACACGAAAGTTAAAACAGACTAAAAACCCTTTCGAACCTACATTTTACATGCAAATTTTCGAAAATTTATTTTCTCAAAAATGGCTCCCACGATTTCGAATAAATTTCCATATATTTATAATATTTTCATGAAAAACGACGTGTGCATTTTGAATATATTTTGCGTAACTGGTAAACTGCAAGAGTTACACAAAAGGTTATCGCTCCCAGAGAGATATATTTCATAACGTATACACTTCATTCATATATAGTTTTTATGGGATTAACTTTTACGGTATTATAACCCTTGATATTGGTTTGTCTGTCCAATATCCTCTCAAATGAACAATTCTTTCTTTTCTTTTCTATTCAGTGCTTTTATATAGCAACCAGTTAAAATATTTGACTATCGCTTAGTACTACTGTATTCCCTTATTTCCAAAGTGTCTACAGGAAAATGTTGAACAAAACTGTGTCTACAAATATATACCTCGATAGGAGTGATCAGTGAAAGTCATATGAGTTCCACACAGCAAAATTTTAAGGATTGATGCCCCTTAAGCAAACTATACGACATATAATAAAAGCATATCCTGAAACTTATAACCCAAAGCTGCTGGAATAATACGTTTCTGTAGGAATAGTTTGTAGAATAGTGATAGGAGAAAGACTGCTAAATATATTATTGGTAGAAAGGGTCATGTTACAATTAAAGTGTTCATTTATTCCATGTTTCCATTACAGAAAATCTTTGCAAAGCTCCGTAATCGGTTTATGCCTATAACCCCACTAACATTTTACGGAGCCAATGTCACTGAATCAATACTTATGGGATTAAACAAATAATCCTTCAGCTGGAAATGTTCCAGACATTTATTTCACATTTACAAATTGAAATTATCAATCTATTCCTTTGAAAAGGAGTATATTGTGCCCCAGCTTAGCTGTGTACATGTTTTTGTAATAAAATATAGGTCGTTCTTTAAAAAAAGGAAAGAAAGCAATAATTTTGTATAAAGACGTACTTCTTGAGAACCCTTCATAGAGCAAATTACAGGAATCTTCCATAGGTAATGGGACCACTATACAGAAACCTAATACAGGTTTACTGCTTTAAAACTCTTTCAAGTTCTGCCAAATTAACTGTCGTGTTTAAGTTAATTGATGGAAATTAATCACTTGTTCACACTAGCCGTATTTAGCTCCTGCACCGTGGCGTAGGGGGCTGAGGCAGCATGGCTTGGTCCCTGGCCACGGAAAGCGGCCCGGTTTGATCTCACCCATGGTGTGCGGATTAGAAGTCCCGGGTGTAGGACCGGTGCCCACTCAGCATCGTGAGCGGCCTGGTCACGAAAACCAAAGTTTCGGCTGGGGATGCCAAGATACTGACCACATCTCCTCCCCGTATAGGTTGGATGATCGCCCACCTCTCCGTGCGTAAGTGGGGGGTGGGGGGTGAGACATGCAGTCGGGATGGTAGACCTTGGCCCTCTTAGGTTTGTCACGCCAGTGTTTAACTTTTAGCTGTATATAGGCTAGATAAAGATATGAACCACGGATCTCATGGTTTCCGTCCATTCGCCCTTACCCATTTAGCTACTATGGTCAACTTGCTGTCCTGACATGAGTCAGTTGGGGAATTTAATGTCGGCACGGCAAGTTGATCATTGTCTTACCTATTGAGCTACCATGGTCAACGTGTCGTTCTGACATGAGTCAGCTGGGGAATTTAATGTCAGCACGGCAAGTTGATCATTGTCTTACCTATTGAGCTACCATGGTCAACGTGTCGTCCTGACATGAGTCAGTTGGGGAATTTAATGTCAGCACGGCAAGTTGACCATAGTCTTACCCATTGAGCAATAATGGTCAACGTATCGTCCTGACATGAGTCAGTTGGGTAATTTAATATCAGGACAGCAAGTTGACCATTGTAGCTCAATAGGTAAGAGCAAATGGACGAAAACCAGGAGATCTGTGGTTCATATCCCGAGCATGATAGGTATTGAATTTTTCAGGATGAATCTATCTATTCAATAACTTTAATGCGTTCAATCAAATATATTGTATTTATATTTTGATAAATTATTAGTATTCGGTCTACTAGGTGCTTAAGACACAGGGTAGTGCCCGCATCTGTAGCGTAGACGGTAGCATGTCTGCCTCACGTGCAAGAGCTCCCGAGTTCGAATCTCGGTCAGGGTGAGCTACCTGGATAAGGCTTTTCCGGGGTTTTCCCTCATCCTAAAAGACGAATGTCGGGTAGCTCTAAGCTCCATGGACCCTGGACACATTTGAGCATCATTTCACCCAATTCATTCACCGTCAGATATGACATTACGTTGGAGGACGTAACATTTAAAAAAAAAAAAGGGTGTTCAATTAAAAAAATGCGATACCTTATTCCAGAAGAGTACATTTTGGTGTTACCAACTAAAAATGGAGGAACACTATGTGGTTTGTTTGTTTTCAGTCACATAGCTCCAAATATAAAGTCGGTTAGAAACCAAACTTGCTATATATGTTTAGCGTATTTTAAGGATGCAACAATGATATTAGATTTGGAACCTTAAGCTACCATTTTCTTGCAAAAAATGGTTTTCACAACAATAAAAAAAAGTTTAAGATATTCTTATGGCAAATTCCATGCGTATTTTGCACTTTCTGCAAAGAGCACATAAAATAGTAGATTCTGGAGGATACATTTTCCATAGTTAGTAAGCCGTAAGAGAAGCAAAGCCTTGTTAAGACGTACAATTAACGTCGCACTCATTTTTTGTGGAGCTATTATCGAAACGTTGCTGTTTATCGATTCTAAATTTCAATTATGATACTTTTCTGAAATATAAAGTCTTTATTGACTTATTTATGTCTTGTCTCTGTAAAGAGAACAAAATTTACAAGTTCTTACGTACCACCAGCTACTAAAATTTGTACATGATTATACCTTAAAGCATACTGGACCATGTATTATTCTTCTATTTGCTACAAAATATGGAATAAAATGATTTACACAGTTCCTATCAGAATTTACGTGCTAAATTAGAGCAATAATTGTATAAAGGAATGATTTATACTAAGTAAAGGAGGTCATGTAGTACAACACATCACAACTTTTATGGAAGCCTGCAGAATGCTAAGCAACAATCACTTTTACTGCTCTAACCTCACTCATACATATTAATGCCAACCCTGTGGAAGACACACGCAATTCTCAAATGGGTCACGTCCCCTGGTCAGAGCAGGACTGCGGTGGGATATAGATGTCCAAATATATGCTCATGCCATCAGCCACATCCCTGACTGTGAAGCGAGTCTGTTATGCGGGTAGTATGAAGACCGGCTTTGGGTATGGTCTTAGAAGGGCGAACGGGGTTAGAATTGATTGAAGGAGGTCTTTGTAGCATTACGCATCCCTGTGGCATGCCGCATGTATGGTCCATATATGTACCATAATGCTTTCCTTGTGGAGACATTACGGGGACGTGCCTTGGTCTGGTCATGACCCGCATTTTGGTGAATAAATCCTCCAGCGACTTTGCTATACATACTTAAATAATACTACAAACAGATACAATAAATTATGCTTATCTCCAATATACAGAAACTTGGGTTCCATGTTATTGCAACAACCAATCCCAGATTTTCATGACCTAAAAACATCTAAAAATGATCAATAAAGTTGATCTCAAAGATCAAACGGTATAAAATGACCTCAAAAGTTTCCCTTTCACATAAGTTTCACTCGGTCTGGTCATGACCCGCATTTTGGTGAATAAATCCTCCAGCGACATTGCTATACGCACTTAAATAATACTAGAAACAGATACAATAAATTATTTTGAGAATGCCAATCTCCAATATCCAGAATGTTGGGTTCGATGTTATTGCAATAAACAACCCCAGATTTTGATGGCCTAAAAATATTCAATAGAGTGATCTTAAAGATCAAATGGTATATAATGACTTCAAAAGTTTTCCTTTCACATCAGAGTATCAGAGCAAAGCACAATTCATAATTCTGTAACGTTAGTACTGAAAATAACAAAAAATTAATAATCACTTGAACTGAAAAGTTATATTTTCCAGGAATGTGAACGTATAAAGATTCTGAGCCTATCAGTATTGTCACCCAATTATCGGGAAGCACAACAAACGACAGCTGAGTAAGGGACCAGAGGCCGCGCCACACCCACTCATTTGTCTCCTGTCACTAACTGAAGGGATGATTAGGAGAAGGATTGCGGGCCACTGAGCCGTCTCTTTACCTTCCCCCTAGGATCTCGAACGTGCGGGTTGTTTCGTCTAATCTGGAAACTTCTAGATTGGCCAGCTGGTCTTATATAAGCGAAACGCCGGGCCGGAGTGAGTCAGTCAGTCAGTTCTTGGGGAACAGCTGTGAGGAGCGCCCAGTGAGGGGACGGACTGCGTACGTGCGTCGGAGGATTTTACGTAATCGCGAGTGCAAGTGGAACTTTAACGGACGAACTGGTGAATCGTAATTGTGTGCATTACGTAATTCTGTGTAACTGGCAAGTGTCCAAATGTAAGTCGGTGGAAATAAAGAACATTTTTGAGTGGTGCAATTGGACTTTTCATTTCACGAATCCACTAAGTCACAGTATTACTGCAGCAGGCAACCAGGTTTTCTAATGCTGGGGGATGCCTTTTCTCGGAAAGCAGATTTTTATACTGTGAGGTACATATGCGGATACCACTGAAGCTTACATAAAATTCACTAAATCACTTCAAGTGAGATCCGCAAGTTAGGATGCATAGAATATTTCGCCTTTTCACCTGAGAAATACGACACTTATATTTGTATCCAGAGTTTTTGAGAACACCTTTCTCATCCAGCATTTTCGCTATACTTTTGAACTGTTGCAATTTAATTAACTAGAGTTGGAGAACTTTATAGACGTACACGTGTGGTTGCTTGTGATAAGCAACTTGTCTTTATAAAGGCTAGCTGACCCTCAATTTCACTCTTTGAAAATGGTATTTTTGCCTCAACAATTGCAGTAGTAGCCTCAAGTTACAATGTTTCCAATATACGTTTCACAATCTGGAAATGATCGCCTATTACAAATTTATGAATATATCTAGGTGTTACATCGTGTAATGACAGGTTTTTGTGGGAATAATATACCAGGAGCCATGGATTTGAAGAAAGGAAGCCTTGACCAACATTTTATTGGTCTAAGACATTGGGCAATCCACTTGTAAAAAGTAACAAAATTTCTCTTCCATCCTATACATAGCGTGTATGAGATACATAATGTTCACCATTTTGAGTAGAATAATGATCATAATTTTTTTACGGACATAATTTTTCGCGCTAAAATTCAACCTTAATATATTCTGTTATCATAATACGAAACAACCAGGCCGCCGTAGTTTCATTGCTGGTACTCCTGGTTCCCGCATGTGAGAACCAGTCAAGTTCAGACATGTTCAGTATCGCCTACCACTACAATGGAGGTAACATGCTGTTAAAGTTGGTGTTAGAGGAAGATCCGGAGCTTCTCTCAATAGTAATCACTGCTGATGAAACTTGGTTACATCGTTTTGATTCTAAGAGCAAACAGCAAAGCTCAGTGTAGAAATCTCCTTCATAACCAACCCCTAAAAAAGCAAAAGTGGTTGCTTCTGCTGGGAAAGTTATTGTCATCTCATTCTATGGTATTCATGGACTGGCTTATCAGCATGTTGTACCTGTACACACATTAGTAACTGCACAATAGTACAGGGATGTCCTGAAAACATTGAAAGTTCGTATCAGGCGCAAAAGACCACATTTCCGTGAAGCAGGTTGGATGCTGCACCACGATAATGCGCGTCAACATATTGCCAATGTTGTTGCTGAATATTTTGCAAAAATCAACATGAAGTGCATTCCTCACTCTCTCTATAATGCGGATTTATCCCCATGTGGCTTTTTTCTATACCCTAACTTGAAGAAACGTCTTCGTGGGATGCATTATTCATCAGAAGCAGTGGTGAAGGCTGCGGAGGAGTTTTTGAAGGATATCTCAAAAATGGTTTCCAGCATGTTTGTGAAGACTGGCAGAAAAGCTGGGACAAGTGCACCACATTCAGTGGAGAATATTTTGAGAAGGGCCATCAAAATTATGAGGATGAGTAAAGGTGCGTTGGCAAAAAATGTGATTATTCTTTACTGAGCAGCGCACGTATAACGTAAAATGTCATCATTTCTTGTACCATAACAAAAATATAGGCTTTTCAAACGTCTACAAATTCTGGAGTGAATATTAACAGAGTCTACTGCACAACTGGTAAGCAGAAATCTTCAGCTGGTCCATCCATATATAATATACCAATGTGCTACGTAAAAATTTTCTGCATTACTCGTTTCGTCAGTGGATCCGAAAATTGCATCTCCATATACCCTTTCCCGTATCTTGCTAATGATGCTGTAACTCTGACAGGTATTCATCGGAACAGTTGATAAGTTTGGGGTAAGAGGTCGGCTATGTAGCTCTGGAAAACTCTTCCATGGATACAAATGCATCCTTCATAGATGCATTAAAGTTAACATTGTTTCCTTCTATTTGCAGGTTGTACTGGCCCTATGTATTTATCACGACATCCACATTCAGACAGAATCTTTCTTAAATGAAAATATTTATATGTATTTGCTTTAGCCATGGTTGAAAGCAACTCAGAATTTTCAAATGAGCACCATATATGCCTCTCAGACAGATCTGTGAGTAACTAAAGCTGCAAAATTAAAATAATGGATCAGTGGTTGTATTTGAACTTACACATTGTCAATCAGAACACTGAAAATATGAGAATTGTTAGATGCGGGAGCAGTACGTACAAGTGAGAGGACGTGTCAAGTCTTTCCTTAAAGTAAGTGAAACTTTGCATTCCACCCGAGGTTTTAGCGGAAGAAATACTTTAAAATCCATAAATTCTGAGTCTTTTAGTTAATTTTATAACATGTTTCTTTCTCTATATGTATGTGACCACGCCGGGCTAAGTGGTTAGAGGCGATCTCAAAGTGAGATTTGTTGCGGAGAACTCGTCACTGGGGTAGGTTTTCTCAGGGATCTCCGGTTTTCCCCCGCCATCTTCATCTGATGTATCACCACTTTAACCGCCTGCGGTGCGGCATGTAGTAAAAGCGGGCATTTAACGCTAGACATTTCGTAACAACTTAGGCCTTCACGGTCGGCGTTAATCCAGTAAGATGTAGAGTTTTAAATTGAAAGGGAGTCGATTAATGACACTAAACAACACTTACTTTTAAATTTTTCCGGAATATGTTTCAGAGACTTTGCCTCCATCCTCAACCGGCCATCGACTGGTTCTCATTGGTGTAGTTGACGAGATTTTGTCATAGGTCTCCTCTGGTGGCGGTTCAAGGAACTTACTTATTCCTAAAATAATTAGAAATGTCTAAAGAAAGTTTATATCGAATAATTATTGTAATTAGAATGCAATACATAGAATTTTTTCCCCATTTACGTCCCATAATGTAGGAATCAGCTAATGTACAAATTTGAAAATATTTAACTGCCATAAAAGCTTTTCGGTTTATACGTGATTAGTGAGCCTCAAGGAATTATGGTAATTTATGTTAACATGTCACCCGAAATTATTAAAGAGCTCAATTTAATTATGGGTTCAGTAATTAAATCGCTTGGCTCCTGTCGGAGCGCTTAATTATGTGTACCTCGACAAAGGGCACCCCTTCAATAAATTTCCCAGCTTTTGTCATAGCCAAACATGGAACACGTGCTACCTGCAACATTCATTATAAAATATAACCCTAACTTGGCTAAGTCGTATTTATTTCTATCATAAAGTATTATTATTGTTCTGGATTTATAATTTAGATAAGTAATTGCAACAAAACATTCTAAACTTCAGTTACAGTATAACAAAATAAATAAAATGAAATAAAATGACTAATAAAATAAAATAAATATACAGGAATATTCTACGACCAGTGCTTTTACTGTAACTTTACACCGAATCCACTTACATTTCCTACCCAGGAACCATTTGACTGTCACTTCGGAGAAGATTTGTTCCTGTGGCTGCAAGAATCAAGATTTGAATGGAAGTTTTCTAAGTTTCTAGAACTGCAACAGAGGATACACATATTAAAGAAATATCAGTGACTTTCAGTCGGTAGATCGTAGGTATATATCTGGAATGTCTGTCATTTTACTTGCGCCAGATCGAGGCATGTTTTTTAAGTCAGGACCGTTTTGCGATTCCGCCGCCGCAGCGCTACAGTCGGCGTTCCGCGCATGCGCGCTGGTTATCTACATCTCTTGTCTACGCACTGACACCATTACAGTCTGATTCTTCATTGTATACGTTGACTACTGAGTGTTTAAGATGCCTCCGACAATCGCGTGTCCAGCCGATTGTGAAGTACGGGATGTTATACGATTTCTTAATGCTAAAGGCGTGAAACCGATCGATATTCATCGTGAGATCTGTGAAGTTTACGGACAAAGCATTATGAGTGGTGGAATTGTGAGGAAGTGGGTGAGAGCATTTAAAGATTACCGCAGAAATGTGCATGATGAAGAACGGAGTGCGCGTCCTTCGGTCGTTACTGAAGATTTGGTGCAGAAAGTGGACGAAAAGGTGAGAGAAAACAGCCGCTTTACAACTTCATCATTGTGCGACTATTCTCCTCAATATTCTCGTAGTGTTTTATATCGCATTGTGACAGAGAACTTGAAATACCGGAAATTGTGTTCACGTTGGGTTCCGAAAATTTTAACGGATTTGCACAAAGCCCAACGTTTAGGCAGTGCATTGACTTTCCTTGAGCGGTAACACAATGAAGGTGAAGATTTTTTAGATCAGATTGTTACTGGTAACGAAACATGTGTGGCCTGTGTCACACCAGAATCGAAACAACAATCCATGGAATGGCGACATTCATCATCACCCACAAATATGAAATTTAAGCAAACAATTTCTGTCCGGAAAATCATGTGCACAGCTTTTTGGGACAGAAAAGGAGTATTGCTAGTGATGTTTCAGCCTCGTAATGAGACAATCGATGCAGCGTCTGATTGTGAGACATTGAACAATCTGCGCCGTGCAATCCAGAACAAAAGACGTGGCTAGTTGAGTAAGGGTATCGTTTTGCTGCTTGACAATGCCCGTCCACATATGGCTAATCGGACCAAAGATCTCATCAAATAATTTCAACGGGAAACTCTTGATAATCCTCGATAGAGCCCTGATCTGGCGCCCAGCGGCTTCCATTTGTTCCTGCACTTGAAGAAACATCTGGGCGGTCAGCGTCTTCAAGACGATAACGAAGTCAAAACAGTTGTTGTGCAGTGGTTAACACATCAGGTGGCAGAATTTTATGAGGAGGGTATTCAAAAACTGGTGCCACGTCATGACAAGTGCCTCATTGTTTACGGAAATTACGTAGAAAAGTAGATTAAGGTACAGTCTTTCATGTAAAAGTAACATTATTGCGAGATCTATGCACGTCGTTTTTTAATTCCAAACCGTACTGACTTAAAAAACGTGCCCCGTACGTTACATTATAACACAACCAGAACTTTCAAACCAGAAGTTAAATGAAACAGAAATAGTATCGCATCCACAGAAAAATAGCTACCCAATTTGGATTAACGTTTTGATATAAGACCAATTCAAATCTCGTGTCCAATGAAGAATACGTGCAATATGATGGGCAGCAAAATGAGAAGGGATAGAAAAAGAACTTCGAAAAATTCCGTGTCTCTTGTTTGTGTCTAAGCTAAAGACGGCTTGACAAAGTACTTATCTTGGCGTCTGTGTTCAAGTGCTTGTGTGTGTCCACACGGCGTTTGTGCAAGCTTCTGTCTATTTGAAGATAGGTGCTGCGATTCTGGATACCGAATCTGTATTTAGATTAGAATATGTTTTATATTCCCTACATGGACTGAGAACCTTCATATACGAAAGACGGTGATGATAGCTTCTCAGCCCCTACCACGCATTCATTGCCAACCCTGTGGGAACTTGACAATAATTCATCATGATCATCTTTCTGCAATCCGCAGAGCTGTGCAATGCAGCAGCTATGGTCCAACATTATAGCTATGTCACCTTGTATAATAGAAAGTGAACAGTTAATCAGCGTATTTACCCACAATCGCCAGATAAACAGAACCAGAATCTTAGATGCACTTGGAACTTCAAAATCCTTTTATCTGACATGTAATTTAGTTGTAAATTTTGGCACGTTCATCGTTAACAACTTAAATAAAATACTGAGAGATAACTGGCTCCAAATGTTATTGTGCCCATGTATATAGCAACTAAAGATAGAGTACAATTTCCAAAGGGGCGATAAAATAAGGTTTACCATTACTTAGCCAGATTGCACTATTAGATACATTAATGTTATTAATAATATTAATGTAACTATCAGTATTATTGTTGCACAGTTCTGTGCCTTCTCTAATAAACTGCTTATTTCACTCCTATATTGAGTTTTTTTTTCAAACTTCTATGACAATGTTAAAAAAGGGAGGATTAACTCTCATGTTATTGAAAAATTTTACTTGTATTTGGAGTATTCAACTTTAAAAATTAAATGTCCCTCTCGGGACCGCTTAGCGCGTACTCAAGTTTTCTATGTCCGTGCTCTAAGGCTCAATGAGAAGGCTTTAAACTTTCTCACCTGATATACAACGGTGTGTCGTAAAGCTTTAATTATCACCCTGTAGTTTTTATGCTAGAATGATGAAAAAGTTTTGGTGTCATCACAGATCCCTCGGGATATAAAGTTGGTGGTTTCAGTGATTTGAATCATTTTTCTTCCCTTGCAATGAGTGCCAAGATTGACTGGGGTGTAAAATGGCGAAAATTGAGGCCGTAGTGTGATCAAGTTCCTGTGTTTGAAGGGCAAAACTGTCCGGGAAATCCATGATAAGATAACGTCCGTTTATTAAAATGACTGCCCATCGTATGGCACTATTGTGAGGTGGAAAAGGAATTTTCAAACTCGTCACATGTCCCTGACAGATGAGACAAGAGCTGGTACACCGTCAATGGCAGACGATGCTGTCACAGTGAAGAAAGTCGAGTGTTTAATACTGTAAGACAGACGAAAAACCATCCAAATGATCATAAATGAGACACATCTTAGTTATGGTAGTGTGTGGAAAATTATTCATGACGAACTGCACACGTCTAAGGTGTCTGCAGAGTGGGGTCCACGTTTGCTAACCCCTTTCAAAAAGCAAACACGGCGTGACCTTTCAAGGCAGATGCTGATGCTGTTTGGAACAGAATGAAGATGATAATTTTGATCGTCTGGGAAGCATGGATGAATCCTGCATCTATCAGTAGGATCCACACACAAAAAACTTGATCAAAGAATGGAAACATTCCGATTAACCCCTCCCAGGAAAGAAAAGATGCAAACGTCAGTTGTGAAGGTCATACTTTCAGTTTTCTGGGACCGTCGTGGAGTCCACCTTACACATATTCTTGCCAAGGGTCAAACCATAATTGCTAAATTCGAGCAGTTCTGATTAAAAATCGACGCGGTATGCTCTCCAAAGTTGTTCGTCTTCTGGCTGACAAACCAGCTCAGTCATGTCAAGTTGCAGTTGACAAAACAAGGGAATTTGGCTTTGAGACCTTACAGCATCCACCTTACTCACCCAATCTCGCACCCAAAATGAAGAATCCGTTGCGTGGACACCTATTTCCAACACAAATGACGTCATTAATGATGTCAAAGAATGGTTTAAAGCGAATTCTGCAGACTTCTACAATTAAGGTATTCCGAAGTTTAAGAAATGCAGAGGAAAAAGTGTACCTCTGGATGGTCACTATGGAGAGAAGAATTATTAAGCACATATGAACACAAACTCTCTATCGTATTTTTAAAGGG
The DNA here is from genome assembly GCA_030765055.1 of Mantis religiosa. Taxonomy (NCBI): domain Eukaryota; kingdom Metazoa; phylum Arthropoda; class Insecta; order Mantodea; family Mantidae; genus Mantis; species Mantis religiosa. Next base: position 40,675,002 of record CM060957.1, read on the forward strand.
TCATAATTAAAGCTTTCCGACACCACTCGTATGTATCCCAGTAAATCCCCAAATAATTCAAAAATGCTGGAATGTGTACAAAGACAATGCATTATTTTTAACGTCAGAGGTGATTACACATCTCAGGCAGATGTTACTGCAAGGTCATCTGCCTATAGTGCATTAATTAATGTCGATCAAAACATACTGTGGCCAAATCCGCATGATAGAGTCAGCCACGTCATCCATCGCGGATAATTAAAGAAAGCAAACAGTATGGTAGATTCAGACAAGCATTAAAACAACTTCGAGAAGATTGCTTATGTGCCTTCTGTTGTTTTGTGCTTATGTGCTTCCCTAGCACCTTGAGATGGTAAAATAAGACAGAAAATAAAGGCACAATTTGTAAATCACAGCTTTAAGTAAGACTTGTTACGCTTTTTGCCTAATACGCAAATTTGACACCAGATTAAGCAGTGTTTTTGCTTGTCAAACCATTAAAGGTATTGTGACAAAAGCATTTTTCGACTTACCATTGCAGTATTAAACATTTCTAGGGGAGTTTAAAAAGTAATGTAAAATATGTTTTTTCTCGGCAAATTTTGGTTGGAAAAACCTGACATTCTTTGTGGAATATTTCCAAATATTCCCGCTGCGTCTCGTAAAGTTTCATTGACATCCGATAGTTGACAGCTGTATACGGAGCTTTTAAAATGGCGTGTGTAACGGAGGTGCGTTCCAAATAAAGAGCAGTGATTGAGCTTCTTTTGTCAGAAAAACAGGGCATCTCAGATATTCATAGGCGCTTGCAGAATGTTTACGGTGATCTGGCAGTGGACAAAAGCACAGCGAATCATTGGGCAAAGCGTGTGTCATCACCGCCGCAAGGTCAAGCAAAACCCTTTTTTTATTATTAAGCTCGAACAAAAAGAAGACTGTCCCAACCCTCTAACGGCCAGGGAGTTACCGAGCTGTCCGCGAAGGCCGCCCGGCGCCTTCGTGGGGCTTTCCATAGGGAAGACCTAGAGACCAGCAAGTCCCCCTCCCATCTGGTTCCTATGGACTCAAGACGGGATGGAAGTGGATACGCCACTTACGCGCGCCAATTTAAAAGTGAAGACTGCCCATTAACCTCGGTAGGGCCACCTGGTGATCTAGCACACCTTCTACTAGCTATGCAGCCTAGTACACGAGAACATATGGCTTTCCTCAAGCCCGTCCGAAGACGTACCCGATCTCCCAAGGGTATCGGGAACCACTGCCCCCTCGAGACCGACCCAATCCGAACAACTCCCATTCAGGGAGAGGTTCGAATGTTCGGCCCGAAGTTCCGTTAGTAAGGCCAGAGGTACCTCGAGTGCTAGGGGTCCGCAGCGCTCGCACCACGGCAGCTGAAGTGGACGGATCCTCTCCCCTACAGAAAGGTCAAGCAAAATTGTCTGATCTCCCGCTTGCTGGGCGGCCGTATACAGCTTTGACTCATGTAACGTTGGAGCATGCGAAAACTAATTCGAGATGATCACCGGATCTCAAACACCTCAGTGCTGAACTTGTCTCTGTTGGTAGTGCTGTCACAATTGTTCACCAGTTGGGATATTCAAAGTTTTATTCCCGCTGAGTCCCTCGATGTCTTAGCGAAGACCATAAAAAGAATTGGAGAACCATCTGTGCGGAATTGCTTGCTCGTCATGAGGCTGATGGTGACGGTTTTCTGTCAAACATTGTTTGACGATGAAACATGTGATCATCACTTCGAACACGAAGCAAAACTGAAATCAATGGAGTGGCAGCACAACCACTCCCCTATCAAGAAAAAGTTTAAAGCCATACGCTCAGCCGGTAGAGTCATGGCTACAGTCTTCTGGGGCGTTGAAGGGCTTATTCTGTTCGATGTCCTTCCCCATGGTCAAACGATCAACTCTGAAGTGTACTGTGTTACCCTTCGAAAATCAAAGAAACTACTTCAGCGTGTACGTAGGCACAAAAATCAGAACGAACTTCTTCCCCATGACAACGCAAGACATCACACAAGTCTTCGCATCCGAGAGGAGCTCAGAAAGCTTCAGTAGACTGTTCTTCTACATCCTCCTCACAGTCCCGATCTAGAACCACCGGATATTCGTATGTTCGGCACAATGAAGGACGCAATCGTGGGAATCACTCCGCCGATGATGAAGTTATTGGCTCCCACATCGACCAGTGGAATTGTACATTGCACGCATACAGGCCCTCATTTCCTGGTTGTGCTCTGACGTTACTAGAGGAGCCTCAGGCCGAACATTCGAGCGCCTCCCTCTGGGAGCTGTTCGGATTGGGTTGGTCTCGAGGGGGCAGTGTGTTTCCGCCACCCACGAGAAATTGGGTACCTCCTGCCAGGCTCCGGCCGGAGGGGTGGAGGGTTGCCTCATAAGTCCCGGGTACTAGCCTGCAGAGCTAGTAGCAGGTGTGGTAGATCACCGGCGGCCCTACCAAGGTTATTTGGTAGCCGGTTCATTAAGGACCGGCGCGTAAGTGGCGTATCCACTTCCGTCTTGTCTGCCGTGTGCAGCGGAAGGGGGGCAGTTTATAAAATAGGTACTGTCTTACGGTAAAAACCCCGAGAGGGCCGGTTTCTGCTCCTACGGGTCCAGGACTAATGGAAGTAGCTGAATAATACAACCACCCTTTCAGAAAAAAAAGTGTTTCATTACTTATTGAAGCGTCCTCAAATGTATCTCCGCCAAGGATCTCATTTAGAGTACTTCCTTCTCAATAAACTGGACTTTGATACCTGCTGAAATGTTTAATTTTATTATTATCATTATGTTCATTTACCCGGTAGTAGAAATGCGTTACCTTTCTTCTATTCTCTGTAAATTGTACTTTAACCCTTTTTGCTTTTAATTTTATGCTCTTATTCTTAAATCGCATTTAAGAAAAGGTTTCCTTACTGGAGAGTTTTCGTGTTACGAGATTAAGATGATTCTCTCTTTCTCTAATCTGCCACTCGACTGCGGCGAGAAAGGTCAAGCTATACTTCTTCTCCAAGAGAGGACTTTTTTTTTTCCAACCACCAGAAAAAAAGTAAAAATAAAATAAAAAAGAGTAGCAATCTTTCTCCCGATGATTTTGTACCACTTGGCGATTTAAGACAAACGAAGAGCTTCAAGAGAAAAGTGAAATATTGCGTAGAACAGAAGAAGGAATTCCGGAAGAAAAATGCATGGAAAAGGAGGAGCCCAATAAAGCATTCCGAAGCAAGATTAATTTCTTTTTAGGCAAACAAGCCAGCGATAGAATCAAGATCCAAGATTCGATTGGAGCAAAGGATAAAGATGTGTAGCTCTTTATGAATCGAACCTTTTGGGAAAAGTTAAGTATTTGTTTCATCTTTCTTTACCACATACCTAAAGGGAATAGGCTTTCCCCTAAAACTACGAAAAGGCTTTTATTAGAAACAAGGCTTTAAGGTAATCTCAACAACTTTTAGTAATCTCTTCCTCTACCCACTCTATGGATGTGGCTGTGTGTTGAGTATACTATAGCTAAAACTAATATATAATAAATACCCAAGTACATATTTCAAGGATACGTGAATGATCTTTCCAACAAAGTGCCAATATTCAAGTTTATCCGTTTGATATACATGTGCTTCTCTTCTCTATGACATCCATATATAGCAGGTAGAAAATGTACTGCATTCTACTCAAAATAGGACACAGAGACTTCTCTGAAAAAATATATTTTGAGCTCTAAAAGACGTATTAAAAATAAGTACATGTGTATGGGTATTTCAGTGAGCCTAACTAAAGAAAAAGTTACACTAGGTGCTTAGATTCAGCATAGTCTACGAATATGACCATGATATTTTAAAAAATTCCACCATCCTAGCTGCCTTTTATATGTAAACTACTTCGAGGATCTTGGTTTTCTAAGTATTTCTGAAGATCTTCATTATATAATCTGATTAAGAAATTTTTATGAAAAATCAAATACATATCTTGAATTGGTGGTGGAGGAAAAGAGCTCTATAGATCTTCTTCACTCTGAATGACCTTTCCACAACCTAAAAATCGTAAGAGATGAATAAAACATAATAAAACTTGTACAGTTGGTTAACCAGCTCCGAGGTATGCGTTGCAATCGATGTCCATTTTAAAATACTTATACCTTTTTCTAATGAATAGTTCTTATTCGCTGCTTTCTTTTCCTGTATCTTAGTTATAAACAGAGTGGAATTTCCAAGTAAACACATGTCGACACGCTCTTAAACGAATTGCTTAAAATTTAAAGTCTACTGCACTCTCTTAAACCAGGTATATATACAATAAAATTGGCCACGCCGTGGCTCAGTGGTTAGACCGCTTGGCTCTCACCAAGGCGGCCCGGGTTCGAATCCAGGTGACCGCAAAAGTGAGATATGTGCTGGACAACACGGCGTTGGGGCGGGTTTTCTCCGGGACCTCCGGTTTCCCCCGCCATCTCATTCCACCGATGCTCCATCTTCATCTCATGCATCATCAGTGTCACCTCCTGCGGTGCCGTATGTAGTAAAAGCGGGCGTTAAACACTGAACATTTCACACATACAATAAAATATCTCCCCTGGTGCTCACCTGGTCGTGGTAAGAGAGCAGAGTACCTGATGAACCAGAGAGTCTGTTAGGAGGGAGAGATCTAGCCCACCAACTACTGTTTGCCACAGCAAAGAAAGTCCCAACGGAATGAGACGCAGGGATACTGGAGAAGGTTCCTACATCCTGCCTCATACCCGCCTGGTTAGCGTAGATGGTAGCGTGTCTTCCTCACGTTCAAGAGGTCCCGAGTTCGAATCTCGGTCAGGGTGAGCAGCCTGGATAATAGTAGCTGGATAATAGTAACCTGGCCATAGTAGCTCAAGAGTTAGAACGGCTGGACATGTTTCAAATCCCGGCTAAGATATTGAATCTTTCAGTCTGACTATCTTTCCATACTTTAGCCTACACACGGCCAGTGTGAAAGAGCAACTAATTTCCATTAATTGACCTATAGTGGTTAACTATAAAGCCCGGCCTTAAAGTACTTACACGTTGTATGTCGCCATTAAGGTAGTTGCCTCATTTGTTTATGAGAACTCCTAGTGGTTTACTGGGAAAAACACGACTAAGTTGGAAAATTTAATGTCGTTTCGGCATGTTGGCCATAATAGCTCAAGGTTTAGAGCGGCTGGACGGTAACCAGAAGATTCGTGGTTCAAATCCCGCATATGACATTGAATTTTTCAGTCTGACTGTCTTTCCATAGCCTGGATAAAGTTTTTACGGGGTTTTCCCTTATTCTGAAAGACGAATGTTGGGTAACTCTAAGCTACATGGACCCGAAATCATTTGAGAAAAAAAGAAGAAAGCAAAAGAAACCAAAACAAAAGAAAACCCCTGCCTCATGATGGTGACAGTCAGTTCAGTTACAGCCCATTCAGAAACATTCTGATGTCTTCTAATTTTTTGAATAAATATTCCCGTTTTTAATTTACTGAGTGAATAGGGCGCATGTTTTAACAGTTCTGTTAGCATGCGTTCTCTTTCTCACACACACTCACTGTCCTTGTTACACTGTATTAGGCTGGCATATTCCTTTCAGGGACTTTCTTTGCTTTGGCGAACAGCAGAAGGCAGGAGGTGAGTTGTTGGACCTCAATGAGTAACAGGATTCGGAAGAAGTAGTGAAGGCAACATGCCTAGGAGAAGGCTATTCTGAATAAGTCCCAACGGGTAGACGTTGCTCGGAAGCCACAAGAAAGTAACACTTCTAAGCGAAAGATACTCTGAATACAAACCCGGGTCCTCCAGGTTGGGGGGGGGGGGTATTTGAGAGGTGGGTAACCATTCCATGTTAAACTTCAATTACTCATAAGCTCCAAATAAATAGGGAAAAAGGAAACAATGTGATGGTATCAACAATTTGGAGCAGAGAGGGCTGAAACTCAAGCTGTGAGGAAAAGGAGGAGGAGAAGAAGAAGAGCTACAAGAACACATGCATTAATTATTTCTCTGCATACTTTTATCTCCAATAACGTAAAGTAAAGAGAATAGAATTTTGATAGAGTCAACATGAAAAATTGAATGCCACTGCCGGGACTTGAACCACGGATCTCCTGATTTCCGTCCAGTCGATCTTACCCATTGAGCTACCATGGCCAGCTTGAAACCATGACAAAATTCTCTATTTGACTCGTATATTTCCCCAGTAAACCACTAGGGGCTCTCGTATTCGAGAGAGACTGTTCGTGGTGACTTACTATTGTAAGTAATTGAGTCCTAGGCTACGTCATTTAACTCTTATTATTTTAATTAATTGATGGATATTAATCATTTCTTCATACTTTCCGTATATAGATAGAGTGAATGATGTTTTTGAGGCTTCTCCAGTAACACAAATGGGCCCAGCGACACTTTCCAATTCAGTCACCATATTGTTATCACTTTGATTATTTTCACTTGACTGAAAGTTATCTGCTACTTCATTTGCATTTACCACTGCATTTCCCTCCCACAGTCTCCACATCGTGACACACAGAGAATTTCTGTACGTAATGAAACAGATCAACTGCAAGTTGGAACTTTGGCAAGTGAGACTCCATGTGGAGTAAACAGGCAACTGTCATTTCCAGAAAATCAGTGTTGCTATTGCTCCTTAAGGACAGTGTTACATTTCTGAAGTGTGGAGATTAGTGTGGTCATTAGTGGACCAACTGCACTCGCGTTGACTAGACAGAATTTAAGAAGCGGATGAATACATACACTTTCATATCCTGTACGTAACAATGACAGCATAGTGCCGTCACTTCAACTCAGTAACCACACATAAATGAGTCCGCCTGTGGCAGTAGGTAGCAGAAAGTGATTTCAGCTTCTTTCTTGCTTCAGTTGAGCACCGGTATTTTATAGATAACAGTCAAGAGTAACCTATTAGATATTTCACATTTGTCGACAGTCTGCTGTTCTCGATTTCTGTGGAATCATTTGGTGATGGCGTGTTCTTAATCGCCACAACGTATAGCCAGCTAATGCCCCTGCTTTCCCACTCAAAATCCTTTAGATGAAAAGCAATGTTCCATTTAACTGTGTAAAAGGGTTTCAAAAAAGTTGTTCTGCACTCTTGTGGATACAATTTATAGCACAATTACCTTTTCTCCCTGAAAGTAAAGCGAAGCATCATGCCGAGTTTATGGGCGACTTTTCTTTCTTCTTTCCGAAATGCCATCGACATTATCTTTATTAGATTCTATATTATCGCATATCAAAGTTGTTTACTTCTCCTTCTCCTTCAGCTCTAAGAAGCAAAGGAAAAAATCTCTAAAGCAAACAAAGAGTATCAAGTAATATTATGGACTTATTTACCTTTATTAACAAAAATATGTTATTTTTTAATCTTCTATTTAATTGAGCGAGCTGGCCTCAACGTAATATATTCTGGAGGTTACTATTTCGATTTTGATGACACGACTACCATGACCATGGATTTTCACGTTTGTCCCGGGGTAGTACGAGGCGTGTTTGTAAAATAAGGTCTCCAATTTTATTTAATATAGAAAAAATGTTTATGGTCAAACAATGTTACACTGATGGAAAGGCGGAACTTACAGATATTTTTCAATAATCACCATTGCGATCGATACACTTTTGCATGCGCTGTGGCAGTTTATGTATACCCTTGTCATAACACTCTCCCGCCAAGTTGCGCATGTCGTGCTCAACCTCGTTTCTCAAATCATCGTCGGTCTGGAAATGTGTTCCAACCAGGTGTGACTTCAACTCAGCAAACGGATGATAATCACTAGGTGCTAAGTCTGGACTGTAGGGGGGATGGGTGAGGATGTCCCATTCGAACTGGGCCAGAGATCTTCGGTGAGCAGTAAGGACCTTCGTAGACTTACTGACTTCAGAGTTAAGTTAGCACAGCACGCGAACTGTCACACGGTGATCTTTAAGCATTTCTTGCGCCGCTTTTGCAATTGTTTCGGCTCAAACCGAAAACCGACCAGAACGGTGTTCGTCATGGACGTTTGTACGTCCGCCTTTGAACTCTCTGACCCTCTTTCGCACGCTTTTGACTTCCATACACTGTGGCCCATAGACTTCGCATAACTGACGATGTATTTCAGTGGCGGCACTGATTTGGCACTGAAAAAACGGATCACTGCACGCAACTCGCACTTCGCAGCGGAAGTGATAGGAAGCTCCATCGCAAACGGCTGCCCAGCCAAGACTAATCGGTGCAACTTGTTCGTTGTCATGGGGATTTAAAGGGGTAAAACCAAGATACAGGTTTGTGCTGCGGGATTTCGCGTAATATCGTTCCTCACGACTCCAGCGCCTTGTAGGTAAATATTAGGATTGTTTTCCTAAGAAACTTTCTACGAATGATATGTTGTCCTCATCGATGCCTTCTATTTGCTTCACCTCAGGATGTTAGTACTAGGCAGCCGTTGTTGATGTTTTGTGACAAATTGTTGGAATATGAGCAATGAACTGATGGAACCCCCAGGGACCTACTTCGGTAGGTACGGGTTTGGTGCACCCGGGGTGCCAAGCCAACAGTCTCCCTCGTGTAGGCTCCTCTTCGTGGTTGAGAGAGACGGTCAATGGGCCCACCCACGTGTAGGCCGTGCGTGGAGACCCGTGGAGAAGGTTTTTTAGATTCTTAACTAGTTTAGAGTTTAGGATTTAGTGAACGAAATTTTTAGTAGGTTTTGATTGATGCTTATTATGTACGTGTATTTTAATAGGTTTTGTTACACTTGTATAGGTTTTAGAAAGTTTTATATCTGGCTTTTGCCATGACTAGTTTTTTAAAGGGCGCTCATGACCACTGATGGAGCCCCCTTCAAATTACTACCGAGGATTTTCCGTACTGCGACCAGTCTTAATCCATTGTACCTTTACCCCGAAGTGGAACTTCACCGGAACGACGGATGAGGCGTGAGGAGACGGGGCAGCCGTCCAAATCAGTCACGACAGTGGCGGACTCCCTACATTTTACTTTTGGTGGAAACCTCTCCCGGTTGAGCAGAACAACAGACCTTCTCCCCTAATGTGAACTAGCGGGATGGCCCAAGCGTCTATGGCCCGCATTAAGGAGGCACGGGTTCGATTCCCGTGGCCGACCTACCTGAAACCGGTTTCTCGGGGGTTTTTACCCCGGGTCGCTAGGCGAATGCAGTGTAGGTTAATCACATACCCCGAATTTCCTGTCCCTCCAATTCATCTTCATTATCATTTCATCTCTCACCTGGTGGTCTCTTTCAGGGTATGCCTGTCGGTGGGTGTCTCGGCGGTGCATGTCAAGATGATATGCTCTCAGGAAAACCATCTCCTCATCCGGTAGGTCGTTTGCCTTTGTCTGTACCTCTGCTGGGAGCATTTTGCGACCGCCAGGCAGGGACCTATGGGGCTCGGATCGCCTACCTGGGGCTTAGCTGCTGGGCTCGTTGCTGTCCCGCAATAAGGGACCGAGTTCGTTGTCCTAGCCTGTCGAGGGAAGTCTCTATACAAGTAAACTGTAGGGACCCTGCCCTCTGTATTGTTGTGGCTTCTTGGGTCCGCCGACCTATGTCTCCTTCGCCTCATCCTTCCTTCCGGGGAAGCCCCACTTGGAGGCATAGGAACAATGGGCCCAACATGGTGGCCTACTTACCGAATTCCCTCCGTAATGACATCCCAATCCCAAACCGAATCCCCTGATGTGGTTCAAAGTGGTCCCAGCAGCCGGTTCTGATACCAGCAACCCACCTACCGGTGGAGGAATTCGTTCGCTAAGGCATGTCATCCTGCCATGGGGCGCCAAGACTCCCGTCGGCACTTCTACCCTGAAATATACGACCAGAAGGGAGATGATGTGAATTTTTGTTGTGTATAATTTACGTCCAACGTTAAGTCATATCGGACGCTTAATGATGAATTGGGTGAAATGATGCTCAAATGAGTCCAGGGGCCATAGAGCTTACAGTTACCCAACATTCGTCCTGAAGCATAAGGAAAAGCTCCGGGAAAAACCAGTCCAGTTAAAAAAAAGTCACAGAACAATATCAAACTTGAAGAGTTCCAAATATGCTTCCAACAGTGGGAAAAGAGACTTGACAAGTGCACGGCATGTTATGGAGGGTATTTTGAAAGTGACTGAAGTAATTTTGTAAAAATGTTAATCAATAAAGGTTTTCACTACATAGAGTATTAATAAAAATTCATTAGCTATTTAATTTAATACTTATTATTAATTCCAGTTCTTAGGACAAATATGGCATCTTTTTCTCGATTTCTTGCGCTGAAGTTGAAGTTTTCTAATAAACAGAAAAGTTTTCAAAAAATGCTGCTTGCTGCACATGAGTTGTTATTCCAGAGCCCCTGCTAAGGATATTCAAGAAGAAAGAGAGGAACTTTTCGTCATCTCGTCATCTCGTAGAAGACGGTGGTGGCTTCTTCAAAGTAAGGCGGGGGTTGCCTGCTAGAAAAAATGCACAAAGTTGTAAAGAGGTGGAGTTTGTGATCTTGAAGACTTGCCTGAAGGCACGTCTTGTGAAGGAGCGAGAAAAAGTAGAAATCACAAGAGGTGCGACAATCATAGTCTACCTCACTTGGTCCTCAAATATTATTGTATTGCAGAGGCGAAGTTCTTTCTTTTGTCAGCGTACCTAATTCTAGTAAACAAATACACAAGTGTTAGTAAATTAATGACACTGTACTGCATTTCAAAGCCCATTTTATACTGTAGGTGATTCTAAATATATTTTTATGCTGAATTTGAAAATAATCTCCATTTTCTCCCATCATGTCAGGTTTTCAAACTATTCATGAATAAAAGAAATGAAATTTAAGCTTTTTTAAACTTAATAAAAGTTTCTTTCAACAAGATTATCGTATGTCAAAATAGGTCACAATTATAATTTCTTATTTGACACTAATTAATCATAAATTAATATAATTTACAGGCACATGCATAACCTTATTTCAATATTGATTTTAAATTGTTTAATTGTTTCCTGTTTTACCTTCTGACATGTTCTTTAGAGCAGTCCCTTTTCTTTTATATTCAGCACTAGTCACTCTCTCTCTTTCTGTCTTTTTCTTTTTTTGGTAATTTTACGTCCTCCAACGTTAAGTCATATCGGGTGTAATGATGCTGAAGTGAGGCCAGGGTCCATATAGCTTAGAGTCACCCAACATTCGTCTTTCAGGATAAGGGAAAACCCTGAGAAAAAACCTTATCCAGGTAACTCACCCTGACCGAGTTTCGAACTCGGGAATCTGTGTGTCTTTTTCTCTGTCTCTCTTTCTCGGGCTGTTAAGTTGTACCTATATTCTCTGTGCTGCATGAATAGCATGATCGGAGAACAAAGACATTCTTGCTATCCATGACTTAAGCTATAAATACCTATATAAGTGGCAATAAGTGATCTGTGGCACGTTTGTTTGTGTATATATGTACTAACATTAATACACATCGTTAAGTTATATGAAAATACTGCACTTCCATTGACACCATACTTACATAGCTTTTATATCATGGTGAAATCTTTTACCCTGTTCCTCACTAACCTGCTAAATTATCAGGGAAATAATTTAGATGGGAATGAAGAAAATGTACTTTGACACTCATATTGCAAGCAATCTACCAGTGCTGCTCAATAAAGAATGATCACTTTTTTTTTTTTTTTTTTTTTTTTTTTTTTTTTTTTTTTTTTTTTTTTTTTGTCAACGTCCCTTAACTCACCCTCATAATTTTGATGGTCCTTCTCAAAATAGTCCGCCCTGAATGCGATACACTTCTCCCAGCGTTTCTGCCAGTCTTCAAAGTCATGCTGGAAACTATTTTGGAGAGATCCTTCAAAATCACACCCGCAGCCTTCACCGCTGCTTCTGAAGATGGATAATGCATCCCACGAAGGCGTTTCTTCAAGTTAGGCAGTAGAAAAATTTACATGGGGCTAACCCCGGACTATGGGGAGGGTGAGGAATGTACTTCACGTTGATTTTTGCAAGATATTCAGCAACAACATTGGCAATATGCGACCGCGCGTTATCGTGGTGCAGCACCCAGCCTGCTTCACGGAAATGTGGTCTTTTGCGTCTAATATGGACTTGCAATGCTTTCAGGATATCCCTGTCGTATTGTCCAGTTACTGATGTGTGTGCAGGTACAACATGCTGATAAACAATTCCATGAATATTCTAAGAATGAGATGACTATATCTTTTGCAGCAGAAGCAACCACATTTACTTTTTCGGAGGTTGGTGATGGAGGAGATATGCACACTGAGCTTTGCTGTTTGCTCTCAGGATCAGAATGGTGTAGCCAAGTTCCATCAGCAGAGATTGCGTTTCAAAGAAACTCCGGATCTTCCTCTAACATCAACTTAAACTGCATTTTACGTCCATTGGTGCGGTAAGCGATATTGAACATATCTGAACTTGCCTCGTTCTCGCAGGCGGGAACCAGCAGTACCAACAATGAGACTACTACAGCGTGTTTGTTTCACAGTAAGCTAACAGAGTATAATAAGATTGAATTTTAGTGCGAAAAATTATGACCATAAAAATTAGGATCATTCTTTATTGAACAGCCTTCGTATTTGAAAATTTGTACCATCACTTTCACTAAGTTAACAAGGTGAAAGGAGGCATACATTGGAAGCTCTGAAATGTTCTTTGCCTAATTTTCTGGCTGTCTCTAAAGCATGAGTCCGAAGCAATGGTCCAGAAATAGGAATTCCCTTAGCACGAGCACTAATAAACCACTGGGACACAGGACGATTGAGCTCGTCACACTCTGTAGATTTTGTGACGCGTTTCCTGTGCCCTGCTTATTTCTTTTCCAGGCTCCATAGAGCTTAGAGTTACCCGACATTCGTCTTTCAGGATAGGGGAATGCCCCGGGAAACCTTATCCAAGTATCTCACCCTGACCGAAATTCGAACTCGGGCACCCTATATGCCCTGCCGTTCCCTTTAACCACTCATCTTTAACTTTTAGTTGACTTCTTAGCTGGACGTTTGTCCTTCTCGTGCTATTAAATAACCTGACATTTTCCTCCAATGATATTGTCTTGTTTAAAACTAATTTTACAGAAGCTGTACACACAAGGTATGCTTTTATAAATCACCAACGTTCAGTTTTCTTCCACTCTTACTTGATCACGTGTAACATTGAAACTGAGAATGAACACACTGCAAAACAGTTCTGCCATTATCATGTATGTTGGAAGAGAGTTGAGAGAGCTATTGGTTTGTTTTCTCTTTTCCTCGAAGAATTACAGTTTATGACTTTATGGTCCATGGGACATATGAGCAAGGACAGTCGCTCTCAAAATTACTTCACTTTTCAAAATACGTACGCTGCAACCCGTTACACATCGAGTAATACGTCTTAATCAGGTTATTTACGCCAAAAGTTCCTGAAAATATTTCCGTTTCCAGGTTAGGCAGTTTTTCGGATTAAACTATAATTTGACTTGGTAATATGCTCTGTTCCGAAAATTATTGTCCATTTACTGTAGTAGAGAAATTAATAATCCATGTTAATAAAAAATCATTAAATTAGAGATGCAGTGACCCCATCCTTTTTTTTACAAGCGTACAACGTGTCGCTATGCTGGAAGCACATTTTTTTTACGAAGTCGGGACTCCTTTTTTTATGCCGTCTATCATCTTTTTTTGTAATCTCCAGAGACTTAAATGCTACTGAAGTTATCTTTATTATATACAAAAGCCTTGTTTTTACTTTTTTATTTTATTTTTTTTTTTTTCATTTTTTTCATTTATTTATTTAAGTCGGGAATGGGTACCGGGTAAGAATTTTTTTCTTGTTTTATTGGCTTGTACTGTGAGACAAATGAAGGGTTCTATTTGCTTAGATGGTTATTAGATCTGCATTGTTCCAAGTGATAAATGTATGGCTCCAGAGAACGTAAGGTTTTCTTCCGTATTTAGGTCCATCTCTGCTCCTTCAAAAATATACCTAGGTGCTTTCCTAACACATTGTCTCCTCTGCGTACTTTCAGCAGCCAATGTAATGTACCAGCAACCAACCGCACTGCAAAATTATGAAATTTCGTGTCTTTGAAACGAAACTCCAGCTGTACCAGCTGCGGTACCGAACGTAAATATTCTTCTGGACGAAGAATTATTGACACAGAACTTATCCTTAACACTATTGCAACATTTGCACGCAGTGTTGAGGGAGGTAATAAATACTGCGGTACAGACCACGAAGCTGGGTGTGAACATGAAGTCATATATTCAGCTTACACGAGGACAAGACGCTGACCATTATCAATACTTTACGACCTTCTCCTAGACTATAACTGTTAGTCGCTACGAGATAGATTTTACAGACTTGGTTGAAGAAGATTGCCCCTATTGCTACATTCTAAAGGACATTATTTACTTAGCTTTCAGGACGTTTCGTCAATAAGTTACATCCACAGACTATTCGTCTACGTTATTTGGGTCAAATTTATTTATCTATTTTATTTTACCAAACAGTTGTAGCAGAAATCTATAGCTAGTATACCTCTAAGGGATACCACAAAGGAAACAAGTACAAAGTTCATGCTTCAATAACGAATTGAAATATCAACTTAAGATAAAACTAAAATAAATGCACAACTCTGCATCATAATCACGCTGCATCAATTCAAATTAACAGTAAGATTTTAAGTAGAATAAATAGGTGGGAAGTCAGCATATGGACCACTCTGAAGAACTTACACCAAATTGGATTATACTTCAGCATTCATATACGATGTATACTTTTTAAGTCAGTGCCGTTTTGGAATTAAAATAGACGTGCATAGATAGCGCAATAATTTTATTTTTACATGAAAGCCTGTACTTTCATCTACTTTTCTACATAATTTCCGTGAACATTGAGGCACTTGTCATAACGTGGCACCAGTTTTTGAATACCCTCCTCATAAAATTCTGCCGCCTGTCGTGTTAATCACTGTATCACAACTGTTTTGACTTCGTTATCGTCTTGAAGACGCTGACCGCCCAAATGTTTCTTCAAGTGCAGGAACAAATGGTACTCGCTGGGCGCCAAATCAGGGCTGTATGGAGGATAATCTAGAGTTTCCCATTGAAAAGATTTGACGAGATCTTTGGTCCGATTAGCCACATGTGGACGAGAATTGTCATGCAGCAAAACGATACCCTTACTCAACTTGCCACGTCTTTTGTTCTGGATTGCACGGCGCAGATTTTTCGATGTCTCACAATAAAACGCTGCATTGAATGTCTCATTACGATGCCAAAACCCCACTAGCAATTCTCCTTTTCTGTCCCAAAAAAAAGTGGACATGATTTTCCGGGCAGAAATTGTTTGCTTAAACTTCACTTTTGTTGGTGATGATGAAGGTCCCCATTCCATGGATTGTTGTTTCGATTCTGGTGTGACGTAGGCCACCCAGGTTTCGTCACCAGTAACAATTTGGTCTAAAGAAAATCTTCACCATCATTACGGTACCGCTCAAGGAATGTCAATGCACTGCCTAAACGTTGGGTTTTGTGCAAATCCGTCAACATTTTCGGAACCCAACGGTAACACAATTTCCGGTACTTCAAGTTCTCGGTCACAATGCGATACAAAACACTACGAGAATATTGAGGAAAATAGTCGCACAATGATGAAATTGTAAAGCGTCTGTTTTCTCTCACCTTTTCGTCCACTTTTTACACCAAATATTTAGTAACTACCGAAGGACGCCCACTCCGTTCATCATGCACATTTGTGCGGCCATCTTTAAATACTCTCACCCATTTCCTTACCATTCCATGAATCTCAATGTTTTGTCCGTAAACTTCACAGATCTCACGATGAATATCGTTCGGTTTTACGCCTTTAGCACTAAGAAATCGTATAACAGCCCGTACTTCACAATCGGCGGGACTCACGATTGTCGGAGGCATCTTAAACACTCAGTAACCAACGTATACAATGAAGAATCAGACTGTAATGGCGTCAGTGCGTAGACAAAAGATGTAGGTAACCAGCGCGCAGGCGCGAAACGCCAGCCGTAGCGCTGCGGCGGCGGAATCACAAAACGGTACTGACTTAAAAACATGCCTCGTATATAGGATGTTTGAAAGCGACACCGAACGAACATATAGAAGTCGTCCTTCAGCTTCTATGTGACACATTGGCTTTCACGGCCAATTGAGCCGTATAAAAATGCTCCAGAGTGAGTGTGGATTAGGTAGTGACAGGAACAACGATGCGTGCCTCACGCTGTCCGAGTTCGCAGGTATAGGTCACACGCCGTACGGCGTGCTGTAACTGTTTGTAAACATACCGGCACTCTGCGTAGCAGCTTGCTACTAATAAGAATTTCTTTAGCTTGTAAAACCTCAATAAAGAAACTATTGCTTAATTATTGCTTATAAGTGTTTAACGTTTTCCAAAATTCCGTTAGAGCAGTCAATGATGACATATAAACTGGTGGACATATGCAACTTAAACTTTTCTTGAGTGAAGTTAATGTTAGTTAGGTTGCGGATGGAAGCATTAAAAGATAAACAGAACAGAAAGCAACATCAAAGAATTGTAGATAAATTAACTAAAGCAAAATGGTTTATACAATGACATGAGCATTTTATTTCATGTGTTTGATAATAAAAATAAAGCATTTGTAACTGTGAAGTAAGTTGTCGATATTTACAGTAAGTGGTTGACAGTATTGTACAATTGACATCATTACAAAATACTCTGAAGTTAAAGAACTTAATATCATTGATGTAACTATTTTTATAATTCATATTTTTAATAGAACTAAATTAATCGTGCGTTCGTTGAAGTCCCTTCAGCTCTTCCATCCATGAAAACCGTATCCGTCATTTCGGCGTTCGTATAACGCTCCATATTGCTTGGATTTTCTATCTAAGTACGCGCAAAATCCTCCCTGTTAGGACGGAATGTGTAGTTTTACGCTGAAGAGCAACCCTGCAACTGTCCGAATTATTAGTCGACATTTGCACAAATAACAGCCCTTTGCCACATTACCCATTACCTGAAAGGTAGGCTAGGGTCGCTGATAAAGAGCAAGGAGTAATGTTTTTCTTCTCATGACCAATGCGTCCGAATAACAACTTTTGAGGTTCGCACACCAGTGGTTCCTGAGCTCTCCAGTCACAAAATCATACCTAACAGAACTCTGTAGCCGCGAATTCGAATTTAGGACTAGTTATAAACTACGCAGCGGCTATAATCGTTGGATGTCGTTTTGAAACATCCTATATATAGACGAGATGAGGCGAGAAGAGAGAGAGCACGGACGTTCGCCCGCCTAGGTAGTGCAGACGGTAGCGTATCTGACTCATGTTCAAGAGGTCCCGAGTTCAAATCTCGGCTAGGGGAGTTACCAAGATAAGTTTTTTCTAGGGTTTCCCCTTATGCCGTGTAGCTCTAAGCTAAGAAACCGGACTCATTTCAGCAGCAAGTGTCGACATTTCCTTCATCGTTCGATAAGACTTAACGTTATTTAAAGTTAACCATTGGCGCGGCAGCCCTTAGAGGGCCCAGGCCTACCAACCCGACTGCCAGCCTCAAGCCCACTTACGCACGGCAGAGGTGGACGATCATCCAACCGATACGGGGAGGAGATGTGGTCAGGATCTCGACATCCTACAGCCGGAATGTTGGTTTTCCTCACCAGGGCCGTTTACCTATCGTAAGCTTCTCACTTTCCTCACGATGCTGAGTGGGCACCGGTCCTATACCCGGGACCTATACTCCCTACCACATGGAAGAGATCGAACTCGGGCCGCTTTCCTTGACCACGCACCAAGGCATGCTGTCTTAGCCCGCTACGCCACGGCGCAGGACATGACTTAACGTTCGAGGACGGTGAATTAAAAAAAATACATATTTTCTTCTTTATTTCTCACCATAATCTCCAGAGAGGCTAATAGAATTGTCATATTGGTGTCCTAATTTAACTAAACCATCTCGGTAGTGCTATTTATCAGGGTCCTCAAAATAGCTGCTTACCACATCCCTGACCTCGTTACTGTGAAACCTTCGTCCTCCATTTTATAGGTTCGGTGCCAGAGTAGTCACTGGGTGCTAGATCTTGCAAATAAAGTGGTGGGTGTTCGACAGTTTGAACCTTAATTCTCACATTTTTCGTGAAGAAACAACATCTTTTCTTTTCCAAATGAAGTGCTTTTCTTTTCGTCTCATAACTCAAGCGTTGCATTAAGCTTGCAGAGCAGTCACCACTGACAGTTTTTACCCTTTTCCTAATAATAATTAAAAATAGGAATAATGGAAGGAGATTCTCCACTAGACCACGGATACTCATTATCTACGAAATGATTCCGGCCGTGAAAGCCTACGCACTATAACAATTCTTTCTCCATCGATGAGAAGTATGTCCCACAACTTCTCTTAAGGTTTTGTTCACCCACCATTTTTTCAGCTGTATGCAGACGAAAATGAAATCTAAAGAGCATCGCAGTATGTAAAAATATAATACGACTCATCCATAGCCTTATACGGCTCTATACAAGTCTCTTGGCGTTAACACGTGTTTTTTAACATTTTCAGAAAACAGGTTTAAGAAATGCAACAAATTTAACGGCTTTTATTATTATAGTTAATTGATGGAAGTAAATCATTTCTTCACACTAGCCATATATAGGGTAAGGTCTTTGGTAGATAGACTTAAGATGAAAAATTCAATGCCATGGCTGGGATTTGAACCACGGATCTGCTGGTTTCCGTCCAGGCGCTCTAACCCATTGAGTTACCATGTCCAACGTGCCGTCCTGACATTAAATTCTCCATTTTACTCGTATATTTCTCTGGTAGACCACTAGGGGCACTCGCATTCGAGATCCACCATTTGTGGCGCCTTACTATCGTAAGTATATGAGTCCCAGGCTTCATCATTTAACTCTTATGCCTGATTTCACCAACATATGTTAAGACTTAACACGTGTTTAGCAATAGTTAAAACAAAAATTGCATTTCACCAACAAGTGTTAGCGTAACACAAGTGTTAAATCTCATATTAAACTAACACGCCGAATTTCTAATCTTAAGTCCTTAACAACTGTCAATAGTCAAGATGGCGAGCATGAACTCAGCTGTTGATGTCGATTTGCTATATTTAAGACCGTCTAAATGGCATTCATAATAGAGTACGGCCTAGAGGAGACATGATTTTGAGGAACTATTCGAAGAAAACTGTTTTACGGAGGTATAGACTGTCGAAATATGTTGCTGTGAAGGTTACTGCGGAAGTACAAGAGAGGTTTGAACATGAATCAAAAGCAATGTGGCGATCTCGCCTTTGCTTCAAGTATTAATAACTTTGCGATTTTATAATTCACTGAATTATGTGAATAATACATTGTCCACCTCCCGTCTTGAAACGTTCAAGTCACTCGTCACTTGTCCTTCTTCTCTCCTCATTTTAAATTTAAGTAATTCTGAGTTAGAACATGCATCGAAAGGAATATGACTATCTCGCCTTAGCTTCAATTATTAGTAACCTTGAGATTTTATATTTCACTGAATTATGTGGATAATGCACTGTCCACCTGCCGTCTTGAAACGTTCAAGTCACTCGTCACTTGTCCTTCTTCTCTCCTCATTTTAAATTTAAGTAATTCTGAGTTAGAACATGCATCGAAAGGAATATGACTATCTCGCCTTAGCTTCAATTATTAGTAACCTTGAGATTTTATAATTCACTGAATTATGTGGATAATGCACTGTCCACCTCCCGTCTTGAAACGTTCAAGTCACTCGTCACTTGTCCTTCTTCTCTCCTCATTTTAAATTTAAGTAATTCTGAGTTAGAACATGCATCGAAAGGAATATGACTATCTCGCCTTAGCTTCAATTATTAGTAACCTTGAGATTTTATAATTCACTGAATTATGTGGATAATGCACTGTCCACCTGCCGTCTTGAAACGTTCAAGTACTTGTCCTTCGCACTTCGTTTTAAATTTACGTAATAATGCGTTAGAATATACATCGAAAGGAATATGCCGATCTAGCCTTTGCTTCAAGTATTAATAACTTTGCAATTTTATAATGCACTGAATTATGTGGATAATGCACTGTTCACCTCCCGTCTTGAAACGTTTAAGGCACTTGTTCTTCGCATCTTGTTTTAAATTTACGTAATACTGACAAGTTGTTTGGTGCTTGTAGTAATGACACATGCATTTGAATTAAATTCGTTTCCAATATTTTCCCCGCGACATCTTTCTCTTTTACATTCACTGCATCCGTCCTCTTATTTTCCACCCTATCCTTACACTTCATCACCATTTCAATTAACAATTCTTTCTCCGTCGATGAGATATTTGTCTCACGGCTTTATTTATGATTTTGTTCATCCGCCATTTGTGCAGACGAAAATGAGAACAAAAACGCATCGGAGTACGTTCAGAAAATCATCCATAGCCTTCCATGGCTGTGACATTTACAAGTTTCTTGGCGTTAACACAGGTTTGTTAACATTTTAAGAAAACAGGTTGGTGAAATGCAAGAAATTTAACATTAGTTTTAGCACTGTGACAATTGTTACGTTACATTTGTTACCGTCGATTTTAACATCTGTTGGTGAAATCGTCATTATTATTATAGCTAATTGATGGAAATAAATCATTTCTTCACACTAGCCATATATAGGCTAAGGTCTTTGATAGAGTCAACATGAAAAATTCAATGCCTATTGAGCTACCATGGCCAACCTGCTTCATATCCCTGCCATGGCATTGAATTTTTCAAGTTTACTCCATCTATTTAACAGCTTTGTTAGCGCTATGACAATTGTTACGTTACATTTGTTAGCGTGGATTTTAACATCTGTTGGTGGAATCGGACATACAGAGTTAACAGGACCAGAGAGAGTTCGGGTTTGCACGTCACTGATGCCCGAGCCGTACAAGACACTGCTGTGCTGGCACAAGGGTCGTGTAGGGTCGGGTCATCTCACACCCACCCATCCTCTCAGAGTCAGCGTTTTCGAGCACACTTGATGAAACAAAAGGATACATGATGTTGACGTCATTGTTATTTCGCTACTGTGAGAGTCCTCGGGCTCGTTGAATATTGTGTTTCGTAAACTTTTTAAAGTAACGCTCTGCGTTATAATGCATACAATGAAAAAACAAAAGCAGGTCAGAGAATAACAACGGTTTGTGGGAGGGCAAAGAAAGCATTTAAAGAATGCATAAGGGTGAAGAGTTGACACAATTTTACGAAACCCTGGGGGCTATAAGCAATGCGACTTAGCTCCCCAACAGAGCTAAAAACATTCACAGGGTGCCTCACCAAAAGAAGTTAATGGGCTGTGTTTTGATGGAGACAGTTACTATGTGCGTTTTATCATCAAGGGGGAGGGAGCAGAAAGGGAGTGAGGTTGCTAACTTAATAATTCCACTGTTTTATGTTTTCCTGCATTAGCAAAAGGACTACCATCTCGATGTAATATTCTCTGAGAGAAAAATAATATTGTTATGCTGGAAAGTTGCTTTTTAAGGGAGAAAAAAATATATTTGCTTTCCTTTCCTTTCATTCCCGGAACAAATAAGTGCCTTTTAACCAAGATATTTTCGATAAGGGAGTTACTGGACTAGATTAAACTGTGGAGGAGATTTGGCCAGGAGGGCCTAATGTGCATACATAAGTATTCGAACGTAACTGGTACAAAATAAATGCGAGTCTTCCATTAAGCACATGAACTCATAAATAACAACTGAAACTAATTTGCACTACAAGAAGAAATAAAACGGGTACTTTACATCTCGACATAAGTATTCGAACAGAGAACAGCTAGTATTTAGTTAATTTCTTTGAATTACTGCTGATAATCTTTTGGGCATTTTCTGTATGTGTTGCTTAGTGACTGCAGAGTCCAATAAGGGAGGGGATCCGTCCCCTTCAGCTGCCGCAGTGCGGGTGCTGTGGACCCTTAGCACTCGTGGTACCTCTGACGTTACTAGAGGCACCTCGGGCCAAACATAGGAGCCTCTCCCTGAATGGGAGTTGTTCCGATTGGGTTTGACTCGTGGCGAGAGTGCGTTCCCGTTATCCGCGGGAGATCGGGTACCTCCGGGCAGGCTTCAGCCGCCCGGAGGGGGCGGAGGGTTGCCTAAAAGGTCCCGGTACTAGCATGCAGAGCTAATATAGAGCATGAAATTCCCCGTCCATACATTTCCCTGGTGGCCGGTTTCCTCGGAAACCGAAGCTTCCGAGTAAAGATGGAGGGAAAGCTGTCAACCGAGCGGCTCATTGGCGCTGGAGTACCGGAAGGCAGCGTGCTGTCGCCGGCACTCTTTGCAGCTTACACGGCCGACATACCTACACAACACAACACCCACACCTGTCAGTATGCGGACGATCTCATGATCTTCGCGGTAAACAGAAACCCGAGGTATAGCTTTCGGCACATCCAAGCCCAGCTCCGGGCCATTGGCGAATGGAGCACAAAATGGCGAATGGCAACTAACCCGGAGAAGAGCTCTGCAATTCTCTTGGCGAAAACCAGGGCCAACCGGTTACAGCAGAACTTCGTTTTACGGCGCCGTGGAATACCATGGGTGGAAACGGCGAAGTATCTCGGGGTGACGCAGGACCGCAAATTAACTTTCGCTCCGCACGTTAAAGGCAACGTCCAGCTTGGGCACGTCGCGCTCAGGAGCCTATACCCAATATTCCGTTCAAACATGCCCCTCCGTCTCAAACTCCAGCTGTATCAGGCGATCATCCCACCCATGATTCTGTACGGCTATGAGATCTGGGCAACAGTGGCAAATACCACTTTCGTCAGACTCCAGACGCTGCAGAACAGGGCGCTCAGAGTGATATACGATACAGACCGGAGATTCCCAGCCCAGATCCTTCATGAACACTCAAAGATCCCGTACATTGTCGATGTCATCCGAAAGAGGGCACGATCAATGTACGACAAATTCCAAACCCATGGCAACCCTTTGGTGAACACCCTGGGCAGATATGACCAGAGAGAACAAAGATGCTTGCCATCATATAAACTCCCAAGAGTAGTCTTAGGACCCCTTGGTTAACCCAGGGGAAAACCCCATACATTCCAAATTCATTCTACGCCTGATGGCTCAAGCGTTAAGCCACCCGTAATCAAAACAGGGCAAAATCACTAAACCGATTCTCCCCCAATGGGAGAACGCAATAAAACCACCAAGGTGCTGCCTTCTGAGACTACTCAAGGGCATCCAAACAACAACTCTAAACAAAACTACAAGCTAACCCCAGCAGATCAATAAAACCATACCAGACTCACTTCACAGGTTAAGCCGCAAAGCGGCTAGGTACTGCGGCAGAAGACACCCGGACGGGGAAAAAGTAAAATAGCCCTGCTCGACTAGGACTACCTCTGGACCTCTGCAGAGCTAGATCACGAGATGTTCCCACCGAGGTTAGTCGGTAGTCTTCCCTGCGGGGTTGACGCGCGTAAGTGGCGTATGCACCTCCACCCGTCTTCAGTTCTTTGGACCAGATAGGGGGCTTGTTAGTCTATAGGTTTTGCCCAAATGGAAAGAGCCTTGGAGTTTCCGCGCGCCCTTCGGAGACAGCTTGGTCACTCTGGTAGTGAGGGCGGTCGATCTTCACCCTATGCAGGCTGCCCACGTATATACCCTCGCCCCTACATACAAGAGTTCATATTTCTCCACTCTGTTTCGAGTTCTTTCAGATGGTCCGTGATTCTGATGTGATGCTTCCTCACACGCTCCTCGAGTTCCTTCCAGATGTTCTCCATAAGATTTAAATCTGAAGATTGGGGCGCTGTCTTCAAAGTGTGAGTGTTGTACACGATCCAAACCCTTAAGATTTCAGCAGTAAGCTTTGGATAATTGTCCTGCTGGAAGTAATAATCATGCTCTAATCCCAGCTTTTCTGAACTCTTTTTAAGATTATTTTCAAGAATTCTCCTGTATTCAAATTTGTCCATGATCCCATATATGAACACCAGTTCCCTAAAGCCAGATGAAGCTATACAGCCCCATACCACCACATTAATACTATCATGTTTCAGTATAGCTACCATGTTGGTAGCTTCCTATTCTGTATTTGGCAGTCTCCACAACTTAAGACGTCCATCACTCTTTTATAAGCGGAATTTGCTCTCGTGCGACTAGAGAAACTTATCCCAGAATTCTGTTGGTTTCACCACATACTGTTTAGCAAATTCTATACGCTTTTTCTTATTCACCCTATTAATATATTACTAGGAACGGGGGCATTGTGCCCATTGCTATTTAAAACCAATTCAACTGTTCTGTTGTGAACCACAGTACCAGAGAATTGTTCAAGGCCTCCTCTAAACTCAGATGCATGTGACTCTGGGACTCTGCTTCACCATTTTTATAATTTTCCTCCTGTCTCTGGTGGTGAACTTAGAAGGAGCGCCATTTCTAGGTTTATTTACAACAGTATTTGTTTGCTTGAAGCGTTGAATTATGCAGAACACTTTACCATATATATCTAATGACACCATAGAACTTCTAACCAGTTTCTTTTAATAATCGAATAATCTTAAAAGGTCTGTGGCTCCCCAGATCCCCTGAGCTAACCTCACCGAAATTCTTCTTGTGGGGGTGTTTAAAAAATAGAATGTACAAGAATAGATCAAGGACAATAGACGTCCTCAACGAATTCATTCGAACCTAAATAACTAACATTGGCGAGGATTCTCTCCGTAAAGTTTCAAGGAATATTGTGAGACGAATGCAAATATGTGACTCTATTTACATCCAGGGTATCCGAAACTTGTTTTAATGGTTGAACATTGTAACGGGATTATATTTTCGTTTATCTTCAACTAATAAGAAGCAAGCCAACTTTTTGTAACATCCAAATCGAGTTTTAATCTACTGAGAGTCGTGAGATCTTTTCTCAGGTGTGGATGCGGATTTTTGGTGAAAATAAAATTTAGATGAGTCCAATTTTGTAATATATTATTTAATTATATAATATGAACTATGATTCACTCTTATCTATTATAAATATTGAATAACACTTTTGAATCTTATTAATTTTCCTTTACAATTACAATCCTCGTAACATCTTTCCTCCTTCTCCAGCAAGACACAAGATTCTCACTTTTTGTAGATTATTGATTTTCTTGTCCCCATAGCAATTCCCACCTTATTTTGTGATTGGCCGATTCACTGACACGTCATCACACCACGTGATACCACGTCACACCACTACTACTTCGGCCAATCACACAACTACATACATTTTTATATATTTATTATTCCTTCGAACATTACTAAACAAAAATACTGTTACAACATATAAAATAATTTTTATCGTGTTTGTTGTTCACCCCCAAAAGTTATTGTTTTTATATTAGAAGTATTAAAATAATAGTTTTTACATATTAATCTCAATTCGTTTATGGCACTGTGAATCATATTCACGTTTCTGTATTCATGCTACAGCGTCTTCACGTAGTATAGCATTTATCTCTGTTTGGTCATGTGCGTGACCATGCACACCCTTTTCTGACTCCTTCATTTATTCATATGCCTTGAGGATCTTCACCTGTATTTATAATTATATTTGAAGCATCATATAGGCTTCTCACTACTTGAATTAGATCCTGGTGCCTCGTATTCTTTCATTATATTCAATACTATTCCACAATTTACATTATGAAAGGCTTTTGGGAAATCTATAGATTTGTAGCACGAGTATTGGTGATGATATGCGGTACGTTGACTACTTCAAAGCCGCAGGTTAGGAAGCCATTCTGTTTTTATAGCAGGGATTCCATATAAGTACGTGTAAGATGTTGTTGGCCCACTTTGCTGCGGGGGTCATGGTATGTTTGCTGCCCTCATGGATGGTGATGATGAAGCCACGAGTTGCCTGTCACTTCTTGATTTGAGTCCTTGGATCAGATGATGATGGTCGCTCAAATCCATGGTCATCGGCGCCATTTAAAAAGCTTTGTTTTATTTTAACTTCCCTTTGATTTTACATTAGATTTTCTTATGCTTTGGGATTACCCTGACTTGGCCCTGACTCCGCCTTTGCTTTGCTTTAGTTTTGCTTTTGCTTTGCTCTGGGTTTGCTCTAGCTCCGCTTTGGCTTTGCTCGGCCTTACTCTGGTTCTGCTGTGGCTTCTCTCCAGCTTCACTCTAACCTCAGTATAACTACACTCTACATTAACTTTATCTTGGCTCTGGCTAGGCTCCAACCCTCCTTCGGGTCCCGCTCTGGCTTCGCTCTGACCTCACCCTCACTTCATTCTGTAATTTAACTCTAGCATGGCTGTGGCTTGGCTCTCGCTAGGCTCAGGTCACCACTCCGGTCCCACTCTGGCTGGGTTCTGGCCTAACCCTTACTTCATTCTGTAATTTAACTCTAGCATGGTTTCGGCTTGACTCAGGTCACTAATCCGGCCCCGCTCTGGCTTGACTCTGGCTCCGCTCTGGCTCCACTTTGGCTACGCTCTGGTTTTGCTCTGGCTACGTTTTGCCCTGGCTTTTCTGTAGCTTTGCTTTGGCTTGGCTCTGGCTTTGCTCTGGCGTTACTCTGGCTCGACTTTGGCTTCGCTCTGGCTCTGCCTTGGCATTGCTTTGACCTGGAAACGCTCAGGCTCCACTCTCACTCCACTCCGGTCTCGCTCTGGCTTTATTTTCTCACCACTTAGAAGCACCCAATCGAGAGATTTCGCTCAGAATCCCGGGATCGCCAATTCGCGTACCTTCCCTAGTAGGCCGCTTGCAGAATTGGTTCAGATCTGTCACTCATATGTATTGATATATATAAAAAGGTCTCCTGCGCTGATTCAGTCGTTATATGAGAACGTTTTTCTTCACGCGTGTTCGCGTGCAAAAAACTCATTTGTTTAAGTAAATTGAGAAATAAATAAATTTTGTGTCATTTATAAACATCCAAACTTGTAATTTAATAGCGATATTTCATGCCATTTTTACACAACACCTTATATAAGAATATTTCTTTGATAAAGTTTTCTGAAAATCAGTTTTAACTAATTTTAATATTTTTGGTTTGTTCTCTTTGACTTTATGCAGTCGAAAGATGCTTTCTTTCCCAGCTGTTCTCCCAAACCTATTGATGTTTCCTTCTGCCGTTGCCATCACTACCAATCAAACTTAATTTTTACTGGTCCACGTCACACTTTACATAACATCATTTTTAAAACTACCAGTGATAAAACATTCATATCTTATCAGTCACATGTTGCGTCATCTCATGACCTACTGAATTTTAACAATTTCCTTTCTTAGGCATATCAATTCGTAAATCATTAAACGTATTTATACAATTTTAACACACTTGGGCCCTAACTCAAACCGAATGTTACAGATTTATGTGCTTTATGAAGTACGTAACGTTTAAATTGGCTATAATATGCTAGCACTGAATTAGTGAATATACATTTGCTTATATTTGATTGTTATATAATGTCCATTTCTTCATCTGAACTATTTGGCTCTGGATCTTGGGTATCTCTACCGCCACTAGATGGAGTACCAATTGGTTTTAATTAGTGGCATTGCTGTCAGCAAGTTTATTGACTGAATCACTGGCAAGTGTTTCTAAGCACGAATGCCAATAATTTACGTACGTATCCCGCTGCGGTGGGAGAAACGGTCGTATTCGAATGCACCAGAGCAGAGGTAGCGGGTGCGCTGAGCTGAAGAGCGAAGTGAACCGCGAGGGAAACATGCAGTCACTGTATTCACTCACACACACAGTTCATTGGAGATCAGCAAAGGCCTCTGTTTGGATTTCGGAGTCAGTAAAGCAAAGGAGGGTACTTCTGTTGCTGTCAAAGCCTACTTTCAGCTTTTCGTACCAATATAATGGGGTATACAAGCTACTCCTCATGATTAAACAAAGAACACAGAAATAAAATTGTCAGAAAAAGCAACGCCATAAATCTTAGAATAACACATTCCAATTGTTTTGCTTAATTCAGGGGACTGTAACCCACATCATTCTTTCCTTGCGGTTCCCTCTGCGATAAAACTGGTGGATTGCAAGTTTAACCGCCGAGGCTCTGAAGGTGAACTCAAGAGGCTAGCTAAATAATGATTTCAAAACGTGAAACATTTGTAATTGTTGCTTCAGTATCTTTTCAGTGATTTCGTCTCGATAAATCGTACTCTTGATTGAGAGTAATTAAACGATATTGGAGGCAATAGTAAACATTTTCCAGCGAACAAACGTAATAGTGTGTGGTAAGTCTGGTGAAAGACCAAAAAGGGTTTTTTCCGTAAATATCTGACCTTATTTATCAACATAGTCTCCATTGTTGGCTATACAATTGGTCCAGCGATGTTCCAGCTTTTTCATCCCTTCGAAAAATTATGTTCCGTCAAGGTCTTCAAAATACTCACTTCTTCATTTGAGGAAAACTTCAAATTTTCAAATTTGGGAACAGCAAGAAGTAACTTGGGGCTAAGTCTGGTGAATAAGGTGGTTGAGGAACATTTTAAAAGCCCAATTCGTGCACTTCCGCCTTTGCTATTGCTGATGATTGAGATGCTGCATTGTCCTGGTGAAAGAGCACATTTTTCGTTTCAATATCGGTCTGTTTTCAGTCAAAAAATTTGTTGCATACGATCCAACAATGAAACATAATGACTGGCTCCGTTTGTCATTCGGTAGAGCAGCTGCCTGCCGTGCTAGGGGTCCCGAGTTTGATTCTCGGCTTTGGGATGAGTGTTTTTCTCCCACCAAGATGCTTCCTAATCTTCTCCAGAGTCTGGAAGTATCAATGAGAGTGTAAATGTGTGCGTGATCTAATGATTAAAAACCAAATAATACAAGTTAACAACTTCTATGTGAAAAATAAGATCTGAAGCTTTTCTGGCGACCAATATTCTCACTTTCTTCTCGGGCAACAAGCCAGGTGCAAAGACGATCAGATATCGACGTTTCAAGAAATTCGAAATTCACATAAAACTGGAAAATCCGTCGATTTAAAAGAAAGGATCAATACAACTTGATAATCAAGTTAAGTTGTTACGTTTCTTTGACACAACTTTCTATACTCACGCCATCTCCTAGCCTGGTATTTAATTTACTGAAAACAGTCTTTTGTTCAGTAATGCGAAATTTGTCTTTGTTTATACTTGTGTTGTATCCAGTATTTCATTTTTGGTTGTAATATTTTATAAATATCCTGATAATGAGAGAGATGTACACTCCCGAAACGTCGCTATCAAATCGTCTTTTCACCTGCCTTGTTGCCCGAGAAGAAAGTGAGCACCTTCGATATGTTCCGAAGGAGAACCTCCGATGATATGACCATTAGAGTGAAAGGTGGGCTGTAAATGGAACAGTTTAAAAACAAATAAGCATAACAGGTTGCAGTTATGATTCTGACGTTGTCCAAGTAGTCTTTGAGGATTATTGGTTGAGAATCCCAAAAGCCGTGTTCATCATCTTAACAGCTGAGTTCTTTGGGGCATTTCACCAGCGTTTTTCCATTGTTTTGAATACTCTTTTAACTCTGGTGTGTAATTTTGAATCAAAGTTTCATCCACGGTCGTAAACCGGTAAAACATTTTTCGGATAGCAATTAAACATCGCCATACATTTGGCAGAAGTGTTCTTTTGATCGAATTTGAGCAATCGCGGCACCCATCTTGCACAC
Organism: Mantis religiosa; assembly: GCA_030765055.1. Lineage (NCBI taxonomy): Eukaryota > Metazoa > Arthropoda > Insecta > Mantodea > Mantidae > Mantis > Mantis religiosa. The sequence goes on from CM060957.1 coordinate 40,704,631, forward strand.
ATCCCTTTTGCTGCAAATTTCTCATATTGGATGTTATGTACTCGCTTGGTTGAGATGCCTACGGCCTCAGCAATTTTACAAATTTTGATTCGGTGGGCTTGCATAACCAGATCATGGATTTTTTCAATAGTGTCCTGTCTGGTGACCTCAGTTTGGTGACCAGAGCACGATTAAACTTCGGTGCTTCTATGACAACGTTTACATTCATTGACACAAAAGTACATGGTCTTCAATGTTGGTGCAGAGACTGCGTGAACTTCATCCATTTCAGTTTTGACTTGTGCGGCGGTCTATCCTGTCAAATGGGAATGTTAATAACACCCCGAAACTCTGCTTTTTACATGTTCAACCACAGCTATCATACTGATCATTGAGATGGCTGTCAACAATGACCTGTATATTTTAGCACATTGAAATTGTCTGTACGATCATCTGCATAATAAGGCTCACCACACACAAAGTTGCAACAATAAATGTCAAGCCCTTCATGGAAATTTGCCAGACTTATCAAACGACTCTCGTAAATAAAATATTTTCCACCACAGAAAGTAAAATTATTATATGCATTTTCATTATCTGTATAACAAGAATCGAATTTCACAACTAACCAAACACTGCCGCATTTTTCATCCTAGCTTGTATGCAATCTGCTTCGCTGTGTCTTTTGGTGGATTGCCAATACGTCCGGGCGTCAACTATTTTGTTAGCCTTTTGTGTTCTTGCTGGAATATTACAGACATCTTAAAATATAATGAAAGCAACAAAGGACAGATGGAAGGAAGCAAAAAGAGGGACGGTGGGAGGGGAAAGGAGAGGGGAGGGGAGAGGAGGGAGGGAAGGGAGGCAGAAGGCATGAGAGAAAAAGAGAAAGAAAGAAAGCAACCAAGAAAGCAAGAAAGCAAGGAAGCAAGAGAGCAAGAAAGCAAGAGAGAGAGAAAGAAAGAAAGAAAGGAAGGAAGGAGGGAAGGAAGAAAGGAGGGAAGGAAGGAGGGAAGGAAGGAAGGAAGGAAGGAAGGAGGGAGGGAAGGAGGAAAGGAAGGAAGGGAGGGAGGAAGGGAGGGAGGGAAGAAGGGAGGAAGGAAGGAGGGAAGGAAGGAAGGAAGGAAGGAAGGAGGGAGGGAAGGAGGAAAGGAAGGAAGGGAGGGAGGAAGGGAGGGAGGGAAGAAGGGAGGAAGGAAGGAAGGAAGAAAGGAAGAAAGGAAGAAAGGAAGAAAGGAAGGGAGAAAGAAAGGAAGGGAGAAAGAAAGGAAGGGAGAAAGAAAGGAAGGGAGAAAGAAAGAAAGAAAGAAAGAAAGAAAGAAAGAAAGAAAGAAAGAAAGAAAGAAAGAAAGAAAGAAAGAAAGAAAGAAAGAAAGAAAGAAAGAAAGAAAGAAAGAAAGAAAGAAAGAAAGAAAGAAAGAAAGAAAGAAAGAAAGAAAGAAAGAAAGAAAGAAAGAAAGAAAGAAAGAAAGAAAGAAAGAAAGAAAGAAAGAAAGAAAGAAAGAAAGAAAGAAAGAAAGAAAGAAAGCAAGGAAGCAAGGAAGCAAGGAGGCAAGGAGGCAAGGAGGCAAGGAGGCAAGGGGGCAAGGAGGCAAGGAGGCAAGGAGGCAAGGAGGCAAGGAGGCAAGGAGGCAAGGAGGCAAGGAGGCAAGGAAGCAAGGAGGCAAGGAGGCAAGGAGGCAAGGAACCAAGGAACCAAGGAACCAAGGAAGCAAGGAAGCAAGGAAGCAAGGAAGCAAGGAAGCAAGTAAGGAAGGAAGGAAGCAAGCAAGCAAGCAAGCAAGGAAGGAAGTAACGAAGGAAGGAAGGAACGAAGGAAGGAAGGAACGAAGGAAGGAACGAAGGAAGGAAGGAGGGAAGGAAGGAGGGAAGGAGGGAAGGAGGGAAGGAGGGAAGGAGAGAAGGAGCGAAAGAGGGAAGGAGGGAAGGAGGGAAGGAAGGAGGGAAGGAAGGAAGGAGGGAAGGAAGGAAGGAGGGAGGGAGGGAAGGAGGGAAGGAAGGAAGGAGGGAAGGAAGGAAGGAGGGAAGGAAGGAAGGAGGGAGGGAGGGAGGGAAGGAAGGAAGGAGGGAGGGAGGGAAGGAAGGAGGGAGGGAGGGAAGGAAGGAAGGAGGGAGGGAGGGAAGGAAGGAGGGAGGGAGGGAAGGAAGGAAGGATGGAGGGAGGGAAGGAAGGAAGGAGGGAGGGAGGGAAGGAGGGAGGGAGGGAAGGAAGGAAGGAGGGAGGGAGGGAAGGAGGGAGGGAGGGAAGGAAGGAAGGAAGGGAGGGAGGGAGGGAGGGAGGGAGGGAGGAAGGAAGGAAGGAAGGAAGGAAGGAAGGAAGGAAGGAAGGAAGGAAGGAAGGAAGGAAGGAAGGAAGGAAGGAAGGAAGGAAGGAAGGAAGGAAGGAAGGAAGGAAGGAAGGAAGGAAGGAAGGAAGGAAGAAAGTATGAAAGAAACAAACAAAGACATATATAAAGAAAGAAATTGATGGAAATAAAATTCTTTTGAAGTATCATACCCAATTAAATAACATAAACAAAATGTTGAACTCCAAATTTCAGTTTTGCATCTTTGAGAGATGAGTCACGGACTCTTTCCAGAAACCTGCCGCTTATACTTTGCATGGAGGATTTTTCATCATTTACCTAAGAGTTTGAAGAAAGTACGATATATTTCAGATATTTTCATAAGGAACTGAAACATAGGTATACCTTGTGTTTTCTTGAATAACCGACTTCATATAAAAATAGGAACTGTGAATTAAGTGTTTGTCCTTCGTAAACCATGAATTGTAAACATTTTTTATACAAAACATGATCATTCTTTAAACAATCAGTTAGTACAATTGATCAATTTAGTATCTTTATCCATTTGTGAGATATAGTCAGTTATTATTGGTTTAAATGCTTTAATACTTCAGATGAATTTTAAATACTGTAATGGAAGGAGCGTGACCTTTTAGGCTACCATATAACGCCCCAGTTTTTAAACAACATCCGATTGTCCATTTTATTTATTATTTGCCTTTCCCTCCAATTAAATATACAACGAAACTATTTCTTAAATGGTTACCGCAATTAAGATGGGAGAAATGTATAAATAAGCGTTCGTGACAATAATTTGTCAAATGTGGGAAAAATGCGGTAAGCAATAAAATTCACGGTTTTGTTTAGATTGCTTTATGGAATGAATAAGGATAAAACTTACTGAATTTGAGAAACTATTTTTCTTTTTGGTGCTTCAGCATGGCCTACATTTTATTTTACATCCTTTGATGTGAATTGAAGTCACTTTTATCTGCGCTGTTGATATGAAGATTGAAATCTTTATCCCATATTTTAGCTCAAATAGCTTCCTAATACAAATAAATAAAATAGATAACATTATATTATAACAATGCATTTCGAGGTAAGCACTGTGATGAATATCATTATTGGTTGGCATGTGTGCGTGGACGTATATTTGAAATTGCTCAGAACTGAAACGTAAACATTTGACATGAGTTTTTTTTTTAAGAAATATGTATATTAAATAAGCCAAGGTGCTTGTTAAATTCGATGAGAGGAAACAATACACTTCTTGCTAGTCTTGCAGAACGTGTCTGGTCACATTATATCTTTGTTTATGAATGGTTTGTAATCTCTGTTTAATCTAGAGTTCAAAGCAGCATTATTCAACTATTCTTACATCAAAAACTGTATCAGCTGAATCAATGAGACGCGATCCACCTTCCCCCTTTACTACTGCTAAAACAATCCAATTGAGATAATGTGGGCTCAGATTATGTTGCAAACAGAAATATTTGTTTTAAACTGACTGAAGTTGAAAAACACATTCACGAATAAATTGACAAGGAACATAATAAGGCTAGGAAAACTGCGTGATACTTCAGATAAACTACAAGAAGACGACTTTCGGAAAGAAATGGCACATTACGAGATTATGGAACCTATCATCATAAATTTGCAGTACTCAGACGTTGAAGACAATGGCAATGACAAATTATCTCTTAACGTAACATTCACAGCTATACGGATGCAGTGCTGGTATTTTCGTTGGATTAGAAAAATAAGTAATTCATAGACTATAATTAACTTTAAACTAAATATTTAAAAAATGAGTAATATACTATTTTCTTGTTGCAGTTGTGATTTAAACAACTGAATTATTATAAAACGTTTGAAAATTCAGGTAGCGTTAGCGTCACCAACACTCGCAAGTGTGTGATAAAGAGGGAAATATAAAAAGAGTGGGGATAACGAGGTGGAAAGGGTGAAAGCTCTAACGCAGCTGATTCGCTACAGGCGAGAACTCTTCCCATTTGAAACACATAATAGTTGTTAAAGATCCTACATTTGTAAAATTCGATATTCTTCCTTCTTGACACACCCAGCCACGCATAACCTATGTTAAAGTTCTGTCGTTCACCGCTGCAGGGAATCCACATAAAGGTACAAATAAATTCCATTATTCATTCACACAGGAGCAAGGTACATCAACAAAGAAATCAAATAAACGTATAAAAAATTTCTGAACGAACTCGCATTGTCGTCTAGGCAGGCGGCATGTGTTGTCCAATCTCATTGAAGTGCCTTATCCTCTTTGTAATAGTAAACCAAAGTTAAAAGAAAAGTTACATTGTAAAAATCTTCAGAGAGCAAAAAATATTGCAAAGTTCCCATTGGTAATGTTTGTATAGGAACGTTGTGGTCGGCACATTCACAGAAAGGGATCCCTTTTCGCGGCTTGTAGCGCTATCTTTCTTTTGTTAGCAGGAAAGCAAATAAAAGAAGGTAGTAGGGCCAGTCAGGTAGGAGCTAGGTATGTATCTCGGAAGCCTGAGGTTTGACATTTTCTTGTAAGGGAGTGCCAGCTATCAAAAGCTGCAACAAGCGGAAATCCTGCTTTGAACTCGGCTCTGAAACAACCATTGTACATCCTACTCCAAGATAAAGAAGAAACCGCAGTGTGCTTCCTTCCTCTGTCTCAAGTCAAAGGAGAGGCAGCATTTTCAACCCCGTTAGGCAAGCAACTCTCCTTATTCATGCTCTCCTCCTAGTGTTTCCTTCTTCATTTCCTCTTCCTACAACACATTTTTGTATCGCGGCTTTCTCTTACCTCCCTTATTTCTAACTCCACACCCTTTCTTGATTTACCTTCTGCTTTAAATTTTATCATATAAACATATCCATATGCTAAGTCAGGAATCATAGCGTAAATGCATGTCCTTAGACATCCTCAATTAATCGTATAAAAAGCTAAAGTCAGTCTAAAATATATACCTGTATAGTAGGGATCCGAACCATGGGTCTCCCGATCCCCGTCTGTTTACTCTAACCACTGATATGCCATTGCAAAGGGCCAGCACCACATAAAGTTCTCCAGCTGACTCATTTTCTCAATTATAGCAAACGGACGGAGACCTGCAGTTCAGTGATTCAAATCCTCGTTGAATTTTTCGATTTAGCTCTGCCTTTCCAAATCTTGCCATATGCATGGCTAGTGTAGAGGAACAACCACTTTCAATAAAAACATATATGCTTAAACATCTAATTATGTATATCTGTTTCCATGTTTTTACACCTATGCATTATGTTGCGATGCATTGTTGCGGCGGGCGCGCGCGAAAGAAACAGACAGGGCAGCGCGGAGATAAAAACTTGCTTGTCTAACCGGATCTTCATGCGGTCGATCGCCTTCTGGATGTTCTGACGAGCCATCTCGTGCATGTAGTTGAGATAGTCCACGAGGTTCTCCACATTCTCGGTTGCTGGCTGTTTTGATTAAGGAGGTTTCCCAAAAGCCAGGTCACAAGACAGACGAAGCTCTCGGCTGAACATTAAGCTTGCTGGCGTAATTCCAGGGGTGTCGAGCAGTATGCCAGCAAGAACAAAGACACCTTGACGTCCCAGTCTCACTGATGGCTAACTACGACTTTCCTCAGGTGTTCTGCTAAGGTCTTGGTGGACCTCTCAACCATATCGTTCGACTGGGGATGCAGAGGTGTTGTGCTGGTCTAGTTAACTCCAAGTCTTTCCAGTGCCTCCTTCATCAGGTTAGACTCAAAATTGGTGCCCTGATAACTGTGGGGTTCTAACGGCACCCCAAAATGACAGAACAGTTGCGCCAGGAGGCAGTGGTTTATTGTCTTCATTTCCTTGTTCGGGATAGCATACACCTCCGGTTACTTGGTGAAGTAGCCCACTGCCCCCATCAGCGAGACTGAGACGGCAAGGTGCCACTGTTCTTGCTGGCCTACCGCTGGTCAACACGCGAAAGCACTGGGATGTCGCCAGCCAGCTTAATATTCGGCCGAGAGCTACGCCTTCCTTGTCACCTGGCTTTTGGCATGCCCCTTCCCCTGGAAGCAAAACAGGCAGCAACCGAGTATGTGGAGAACCTCGTGGACCATCTCCATAACATGCATGAAATGGCTCATCAGAACAGTTGAGCTCAGAGGTTCTAATCCCATTAGTCCTGGACCCGTAGGACGAAGGACCCGGGCCTCCTTCTACCCGGGAGGAAGGAAACTCCGGGGCTCTTTCCATAGGGCAATATCTGGAGTCTAAAAGGCCCCCCGCTGAGCACAACGTCAAGACGGGATGGAAGTGAATACGCCAATTACGCGCGTTAACCCCGCAGGGAAGACTACCGATAACCTCGGTGTGGCCGAATGGTGACCTAGCACACCTTCTACTAGCTCTGCAGGCTAGTACGCGGGACTATTCAGGCAACCCTCTACCCCCTCCGGGCGGCCGTAGCCTGGTAGGAAGTACCCATTTACCCGTGGGTGTCGGGAACACACTGCCCCCTCGAGTCCAACCCAATCCGAACAACTCCCCTATGGGAGGGGCTCGGCATGTACGGCCAGAGGTTCCTCTAGTAACGTCAGAGGTACCACTAGTGCTAAGAATCCGCAGCGCCCACACTTCGGCAGCTGAAGTGGACGGATCCCCTCCCATACGGGAGGCTCATCAGATCATCCAGATGGCGAGTTACCGCATGAAGACCCAGTACGACATTAAAGCTATTTATCTCTGTCCTACACTATCCGTTTCTTTCGCACGCGCCGGCCGCGCCCGCCACAACAATGCCTCGCGACAATACGTATGTCAGAAGCTTAAATTCGATTTTAACCAAACTTAATATATACATTAGCGTCTTCCAAGTACACGGCAAAAAGATTTGAAAACAAAATCTCCATGCTAAACTATTTCAGAGCCTTTGAGTTCTTTGGGAAGTCCTACAAAAATTCTGAATTAACTGTCATATGTTTAGGATATTTTAAAAACAAATTGAAGACATCTTGTGTTTTCTGGAAATCATATTCCTGTTCATACAGAACCATGGTGAACAAACATGAGGATTTACTTATATCACAGCGTTTCTCAAACAACATTTTTAGCTAACCATTTCCAAGTTGTTCATTAATATTGGTTTGCGTCTTTGCACAATGAATATTTTCTCATAAAGTAAGTCATTGGAACAGAATATTAAAGCGAACACATAGGGATCACATCTTAAAATACCTTACTACTGCTTAAATGAAATGTGTAGTGTTTAACGCCCGCTTTTACTACATACGGCACCGCAGGCGATGACACTGATGATACACGAGATGAATATGGAGCACCAATGAAATGAGATGGCGGGGGAAACCGGAGGTCCCGGAGAAAACCCGCCCTAGCGCCATGTTGTCCACCACAAATCTCACTTTGCGGTCGCATGGGATCGAACCCGGGCTGCCTTGGTGAGAGCCAAGCGGTCTAACCACTGAGCCACGGCGCGGCTTACTATTGCTTACGTCTACTATATTCCTCTAATCCTAATTTTGCTACAAGGAAAAATGAAATAAAACAATTTGCACAAATGTTTATCTGTAGTAACAGAAATTAGGTAGAACAATTATATATTTAAGAATACATTTTTCTAGAATGAGCAAAGAGAGCCATCTAAGTAAAAAGCGTTACATTTTGTTTCTAAATTAAGTTCCCGATTAAAAAAAATTCAAGGGTGTTACACTGACAGGACTTTCTAATTGTTATGGCTTCCATTTCCTCAGTTGATAAGGATGTGAAGCTAGTTAGCTATGATGCAAAACGGTTAGCTGTCAGAGCAAGGTTCAACCTCATACATGAGTTAGTGAACGTAAGAGTTGAATTCGTTTTCAGAAGTACTGACGTATTGCTGGATAACCCTCAGATGTATAGTTCATATTATCAGCTAAATAATTACTTTTTAAGCTAAGCCTTTTTCATAATAATGTTAGGTATTTAGAAACCCCATATATATAGTTATTTCTCGTGACAAAATAACCTGCAATGTAGTTTACATTTTAAATCATTTTCTTATTTTTTATTATTATCTATCGATCAGCAAGTATACTTTACAGATGTTTGCTATTGAGACAGTTAGTAGAAGTACGCATAACAATTGAGGTAGCCGTGAACGACCCTTCTAGCTAAATATGGCAGGATCACTGTAACACAAATTGATAGTTATCACACGTCTGGGTCTTTTGTACTGAAGAGGTCACTCAGGAGAAGATCTTGTGGCTGTCTGCACTTGAGGCGAGTTGGTTGGCGAGTGCGGGCGCCGAGATAGTACGTAACAGCTCCAGGGACCTCCTGCAGATAGTAAGAGAAAGGTCGTGCCAGCCGGCGGATGTACTGGTGAACAGGTAGAAGACCAAACTCATGATGAAGTTGTTGGTTTCTGACGAACCATGGAGCATTTATAGGTATACGAAGCACCCTGTTATGTAGTACCTCCAGTCGGTGGAGGTTAGTCTTGCTGGCCCCACCCCAGACTTGAGATGCACAGGTAAGAATACGACGGACTAGAGACGTGTAAGGAAGAAGGAAGGATTCATAACCAAATGAGGTGTGCCTGTAGAGTAATGCGTACAGTTTTGAGACGCAAGTATAGCAGACCGACAAATGTGGGCGTTCCAGGTAAGTTGAGTGTATAATAGCACTCCAAGATATTTCACTGGCACACTAGTTGGTAACCATGAGAGCTGTTCTCCGAACAGCTATAGTGAAGGAGTATCCCTATAAGGAAGTAAAGCGAAGATCTTAGCTTCTGTCTTGTTAGTTTTGAAGGAAATGCGCCAGTTAAAGAACCATTCAGCTAGTAGATCCAGGGCAGTTTGCAGTTCGTCAAAAGTTCCGATTAACAAGAAGTTTTGTTATGACCAGTTACATGCCGTTGCGAGACCGGCACGGGAATTTCATCGTTTGATCGCCAAGCTTCGTGCTTTTGAAAATTCCGGGGAGCCACCGGAGAAGTTTCTGACCGCCAAGAACCTCTAATATCACTTTATGAAGCCAGGTATTCAACGACCTACAGTGGAAACAAAATACAGTCGGGATTGGAAATGCATTTGGGCCAATGTAACCAACCCTAAACTTCCGTCGATCTAGAGAGAAACTGTTTATGAAGTTGTTAATGAAACGGTTCCAACTGCAGAGAAGATGTGGCGTCACGGGAGAGTGAATTCCAAGATCTGTGGCGTATGTGTGGAAGATGATACACTAGAACATCGCTTGTACAACTGTCAGCGGGCTGACTTGATTTGGACCTCCCTCCGAGACGCATTACTTAAAACTTCGTCCGGAAGAATGCTTACGTTCGGTACCACAGTAAGTACAACTGGAGTTTCGCTACAAACAAACGAAATTTCATAACTTTGCAGCGTGGTTGGTTGCTGGTACATTACATAGGCTGCTGAAAGTACGGCGGGGAGAGGCTGTGCTAGGAAAGCACTTACGTATATTTTTAAAGGAGCCGAGATAAACCTGTATACGGAAGAAAACCTTGCATTTTCTAGAGCCATACATTTATCACTTGGAACAAATGCAGATCTAATACCCATTTAAGCAAATAGAACCTTCATATTTTCTCACAGTACAAGCCAATAAAACCAGAAATTCTCTAAACGAATTACCCTGTAGCCGTTTCCCGTCATTTAAAAAATTATAAGAAATAAATAAAAAATAAAACAAAAGAAAAAAACTAGAAGAAGAAAAAAAGAAAACAAAAGGATACACTTGTTCAATAGTCTTTCTTTCCTTAGAGATATTTAAAATGTTTACGTAAGAAACTTATCAAAGAGTTAAGTTAAAAAAAGGAAAATACCACCTTAACTACGTAAAAAACTCGCATAAAATGCCTGTTCATATTATGTATGTACGTCATCATAGGCGATGAACACAGTTGCTATGTGAAATGAGAGTATAATCTGCCAAGGAAATGTTTCAGACTTCCCGAGTATTAATATATATAAATTATTTTATCAAAATTAAAAAAAAAACACTTGAAAGTTGGGATATAGCAAGCCCCTTGTTCACTAACACTTCAGTCTCACAAAAAAAAAAAAAAAAAAAAAAAAAATGATGGATATCGGAGTGAGAACACAACAGAGCAGTGTCATCAGCATATAAAACCGTGGAAACTGGAGCCTTAGCAGGAAGATCATAAGTGTAGATATTAAAGAGGAGTGGTGCTAGTACTGAACCTTGAGGTACACCTGCTAAGATGGACCGTCGGGTGGACTTGAAACCAGCAATCCGCACCACAAAAGTTCTAGTACTGAGAAAACTTTCTGCGATTTGCAGAAAATAAGGGAGACCAATGCGATGTGCCTTAAGTAGTTTAAATTATGTTAAGATAATTAATAATTATTAACCCCATATGGTATCAGGTATACCTAGAAATAAAATATATATCATTCCAAGATTAGGACTGATCAGACAGAGATGTCACAGAGCTGCTACATGGACTATAATTCCACTGTAGTTCCAGAGGATGGAATGAAGGGAAAGCCAAAAGGGCAACCTGATATAGGGTACAATTCTTCTTGTAATATTTACCACTTAAGAAATGTACCACTCGCTCCAAAGCCATCTTCAGTCCTATAGGTTCTCAGAAAAAAACGCGTCACTCACAGGAAATGGCGCTAGCTGGCCAATCATTTACCATAAAAAATTCTGCGCAATGCAAAATCCGTCACAGCACCATCCTCTCCCGAAAGAAGCCACCCGAGCACTGGGTTACTGATCTAGAGAAACTAAGAAACATCTAAAGTCAGCCTGCAGCCAGTCCGATGAGAATCGAAACAGGGACATCCCAAATGGGAGCCACACATGTTATAATCCGGCTGGTGGAACGGTTACCATGGATTTATCTTTGTTAATAGAAACATCTCAGATAACGCACTGATTATTCCTGTAAGAGTGAAAGAGGTTCTGCCGCGCTTCCCAGACCTGTGCTAAGCACCAATGAATGCATCAACTCAGGCAATGGAATTCGCGGGAATTACAAATGACAGATAAGATTTTAGTTAATTGATGGAAATTAATCATTTCTCCACACTAGCCGTATATAGGCTAAGATATTTGATGGATAGAGTCAACATGAAAAATTCAATGCCATGGCCGGGATTTGAACCACGGATCTACTGGTTTCCGTCCAGTCGCTCTTAACCTTTGAGCTAACATGGCCAACGTGCCTTCCTGACATTAAATTCTCCAGTTGACTCGTATATTTCCCAGGTAGACCACTAGGGGCTCTCGCATCCGAGATACACCGATTGTGGCGACTTACTATTGTAAGTACTTAAGTCCCAGGCTTCATCATTTAACTCATATTATTTTAGTTAATTGATGGAAATTAATCATTTCTCCACACTAGCCGTATATAGGCTAAGATATTTGATGGATAGAGTCAACATGAAAAATTCAATGCCATGGCCGGGATTTGAACCACGGATCTACTGGTTTCCGTCCAGTCGCTCTTAACCTTTGAGCTAACATGGCCAACGTGCCTTCCTGACATTAAATTCTCCAGTTGACTCGTATATTTCCCAGGTAGACCACTAGGGGCTCTCGCATCCGAGATACACCGATTGTGGCGACTTACTATTGTAAGTACTTAAGTCCCAGGCTTCATCATTTAACTCATATTATTTTAGTTAATTGATGGAAATTAATCATTTCTCCACACTAGCCGTATATAGGCTAAGATATTTGATGGATAGAGTCAACATGAAAAATTCAATGCCATGGCCGGGATTTGAACCACGGATCTACTGGTTTCCGTCCAGTCGCTCTTAACCTTTGAGCTAACATGGCCAACGTGCCTTCCTGACATTAAATTCTCCAGTTGACTCGTATATTTCCCAGGTAGACCACTAGGGGCTCTCGCATCCGAGATACACCGATTGTGGCGACTTACTATTGTAAGTACTTAAGTCCCAGGCTTCATCATTTAACTCATATTATTTTAGTTAATTGATGGAAATTAATCATTTCTCCACACTAGCCGTATATAGGCTAAGATATTTGATGGATAGAGTCAACATGAAAAATTCAATGCCATGGCCGGGATTTGAACCACGGATCTACTGGTTTCCGTCCAGTCGCTCTTAACCTTTGAGCTAACATGGCCAACGTGCCTTCCTGACATTAAATTCTCCAGTTGACTCGTATATTTCCCAGGTAGACCACTAGGGGCTCTCGCATCCGAGATACACCGATTGTGGCGACTTACTATTGTAAGTACTTAAGTCCCAGGCTTCATCATTTAACTCATATTATTTTAGTTAATTGATGGAAATTAATCATTTCTCCACACTAGCCGTATATAGGCTAAGATATTTGATGGATAGAGTCAACATGAAAAATTCAATGCCATGGCCGGGATTTGAACCACGGATCTACTGGTTTCCGTCCAGTCGCTCTTAACCTTTGAGCTAACATGGCCAACGTGCCTTCCTGACATTAAATTCTCCAGTTGACTCGTATATTTCCCAGGTAGACCACTAGGGGCTCTCGCATCCGAGATACACCGATTGTGGCGACTTACTATTGTAAGTACTTAAGTCCCAGGCTTCATCATTTAACTCATATTATTTTAGTTAATTGATGGAAATTAATCATTTCTCCACACTAGCCGTATATAGGCTAAGATATTTGATGGATAGAGTCAACATGAAAAATTCAATGCCATGGCCGGGATTTGAACCACGGATCTACTGGTTTCCGTCCAGTCGCTCTTAACCTTTGAGCTAACATGGCCAACGTGCCTTCCTGACATTAAATTCTCCAGTTGACTCGTATATTTCCCAGGTAGACCACTAGGGGCTCTCGCATCCGAGATACACCGATTGTGGCGACTTACTATTGTAAGTACTTAAGTCCCAGGCTTCATCATTTAACTCATATTATTTTAGTTAATTGATGGAAATTAATCATTTCTCCACACTAGCCGTATATAGGCTAAGATATTTGATGGATAGAGTCAACATGAAAAATTCAATGCCATGGCCGGGATTTGAACCACGGATCTACTGGTTTCCGTCCAGTCGCTCTTAACCTTTGAGCTAACATGGCCAACGTGCCTTCCTGACATTAAATTCTCCAGTTGACTCGTATATTTCCCAGGTAGACCACTAGGGGCTCTCGCATCCGAGATACACCGATTGTGGCGACTTACTATTGTAAGTACTTAAGTCCCAGGCTTCATCATTTAACTCATATTATTTTAGTTAATTGATGGAAATTAATCATTTCTCCACACTAGCCGTATATAGGCTAAGATATTTGATGGATAGAGTCAACATGAAAAATTCAATGCCATGGCCGGGATTTGAACCACGGATCTACTGGTTTCCGTCCAGTCGCTCTTAACCTTTGAGCTAACATGGCCAACGTGCCTTCCTGACATTAAATTCTCCAGTTGACTCGTATATTTCCCAGGTAGACCACTAGGGGCTCTCGCATCCGAGATACACCGATTGTGGCGACTTACTATTGTAAGTACTTAAGTCCCAGGCTTCATCATTTAACTCATATTATTTTAGTTAATTGATGGAAATTAATCATTTCTCCACACTAGCCGTATATAGGCTAAGATATTTGATGGATAGAGTCAACATGAAAAATTCAATGCCATGGCCGGGATTTGAACCACGGATCTACTGGTTTCCGTCCAGTCGCTCTTAACCTTTGAGCTAACATGGCCAACGTGCCTTCCTGACATTAAATTCTCCAGTTGACTCGTATATTTCCCAGGTAGACCACTAGGGGCTCTCGCATCCGAGATACTCCACTGTGTTATCTGAGAGGTATCTATTACCAAAGATAATCCATGGTAACCTTCCAGCAGCGCGACTATACTGCGGAGCCATTTGCTCCTTTGGCGCAAATGGTCAGCGATTACTACTTCCTCAACTGCTACAGTCAAGCAGTTTTCCTGCAGGTAATATTAGGGCCATGCATCTTCAATATTTATATTGGAAAGTTCTCAAAAATTGAGCATCCAAGACTTGTATTGCCTTCTTCTTTACACTGTAACTTTGCTGATTCCGTTTTATGTTGTGATTTTAGCTTACAGCTTTCTCGTGGAAACCATGGCACTGCCAGTTGTTTTAATTGAATTTACTCTAATATTTTCGACATATTGCCAACTATGTTTATGAAACTAATTTAAGGATAATTCTATAAACGTCCAAGTAAGATTTCGGAATATCTCCTTAAGCAAGCCTTTGATGTTATTCAATTTTTATATTTAAAGGTATCGTAGTTAATTCATTTAAAGGAGTTTCCTCGGGCATTCTTGTAGGTGTATAAGAAACCAGGCCTGAGATTTTGTTTATAAGCACTAATTTTTCATATAAATACAACACCGAGCAAAATATAAGATGATATTAATTAATATACTTTGATGGGTATTGAATTAAAAGCAACAACTGTGTCAACATACTTATTAAGAAGTATTTTTCATTCACTTTATATTAATTTACCATTCGATCTGCAAGTTTATGGAACGAAACCGGTGTTTAAAATGTTTTAGAGATGTATTAACCAACGCACTTCCTGATAGAATTTTAATTAATTCACAGGGATGCATGAACGTTAGGCAAACTTTAATATTTGATTTAGAGTCTTTGTCTTTATAAGAATTATTCAATTTTTACCTGTCATTTTGTGTTGAAGGGGTTATTCGATTATTTTTAAAGTAAATAATGAGTCATTCTGTTCCCCCATCCCCTTGTTGATTCTCAGTATAAATAATGTTATTCAGCTTACTTCAGTCTATTCTATTACATTGTGTCTTGCTAAATCAATTCCGGTACACTGCCTCAGTTGAGAATCTGAGAAATAACCGAACCCTCAGCGTAGGTGGAATTGCATATTTTTGTCTAAAAGTTATGCTTAAATGCTCGAGGAAAGCGCTTGCATGCGATACAAGTTAGCTGGATACAGACGAATGGCGTCAGATGTACAGGACCGCCATCAAATGTACAAACATCGAAAACAACGTAACGAAGTGCTCTGCGAAATGGTGAAGCATTTGTTATCAAGTGCATGTAGATGTTAAGTCAAGGAGTAGTATAATGCGACAGTTTTGTTTCCTCTGACAGTGAGGTGGTTGCCATGTTCGAGCTGTACCTACATTCGCGACCAATAGCATGTGCGGTATACCTATGAAAAAACGCACACGTCTTCGATTCTAAGTTATGGCATTTTAACGGTTCTTTTCCAAAATTGATGGGTCCTATGATTTCACTAAAGCGTATCTGGAAATACCATTTGTCCCTTCGTACATTTTATAGAAATCAGCAGACAATGTGATTATGAAAGAAAAAACAACACAAACTGTAAAGATGGTCCTGTATAGTTAAGTGCAGTTTAACAGATTTGTCCAATATCGGAGTAATTTCACTTTACTTTCAGTGTGGTAGTTAGTAGATGAACAAACTTCTCACTTGTTGCATGGAGTAACACATAATAGGGATGTGCCAAACTGTTATTTTCAGGTAACGATTATAGCTGTCACGGCTACGTTACGTTAACGATTATGTTACTATCGGCTTAAACCATTATTTTTATTAGGGTCATCACTTAGGTCGTTACATTGTATTAAAGGCTACAAGTAAGATTACGTGTACAGCACATGTACTACTGTAAACGATGTAAACACCAGCTTATTTTATAATTACACGTACATCGTGCCAACAGGAAATCACTGTCAGGTGTCTATTACAAAGAACACTGAAATAATGTTGAACTTATATAAAAGGGGAGAACGGAGAAAGTTGACGATGTTAAGAATTAAACATTTTTAAATAATTAATTTTTAAGATAATTTCGTTTCCTTTGCATGCATCACTGGAGTGGTCTTTTGTTGTGTTATGCTAATTTGGATATATATGTTTTAATATTATTACAATTATTTTTACAATTTTTAAACAGGCATTGTAAACGCAGTATCAGGCAGCGATTAGGAGGCGGTGAAATAATCGAAGTCAAATAACAAAAAAAAAAAAAAAAAAAAAAAAAAAAAAAAAAAAAAAGGATTAATTAATAGAATTGCTTCGCTAAACTAATATAACAATCCTGTTATAATAATATGAAATTAAAATGATTAAAATATCAGTTGACTTAAAGAATAAGAAGGGAAGAATATAATCTAATATCACATATATACTAGCATCCAGCCTAGAAAGAGAAAATATTTTAGTTAATTGTGGAAATTAATCATTTCTCCACACTAGCCGTATACAGGCTAAGGTTTTTGATTAATAGAGTCAACATGAAAAATTAATTCAATGTCATGGCCGGGATTTGAACCATGGATCTCCTAAGAGTTAAATGATGAAGCCAGGGACTTAAGTATTTACGATAGTAAGTCGCCACAAACGGTGTATCTCCGATGCCTGAGTCCCTAGTGGTCTACCGGGGAAACATAGGAGTCAACTGGAGAATTTAATGTCAGGACGGCACGTTGGGTATGGTAGCGCAAAGGTTAAGAGCGACTGGACGGAAACCAGGGGATCCGTGGTTCAAATCCCGGCCATGGCATTAAAGTTTTCATGTTGACTCTATATAAGAGAAAATATTCTTGTAAACATCTGTAAACGACGAAGACAAAGGAAAAGTTCGATGTCTGAAAACTATTGCAGTCTTTCAGCCAGGAGTGTTTTGGGACAAAGGACTTTCAAAATGATGTTAAGCATGAATGCTAAAGAGACCTACTTCGCTGATTTGATAACGATGTATACCGTTAAAAACAACTCAGGGTAGGCGTTCCCCAACTCAGGGTGGGCGGAACGTCGGTGAGGTACATGAGTTTTGGAAACCAATGCGAAAATTCGGAAGAAAATGAGAAACCAATAATAATGTAACATTTGAGAAGGGTGAGCTAGTGTGCTAATGTGATAAAGTTAAAGAGGGGATCGGAATAACTTTCGAACTGAATGGTGTAAAAAATACCTTACCTACAAGTTGATACTACGACAGGATGAACGTGTTCATGTGTATTAAGAAGAGAAGCGAAGATTTCGAAGTCAGAAAGGTGGTCACCGATCCAAGTCGATAAACAAACATAGATCCAAGAATTAAACCAAATAATTCTACAACAAACAAAGTATTAAAAATACGACTAAGTAGCCAACAACAACAAAAATACATTTCCTAAAACCATTCACCTGAGGATAACAGAACTCATAGCTCCAATTAAGCTCCGATAAGAAACCAATTCATTTAAAGATGGTATGCGAGTTTGCCGCATCTTTTACAAATGTCATCTTGTCCCGCTACCAGGGCAACATGGCTCTGTACGAAGGGTAAGATGGCAATTCTGATATGAGTTGAATATACATTGGTCTCAGATGCACAATACAGCAATTACCTTATGCATTGTTAGGTATTTTTAACTGAATAATACCGATTAAATGGTTGCACTGTAGAACACTACCATAATAAATTAGCGCAATTCAAAATTAGTAGCTTTCCTTAACAAAAGACACGAACAAATATTCCTCCTTCATAGTTTGAACAGCTCTCGTACCACCATGGCTGGCGTTTGCCACACTATATCCAGGCTTGTCATGGAGGATCAACAAAGTTCTAACCTTACGTTGGACACTGCACGACATAGGTGTCAGAAATTCGAGCTTCATCCTTTTCGTACAGGAATCAATTTTGATTGTTATTGTATCACCTTTAGTGCTTCTTTCTAAACCAACATTTCTTTAATAGATGAGCTTCTTAAGACGCTTGCACATTACCTCATGCGCATTAAGCAATAGTTTGTGAATAATTTGGCAACAAAATCACCAAACAAAGTGCAGAAGAGTGAGGCAAAAATGAAGAAAAGCACCAAACTTTAGAGGTAAAACCGTAAGGTTTCACTTCCCTTGGGCGGATCAAAGTTATGCTCAGACAACATTTATAGAAATTACTGTTATCCTCGTAAAACACTGCATACTTTGGAAAATTAATTGTTCTTTCACACTAGCCGTGTTTAGGACGCACTATGAAAGGGGAGAGCCAGAAAGAAAAATTGAATGCCATAGCCGGGATTTGAACCACGGATCTTCTGGTTTACGTCCAGCCGCTCTAACCATTTGAGCCACAATGGCCAACATGCCGACATGGCCAAAAATTCTCCAACTGACTCGTGTTTCTCCAGGTAAACGAATTAGGAGTTCTCATAAACCCATGCGACAGCTACCTTAATGACGACTTACTACTTACTAGTCTGGCTCTACCATAGTGTGTCCTACAGACGCCTAGTGTGAAACAACAATTAATTTTCCAGTAATTTTACCTAGTAGTGGTCCGAAATATAAAACTCGGGCCTTAAAGTACTTTCAGCAGAGTAAGTCGCCATTAAGGTAGCTTCTCATGTGTTTATGAGAACTCCTTTGCCGGGAGAAACACAAATTAGCTGGAGAATTTATGTCATGTCGACATATTGACCATAGTAGCTCAAATTGTTAGAGCGGCTGCACGGAAACCAGAAGATCCGTGGTTGAAATCCCGGCTATGGCATTGAATTTTTCAGTCTGGCTCTACCCTTTCATAGTGCGTCCTACACACGGCTAGTGTGAAAGAACAATTAATTTTCCATTAGTTGTACCTAATAGTGATCCGAAATATAAAGCCCGGGCCTTAAAATACTTTCAGCAGAGTATGTCGCCATTAAGGCAGCTTCTCATGTGTTTATGAAAACTCCATTACCGGGAGAAACACGAGTTAGCTGGAGAATTTAATGTCATGTCGGCATGTTGGCCATAGTAGCTCAAATGGTTAGAGCGGTTGGACTGAAACCAGAAGATCCGAGGTTCAAATCCCGGCTATGTAACTGAATTTTTCAGTCTGGCTCTACCCTTTCACAGTGCGTCTTACACATGGCTAGTGCGAAAGAACAATTAATTTTCCATTAATTGTACTTAGTAGTGGTTCGAACTATAATGCCTAGGCCTTAAAGTACTTACAGCATAGTAAGTCGCCATTAAGGTATTTGTCTCATGTTTTTATTGGTTTACCGGGAGAAACACGAGTCAGTTGGAAAATTTAATGTCATGTCGGCATGCTGGCCATAGAAGCTCAAATAGAGCTGCTGGACTGAAACCAGAAGATCCGTGGTTCAAATCCAAGATATGGCATTGAATATTTCTGTCTGGCTCTACCCTTTCATAGTGCGTGTTACACACGGCTGGTGTGAAAGCACAATTAATTTTCCTAGTAGTGGTCCGAATTATAAAGCCCGGGCGTTAAAGTACTTTCGGCACAGTAAGTCGCCATTAAGGCAGTTGTCTCATGTGTTAATGAGAACTCCTAATTGGTTTACCGGGAGAAACACGAGTCAGTTGGAAAATTTAATGCCATGTCGTCATGTTGGCCATAGTAGCTCAAATGGTTAAGGCGGCTGGACGGAAACAAGAAGACCCGAGGTTCAAATCCCGGCTATGGCATTGAATTTTTCAGTCTGGCTCTACTCTTTCATAGTGCGTCCTACACAGGGCTAGTGTGAAATAACCATTAAATTTCCATTAAATGTACCCAATAGTGGTCCTAACTATAAAGCCCGGGGCTTAAAGTACGTTCAGCAGAGTAAGTCGCCATTAAGGTAGCTTCTCATGTGCTTCTGAGTTCTCCTAATTGGTTTACCGGGAGAAACACGAGTCAGTTGGAGAATTTAATGTCATGTCGGCATGTTGGCCATAGTAGCTCAAATGGTTAGAGCGGTTGGACTGAAACCAGAAGATCCGAGGTTCAAATCCCGGCTATGTAATTGAATTTTTCAGTCTGGCTCTACCCTTTCACAGTGCGTCTTACACATGGCTAGTGCGAAAGAACAATTAATTTTCCATTAATTGTACTTAGTAGTGGTTCGAACTATAATGCCCAGGCCTTAAAGTACTTACAGCATAGTAAGTCACCATTAAGGTATTTGTCTCATGTTTTTATGGGTTTACCGGGAGAAACACGAGTCAGTTGGAGAATTTAATGTCATGTCGGCATGTTCGCCATAGTAGCTCAAATGGTTAGAATGGCTGAAGGAAAACAGATGATCCGTGGTTCAAATACCGGCTATGACATTGAATTTTTCAGTCTGGCTCTACCTTTTCACTGCATAATTTCCTCAAATTCATTGTTTTGTTATTTTAGTTTATTCCGAACCTATATTCCGTATTGCCTACTATAGATAAGCAACATAGAAGGTAGAAATTTAAAATGACACTAATGCTTAGGCAATTAGCGTAACTTTCAGGATGTTTAAAGTGCTACGTACCTTTATTTGCGTATCTGTTACCTATATAAAAATAGTTTTTATATGTTTTAACATTAAGTTGGGAATAAAACAGCAAACTGCATTATATTTTCCTTTCCTATAAAGTAACCAGATCGCCTTCTGTGGTTTGGACTCTCATATGTATGGGTCAATTTCCTGTTAGGTTTTATGCCCTGACTGTTCAGATAACGGTATGTTTCTGTGCGCCACAAAGCCATTTACCTTATAGAAATGTTAGCAAGGTCTGTGGAAAGAGTTCGCTATAGATTACTCAGTTTCCTCCCTTAGGGCAGGGGACCATTATCTGCGAAAATACACTTTCATACAAAAACCTGAAAAACATTTTTCTGGGAGAAGGATTCGGTAGTGATAAAAAAGAGTTGGTTGTACAAGAATTCGCCTGCCACGGAAATAATGTCTTTGTGGTCTACATGGGTGAACTCACATAGATATGATGGTCCAACAACAATTCAGCCCCTTCTCTCCCCCCTGCCCTTCTTTTGAGTTCTTATCGTGAAAGCAACTTTCAGCACGTGAATGTCTTGAAAGCGAAATTTCATTGCTTCAAATATCGCAGAACAAAAGCTGTTCTCAGTCTCTCTTTTATCGTCTTTTATTTATTTCGCTTTGTAGGTATATCTAGCTTTAAGCAGTTTGCTTTGTGGTAGCGTGTGAGGCTTGCATTCATGGAATTACGCGTTCGATTCCCTTTAAGTCACGAACTTCTAACCTTGAGCTTTTTAATGGCGGCAGGGGATAATAAAATAGTTCTAAACGTGGAATGCATGCTCAACTAAAGCACAAAAGGGGAGGTTGAAATCACCACCTTCCTCCCGCTGCGATAGAATCGTGCGTTTACTTGGGGTTACTGAGTTCCAGTGGTGGAAAACCGCATACATTCTGACTTATAGGAAATTATAAGCATTCGCACTAATACTTCTTACTAAGTAATGTTTCTTAGAATGACTGTGGCACAAGATGTATTTTACAAAGTCTTCTATATGAGGTGCAAAAAGTGAAGTGCATGGTCTCAAAAGGTAAGCAAGGTGATTGTCTCTGATCTTCCTGCGGTATTCACTTTTAATATACAAGGCATGTTTTTTAAGTCAGTATCGTTTTGGAATTAAAAAAAGACGTGCATAGATATGGCAACAATTTTATTTTTACATGAAATCCTGTACCTTAATCTACTTTTCTACATAATTTCCGTGAATATTGAGGCGCTTGTCATAACGTGGCACCAATTTTTGAATACCCTCCTCATAAAATAATGCCGCCTGACCTGTTGACCACTGTATCACAACTGTTTTGACTTCGTTATCGTCTTGAAGACGCTGACCGCCCAGATGTTTCTTCAAGTGCAGGAACAAATGGTAGTCACTGGGCGTCAGCTCAGGGCTGTATGGAGGATGATCTAGAGTTTCCCATTGAAAAGATTTGATGAGATCTTTGGTCCGATTAGCCATATGTGGACGGGCATTGTCATGCGGCAAAACGATACACTTACTCAACTTGCCACGTATTTTGTTCTGGATTGCACGGCGCAGTTTGTTCAATGTCTCACAATAAGACGCTGCATTGATTGTCTCATTACGAGGCAGAAACTCCACTAGCAATACTCATTTTCTGTCCCAAAAAACTGTGCACATAACTTTCCAGGCAGAAATTGTTTGCTTAAACTTCACTTTTGTGGGTGATGATGAATGTCGCCATTCCATGGATTGTTGTTTCGATTCTGGTGTGATGTAGCCCACCCATGTTTCGTCACCAGTAACAATTTGGTCTAAAAATCTTCATCTTCATTGTGGTGCCGCTCAAGGAAGGTCAATGCACTGCCTAAACGTTGGTTTTTGTGTAACACCGTCAACATTTTCGGAACCCAACGGGAACACAATTTCCGGTACTTCAAGTTCTCGGTCACAATGCGGTATAAAACACTACGAGAATATTGAGAAAAATAGTCGCACAATGATGAAATTGTAGAGTGTCTGTGTTCTCTCACCTTTTCGTCCACTTTCTGTACCAAAACTTCAGTAACGACCGAAGGACGCTCACTCCGTTCTTCATCATGCACATTTGTGCGGACATCATTAAATTCTCTCACTCATTTCCTTACCATTCCATCACTCATAATGTTTTGTCCGTAAACTTCACAGATCTCGCGATGAATATGGATCCGTTTTACGCCTTTAGCACAAAGAAATCGTCTAACAGACCGTACTTCACAATTGGCTGGATTCACGATTGACGGAGGCATCTTAAACACTCAGTAACCAACGTATACAATGAAGAATCAGACTGTAATGGCGTCAGTGCGTACACAAGAGATGTAGGTAACCAGCGCGCATGCGCGGAACGCCGACCGTAGCGCTGCGGCGGCGGAATCGCAAAACGGTACTGACTTAAAAAACATGCCTCGTATTTCATCTTTGAAAAGCTTTGTTAGCAGATATGTGTAGAGCCAAACACTTTCATTAAATTAGATGCAAACGTAATCTCTGATTATCACTGCAGGGCAAAGATTTAAATAATTCCCATCGTTCTTTCTCAGAACATTTTACTGTCGTGGAATTTTGCAGTAAAAGTAGCTCGTGTTGGGCCTCACTAACTGGAAACTTCAAAGGAGTGCAAAATAATTGTATATACCTACCAAATTGCGAAGGGAATGTGTCATGTAGTTGCTTTAGAAGTTCTGCATACTTTTCCAGAGGTATGACGTTTCTTGTAAACACGGAACGCTAGCAAGGGAAATCATATAAATGTGCAACTACCAGTTGTCCTTCCCACAGTCGCAACTGTGCCATAAAAATATATTTAATTCATTATCAACTCCCCTCAGAAATACAACTAACCCCGCCTCGTCAGATCTGCCCATCACTTCGTGCAGGGCTAGAGAAAAACGTGTTAATGACCTTACTTTGTCTTTTAATTGCCTTTGCAAATCACAACACAATTCTTGCAGGCGTCTCCTTATTGTACCTCGAGAGAGACTGACTGATGCAAATATAAATGATTTCATATTTTTTCCAATGTGTTCCACCAGGTTATAAGAAAGCTGTAGCAAATTTTCAACATTAGGGTCATATTTAACAGGTGCTTCCATTTCCTCCAGTGTTTCTGATCTGACTTCACCTAGAACAAAGATAGAGATGTATTATTTTATCTTGACAGGAATCCTGCGCGGTAGGGATGAGTAGCAACTGTGGTGGGGATAGCGCACCTATCGCCACAATGCGTCACACGCGTAAGATTACGAGAGGGGAGGGTGGTGCATAAGGTGTCTAAAAACAAATTTCATTCTCGAAGCCAGTTTTGCAGTTCTTATAAACAAGTTGTAATTCTTACCATGGTAGTAATCTCCACGCTTTTGTTGGATCTTAAATAGTACATACCTATTTGGAACAAAACCCTGTTCTCCTCCAGCAGGCATGATAAACAACTGTCGGCCTTTCAATATCGCTGCAGAGTCCCTGTAACGTATTTCACTCCTGGCATATGGTCCAGTATGTGCTGTATTTATATAAGTTTCAGCCATATAAACTATATAAACTTCACTTCGATATCTCCGAATATTTCGTAAGTACTTTAGCCTTTTTGCACGTATGGTGCGATGTTCGATTAAAATTTGTCAGTCACGCTTAGTGTTTTTTTTTTTTTTTTTCAAATAATCCTAGCTTCAAAAGAACCCTTCTTAATGTTCAGACACTGTCATGGAAGTCAGTAGAATTTTTAAGCTTCATAAGCACTTTCTTCAAAGTTGGTCTTAGTTTTTCTGTGCTCTAAAGATTATTCATAGTTCGCCTAACTACTTCTGAATTAAAACATCCAAATTAGATTTTGTGCATGTTCTTAATCTTTGTTTACTGGGCATAGAGAAGGACATTGTTGCACTATCATCAATGGCTTTTCTTTCCTTAATAAGTTACCTAAATTGCTTTCAGACACAATTGTTGCCTCAGATACCCTTTCCCAGATTTTTATAGCTGACCCAGACCATTGTTCCTTTTTTATAAATCTATGGATATTGGTTACTACTTCTCGTATTTTTGAATAGAGCACTTTATTTCCTAATGTACTGCTAGGAGGCGTCATTTATAAATGCTCTCTTGGAACCAGGAGACAAGCACATTTTGAAACAACCTGTAGTGTTACTGAGTAACTCTGCAGGTGTTCACTTGCTCGCAACTGGTACGCAACTTACCCGCCCTCCCCTCCAGTTGTAACCGTTCTGAAGTGGACTCGTCCATATACCACTGCACATCGCTCTGCACTTTTCAAGTGTACATCTGTACACTAAACGTTAATAGCAACGCCTCTGTTGTCTCTGTCTCTCACTGCCTTGGTGAGTACTGTGGGGAAAACAAGATGTGTAGGGGAAGAAAGCTTGTTCTATATTATCACATTTCCTTCCAAAGTTTCAGATGTGCTAGTAGATTTAAGTTGTTTGGACAGATAGTGCGGATGTAAAAGAAGAATATTTCCCTCTTGAGCAAAGGTTTTAGATTTTATAGATTTAGATTATATTTTATTGTGTATATTGTTACCTAATTATTGGAAGTCCCGACCAGCTAGCAGCCGGGTTAGCGACAGGAGGCATTCAGGCCACGCATACTCATTTATCTTGTAGCGCTAACGAGGGGATAGTTGAAAAACATCACTAGCCATCTCTTTCCCCCTCCCTGACGTCTGGAACAGTCGGGAAGATTTACTGAACCGCGAGACTTCCAGAAACGGCGGTCTTCCCTATATACGCCCTACATTGGACGAGTCAGTCAGTTCTTGGCGAGCAGTCGTGAGGAGCGCCGTGCTAGTGAACGGACTGGAAGACTGTACGTACATCGGAGGAGTTGTACGTAATTGCGAGTGCAGAGTGGACCTGTGACAGACGAACTGGTGAACTGTAATTGTGTGCGCTGCGTAATTCTATGCAATCGCCGAGTGTTCCAACTGTAACTCGGTGGAAATAAAGAACATTTTGGGTTTGTGCCATTGGACTTTTAATTTCTCGAACCCATAAAGTCTCAATAATCCAAAAGTTTACAATTTGAAACGTTTGACTACATCTATTTGTCTTTACCTTGTTGCTATCTTGGCTTGCATGACACCCTGGTCTTCTGCTCTGTCAGGTAGCTCATATCCTCCATACCTCCTTGTTACTTAATTAGTCCCATTCTTCCTCCTAAACTTCCTTTCTTATATTCTTTACATTTCTGGCCCATTTTTCTTTTACATTCTGCAAGAACTCACCAAAATTCTTAACTTCTTTTCCTCCCTGCCCGTTAACATTCTTATAGCTACCATCCTCTTCTCTAATTTCTCCCATTTTCCTCCCAACCCTTCTTTCTCCACATTGCAACCTCCTCGTATTCTGTTATATAATGTTCTATGCTTCCTTTTCCACTCACACAAATCACAAATACCCTTTCCCCTACCTCTTATCCCTTTTAGAAATATTGTTCCTGTTCTCATCCAAGCTAACCCTTCTCTCTCTTGTCTATTGCAGTAATCTACATATGCTTCTCTCCCCAATTTCTGTTTATTTGCTTCTAAAATAGTAATGATTTCATATTTTCTAGACTTCCCCATATTTCCTGTCATTCTATATCCTCCATTCTGTATTTTAGCAATTTACCCATATCGCTTGTATTCCCTTCCTGTAATCTCCATGCATCTCCCATTCCTATTTTTCCCATAATTCCTCCTGAAGCGTTCCAACTAATAACAGCGAATACCTTGATAAGAGTAAACTCTATAAAACATGCATGTACCATAAACTGTATTCTTTATCGTCACCTAAAATTTCAGCTTTGAATGATTCTGTTTATCCCGGTTCGCTAAATATGCAAATGCCATTCAAAGGCTACACCGATCAAACTGAAGACATGCTTTTCATTTGTGATGAAAACACCTCAAATACCTTCTAGGCTATTTTAATAAAAATCGTTGTTTTTGAGAATGTCGACTTTATTTTAAAAAAGTTACGCATAAATGGGTATTTCGAACTGAGGGAAGTTTTCCTGAAACTCTTATTCTTGGAGGATGCTGATCTCATGTACGGAATTTGGAATTTACGGATTTATTTTAAGAGTGCCACCATCATAAACGGAGACAGAATTGGAAACTTATTTGTTCTTTCACACTAGCCGTGTGTAGCACGCACTATGAAAGAGTAGAGCCAGACCGAAGAATTCAATGCCATAGCCGGGATTTGAACCACGGATCTTCTGATCTCAGTCCAGCCGCTCTAAACCATTGAGCTACTGTGGCCAACGTGCCAACATGACATTAAATTCTCCAACTGACTCATGTTTCTCACGATAAACCACTAGGAGTTCTCATAAACACATGAGGTAAGTACCTTACTGACTACTTACTATGCTGTAAGTACTTTAAGGCCCGGGCTTTATAGTTCGGACCACTATTAGGTACAATTAATGGATATTAATTGTTCTTTCACACTAGCCGTGTGTAGGACGCACTATGAAAGAGTAGAGCCAGACCGAAAAATTCACTGCCATAGCCGGGATTTGAACCACGGATCTTCTGATCTCAGTCCAGCCGCTCTAAACCATTGAGCTACTGTGGCCAACGTGCCAACATGACATTAAATTCTCCAACTGACTCATGTTTCTCCCGATAAACCACTAGGAGTTCTCATAAACACATGAGATAAGTACCTTACTGGCTACTTACTATGCTGTAAGTACTTTAAGGCCCGGGCTTTATAGTTCGGACCACTATTAGGTACAATTAATGGATATTAATTGTTCTTTCACACTAGCCGTGTGTAGGACGTACTATGAAAGGGCACAACCAGACTGAAACTCCTAATGGCTTACTGGGAAAAACACAAGATGGAGATTTTAATGTCATTTTGGCACGTTGGCATAGTTGCTCAATGGCTCAGAGCGGCTGGACGGGGATCAGAAGATCCGTAGTTCAAATCCCGGCTAAGAATTTTTCAGTCTGACTCTATCCTATCACAGTTCGTCCTAAACACGGCTAGGGTGAAGGAACAGTTAGTTTCCATTAATTGTACCTAATAGTGGTCCGAACTATGAGAGCCGGGCCTTAAAGTACTTACAGCATAGTAAGTCGCCATTAAGGTAGTTCTCTCATGTGTTTATGAGAACTCCTAGTGGTTTACCGGGAAAAACAGCAGTCAGTTGGAGAATTTAATGTCATGTTGGCACGTTGGCCGTAGTAGCTCAATGGTTTACAGCGGCTGGACTTAGATCAGAAGATCCCGGCTATGGCATTGAATTTTTCAGTCTGGCTCTACCCTTTCACAGTACGTCCTACACACGGCTAGTGTGAAGGAACAGTTAATTTCCATTAATTGTACCTTATAGTGGTCCGAACTGTAAAGCCCGGGCCTTAAAGTACTTACAGCATAGTAAGTCGCCATTAAGGTAGTTGTCTCATGTGTTTATGAGAACTCCTAGTGGTTTACCGGGTAAAAGCAGAAGTCAGTTGGAGAACTGAATATCATGTTGACACGTTGGCCATAGTAGCTCAATGGTTTTGAGCGACTGGACTTAGACCGGAAAATCCGTGTTTCAAATCCCGGCTATTACACTGAATTTGTCAGCCTGGCTCTGCCCTTTCGGATACAGAATTTTTTAATTTTTATTATCTTTTGTACTACCAATTATAAAAATATTAATTATTTATATTGAAATCAGGATATCGAATTTTTGGTTGGAGGATAATACTACTACTTACTACACGAAGAGGAGAAGGTAAAACGTACTCTCCTCAAAGTGAGGAATAGTGCAAACCGAGGGAAGGGCCGGAGAGGGGTGGGTGTTTGTTTTTCTCTCGCCGAATGAAAGTGATCTGAGACTGTTTTCACATCTGGTCGTAACGGTTGCCTATGATGCCGTGTCACTTAGTCACTCTCAGCGAGCAGCCAGCAATTTTATGATGGAATAAAATCTGCTTTCTGCAAAGCCGGCAAGAGTTTGTCGTGGAAGTTAAGGGCTCGAACATTCCTAAAACAGGAGGCCATCCTCTAGTCGTTCTTGGTAATCGATGATTCGGTGCATGTTTGTGTACATTTTTGTATTTTATAGAGCGCTGGGCGCCACTTAGCTAGGCGTCGCTTTTGTTTGTTTTCCTTGAAACACCAAGAAGTCATTAGGGAAAACGTACAGTCTATAAAATTTATATGCATTTTTGTAAACAAATGTATAAAGGTTCAGCCTGAACGAGAATATCGCATTAAGAAAACTTACAGTTGAAAATTTAACTTTCTGCGTCAATTACAAACCAAAACAGTTTCGCAATGCTTTACTAAATTAAATACAATAACAAGGAAATACATACATCTCAGACTAAATGAGTGATAGTTCGAGTGCAAGTGTTTGACAATAGCAAGGGTATACAAACAAGTTTCACTAAAACAAAATAGTACAACTCCAATTCTTATCTAATGCTGTTGGGATTATAGAAATATTGAATATGTTAGGTTACCGTAACTTTAACTTTTCAATAAAGCTATAAATGATACTAATTCCTAATAAAGTTTATTAATATTAAGTAATCGAAAATATTACTGAAGATGCAGATTTCTTTTTTTTTTTTTTTTTTTAATTTACAATTTACCAAGTTAAGAAATCATCTACTTATTAGCTTAACCACTGTTACCTGCCCAAGGGCTTCTACAAATTATTTTCTCGCAAGGCAAAAGAATACTTGAGAGATAAACATGTTTCAATATTATACAAATATAAATATTTGTTACAAAGGCTACACTTATCTTACGAAATTAGTGTTAATACTTGTTTCTAATGGAGATCGATTTCATAAGCAGATTGCTCTCATCATCAGTCAAATTCGTTGTCAAGGATTCCGGTTACCATGTTCTTCTTATTTTTTTTAGTAATACTAACATCTGAAAACGAAACAAACCTAAAAACGGAATCAACTGCTGGTACTCGAAAATTCATTACGCGATGTTCATTTTTTTAAATAAATATATTTTCCCAAACTATTAAATCTATCGGACCATTTAATTGTTTTAATAATTAAACTTCAGGATTTATTTCATGGTTAAATGACCAAAAATGATCTGCTACGGCAGATTTATCTGTTTGTTTATACTTAATATTACGAAAATGTTTTTTCGTTCTGGTTTCCAAATTACATTTGGTCTTTCCAATATAAACCTGATCACCATATAAACAATTAAATTGATAAATACCAGATTTTTTATGATTAGGAATTAGGATTAGAAAAATGTAGTAAATTTTAACAGTGTATTTATTTGGAGGAATTAAAGTAATACTAACTTGTTTAAAAATTGTTGAAATTGTTTATTAGCCCAAGGATGATATGTATTTTTTTTTTTTTTAAATTATAATCGTCCTATTTAAGGGTATATATATATATATATATGTATCACTAACAGCTTTCTATTTTTACATTTTTGAGTCTTCTTTTGTATAAAGTCTTTATTGTAACCATTAATTAAAGCAGTATTAATAATATGTTTTTATACTTTATTGAATTCTTCTTTATTCAAGGGTATATTTATTAATTTGTAAATCATACTATTAAAATAGCAAATTTATGTGAAGAGGGTTAAAACTTTTATTTGTATGTAATTGTCGATATGAGTAGACTTCCTATAAATATAAAAATCTAATTTGTTGTTATTTCTTATTATCTTCAAATCTCGAAAAGGAACAACTCCATTATTTTCAGCGTCTAATGTTGACTTTATAGCTTTATCTCGTAAATTTAGTAATTTTAAATCCCATTTTATTTCTTTATAAGGAACAATAGCAAAAATATCATCAATGTGTCTATACCAGGTTTTAAAAATCAAAGGAAAAGCTTTAGTGACTTGAATTTCGAAAACACTCATAAAAAGATCAGCAAGAAAAGGTGAAACAGGATTACCCATTGCTAAGCCAGAAGCTTGTTGAAAAAATTCACCATTAAACATTTAACAAATCTTTATATTTGTGATATATTTATTGCTTCACTGTAGCTGGCTTCATTTTCTACGTAATCAGTAGGTTTTCATATTTTTAAAATAAACTTCATACACACACATTATATCATAATACCAAAATTAGCATTATTTATCATCATCATCAGAAAACAGAAAGTGTCGTAAAATGTCTACGTAATTTTGTTGTGAATGTGTCTCCACTAATTTTCAGAGAAAGTTACTTTACGTTTTATTTGATTATCTTTATAACATGCCTGACCTTCAGATAAATTTCGAGTTGAAGATTTACACATTTCTCATAGCTCAGAGCTAAAATGTAATTGTTTATAAATTGTGACAAATTGTGTAATTAAAGCAGTTAGTATTAATATTACTACAACCAAAGTGTACGTTGTACATATCATTAATACGCGATGTTTCCTGCCTTTCTTATGCTGTCGGAACCCCAAAACTTCAAACGTTTCCTTCCTCTTCAGCAGCAGAAATCAGCGCGGTGCCGTCACACGCTAACCTGCTTTTGTTTGAGGGCATACTTGGCGGTTAGAACTGAGGAGGTTGCATCACACCGCTACTACCTATCCTCTCCTGCTCTAAGATGAGACTCTTGCTTGCGACTGAGGCTAGACCACACACTGCTTCAAATTTTTGTGTAACGCTGGGAGTTGGCTAAAGTTAAAAGTACTCTCCTCCACCTTCGACGCTTATTCCGTCGACGTTACTTTCGCCCACAACGGTTACCCCGGAACGAGTAGAGCTTTCACTGGGCTCGACACCAGTTAAGCTATAGTTTTCTGGTTAGACAAGAAATCCTAGCGTGAATAATACAAATAACACTACTATGTCACCATGTCTATAATTAATTAAAAACCGCCAATAGCGAAAATAATAATATATTGAAAGACAAAATATCGATGTCCTCATTATAACTCAAGCCATGGTAGCCCTGAGGCATGAATGCAAATAGAACATTACAACTATTATTTACAATACACAATTTTATTCCAATAAGAATGTAACATGCGTATATTTGAAAGTATACATTCTAAACAAGAATCAAAATACGTGAACAACGCGAAGCATTAAAACTACGTGTCACTCCAGAACACATTTTTTAACTTATCTAGCGTCTTTCAACGTAGATCATATAGGACGATAATAAAGTAATGCCCCAGTGAGCCCATGGCCCATAGAGCTTATAGAGTTATTCAGGATAAGGGGGAACACCTTGGAAAGAAAATCATGCAGATAATTCAACTTGAGCTAGATTCGTACCCGGGACCTGTTGAATGTAAGGCAGACACGTTAGCACCATGCCACAGAGAAAAGCAAGGAAGTTAACAGAAAATAGTTGCCATATTTGTTTCAAATATAATATCAAAGTAGCGGCTGTTAGCGTTTCTTGCATTTAAAATAATGTTAACATTAATAAGAGATACATTTTATACCTTAAATTTTGATGTAATCTTATGCTTTTAATCTTCAACTTGCACTCTTAACCAACATTTTCAGAATATCTAGGGGAGAAAGAGACAGAGATAAACGAAAAGCTTCTAACAAAAGCGAACGTGCATTGCAAAAACTCTTTACTGGCCCTAATCACGTTGGCATCGATTTTATTCGACTTAAAGAGATTGGAATTCCCCAAGTCTGAAAGAGCTTTCTCCAGAAAAAGAAATGTTTTAACGCTATCAAGGGAGTAGAAGGAGTCTATCCCTTTCAGATTTGTCAAAATTATAGTGAACCATCGTAAATATTAGGCTGCAGAAGTCAAACCCAAATGCATCTTGCTTCTGTATTAAGTACAAGTGCCTTCATTGAAACAAGGTTATAAATCAAAACTAAGTTTTAGAAAGCCTGTGTAGTCTCTATATGTATTTATGTATACATATTATGACTTTGTGGGTTCGTAGATTTAAAGTCCAAGTTGCATAAATTCAAAATGTTCTTTATTTCCGTAGAAATACACTTTGGTCAACACTTACAGTAGCAGAATTAGGTAACGTACACAGATATAGCCTTCCAGTTCGTCTGCTACAGCCACAAACAAAAGTTCACATTCAAAACACAGCTGTACGAGTGCAATTGAATTACCATTCGCTCATCACGACTGTCCACTCAACTAACCGCGGCTTCCATTTACACCTCCATTGATATTTCTAGAGATTTCTGGAATTTTCCGTAACAAACAGGAGATCAAAGTTTCCTATTTCCCGTAGGGGAGGGGATCCGTCCCCTTCAGCTGCCGTGGTGCGGGCGCTGTGGACCCTTAGCACTCGTGGTGCCTCTGACGTTACTAGAGGAACCTCGGGCCGAACTGCCGAGTCCCTCCTTGATTGAGAGTTGTTCGGATTGGGTTGGACTCGAGGGGACAGTGTGTTCCCGACACCCACGGGGATTTGGGTACCTCCGGCCAGGCTACGGCCGCCCGGAAGTGGTAGAGGGTTGCCTAAAAAGTCCCGGGTACTAGCCTGCAGAGCAAGTAGAAAGTGTGCTAGATCACCAGGCGACCCCACCGAGGTTTGCGGTAGTCTTTCCTGCGGGATTGACGCACGTAAGTGGCGTATTCACTTCCATCCCGTCTTGATGTTGTGCTCAGCGGGGGGGGGGGGGCTTTTTAAGGAATCAGGTATTGCCCTATGGTAAGAGCCCAGGAGTATCCATCGCTCCCGGGCAGAAGGGGGCCCGGGTCCTTGGTCCTATGCGTCCAGGACTAATGGGAGTAGAACTTCTGCACATAACTGTCTCTATCTGTTTCTGCAAGCTTTCATCTCCGCGCTGCCCTATCTGTCCTTTTGTCCGCCCGGCCACAACAATGCTCGGGACAATATTTTAACCTTTTCCTAATATTTACCTGGTGCAGGAAGTACGGTATTTCCCGGAAAAACCCTGTGCTGAAGCAGCTCACTATATAAAATGCGAAAGGAATCTTCTGTGGAACATCATAACTGAGAAAAAAAGCTTTTAGTATTTATGTTTAACATTTTCCAAAGACGGAATACATTCAACCACATCCTGCGTCCCAAACTGACATATTATATATAAGGAATTTCTTTATTCTTCTATTTTCGTCAATATCTGTACTTCGACAAAACACACTTCAGTTGAATAATTTTTGTAAATTTAACCATATTTCAGAAAGTCCTTGTTGTTGGTTTAAATTAAAGGTAATTTATAACTATGAAGTAGATATTTATTCATTTTTGATGGTCAAGAAAAGTCAAGGTCATGCATGGAAGGAATTGCAAAGCCTCCCGTTATCTAAAAACTTGATTATCCCTTTACCTACCTTATTCTACAACAATATTTGTAAATATAAATTAAGTAGCGTTGCTATGGCAATTCAGTTGCTTAAAACCATCTTTCGTGAACCCATTTTTCATTTCTATAGTATGTAATTTACATAATCAATTGTTTAAATCATATTTAAGAAGTTTAATATTCAAATAACGTTTTTTTATAATTTTAAACTACTATTATATTCGTTAAACACATTTATTGCATTCCTTTTCCTTCGTTTCTATCTATTCAATCAGAAGTCTACCTTCAGTTGTTTCTTAATTTCATTCACTTTAAACTTTCACCGATCTTTTAATATCAATATTTTAAACTGTAAATAATCTTAAATTCCCCACCTCGGTTGGTAGTATGTCTTCCTCACGTTCAGGATGTCCCGAGTTCGAATCTCGGTCACGGTGAGTTATCTAGATAAGGTTTATTCCAGAGGTTTCTCTGATCCTAAATGACGAGTGTCGGGTAACTCTAAGCTCCATGGATCCTTGGCCCATTTGCGCATCATTTCACCCATTCCATTCATTCTCTGATATGACTTAAAAGTTAAAGGACGTAAATAGCAAATACATAAATAAATACAAATAAATAAAAAAATAAAAGAATAACACTGATTTTTCGGGGCAAAATTAAAAATTTTACAGCAATAAAATTAATTTATATTATAAACTTTGAAGACATAAATCGTGTTCACCGTAATTTCCCATTGTTTATTAGGAAGTAACTTATAGACAAATATCTATCGTCATCAATAGACACACTCTCTAATTGGTTAGGATTATACAACTAAGGGGAACACCTAGCACACGAACAACTATATATTTCATTTATGGTCACGCGCTTAAACAAAGGGATGAAATAAAGATACGCAGGAGGCTAAAGGCGGCAAGCAAACGGGTCATAGGGGGCCGCAGAAGTTCCTAACTACTCCCGACTCAAAAACCCATCACAATTCTGACGCTGCTTAGAGAAAGCGAAGAACCATACGTGGAACAGGCAACCCTCTACTGCACAATACAGTATCTACCATTTCCTTGGAGCAAGGAACAGAGCAATCTGTCCAGCACTGCCTCATGCTACGAAATATGGAAGTACACTTTTAATATGAGAAGAAAATGAATGAGAGCACTATCTTGGTAAGAACAAATTGACTTATCGAAGCGAGAACTAGAAAAATTATGGCAGTCGACGGAAATCGAACCCGGGACCTGCCAAACTGAGCCACACATGTTACCTTGGAGCCATTTCGAATGTAAATAAATAACCTATTTTATCAAAGCAAAGATAGAGCACTGATCAATTAATATTTGTGCTTATACAAGGTTATGCGATAGTCAGATTTTTAAGGGGAAGGTGACAAATAATTAGACGCTTGGCAACAACATATAAATCAGAGGTGGAACTTCTAGCAGTACGGTCTCTAATAATTCCGGCCTTGCTGGAGGTCGCTGCTAATTAACCATGGCTTTAGGACTGTAGGTTCAGAATCATCCCAATTAGTTTGAAGGATGTTTATTCAGTGCTGACAGTTTCCAGATCAGCTACGGGATAACTCTCGCTGGGGAACGAAACGAAGCCCAGGACACGAAGAGTTCACCTGAAGCCTGTTCATTAGTGTGCCTATTCCCGGATTTCTTCCTCACCTGCCCCTTAATTTCATGCTAATCAAAATATAAACTTTAATAACATATGACAGCTTACGTTACATTTATTAACTGATGCACACGTTCACAGGGTATTAATGAGAAATGCAGAAAGACTTCTTAAAAGAGCAAGACTTTCCATTAGTAAACATAGCTGAAATTTAGTCAAAATTTTAAAAATACTTCGAACTTTTAGCTTCACTAACATACAGATTTTGCCGTTAGGTATCTTTAAACCTTCATTACTTGAACAGTTAAATGCCTCAGAGCAATTGCCTAATTATCTTAATTTACTTAATAGAACATTTGATTTGGGGAGGCAGAGGTGAAATTTCGTCAACAATTACAAAAAACGACTTAGGCTTTAGGCTTTTTATTTTTGTTTGATATACCTGGTGCCGGTACAATGGACTCGGCTTACAGGCTCTACATTCGCATGATATTACAGTTTTTGTTAGTTTTGACGTCATGGCTTTACATAAAGCTCATACGGCGTCCCTTTATGGGCGCACGAGGACAGCTTTAGTTAGTTCATTTTCTTTTAGTAGCTCTAGTTTTTCCTTGAATTTTATGTTTTTGTGACCTTATTTACTTATAACACACACACGCACGCACTCATCGGCATACGTAGTACGTCCCTCACACTCACACACTCATTCACGCACACTTCACTTCACTTTGTACACTATTTACACTCAGCTGTCCTGCTGTGCGGCAGCATGTCGCTCAGTTCCTTGGGCAGCCCGGGAATGCAGGCCCCTGCCGGCGGCTTGTGATGCCTTGGGCCGGTAATTTTGGGCGCCCAATGGGTGGCAAACCGTCCTTATTTACAGTATTTTCACCCGTTTATATTTGCGGTATTTTGGCTCACCTTTTCCGATGTTATGGATTAAAGGGTTTGTATGCCGACGAATGCGCGCCCAAATGGAGGAGGCTCTTTTTTCCAATGCCTCCATTTTTCCTCCATTTGGGCGCGCATTCGTCGGCATACAAAAAACTACATTTTCCGTTTTTTAGCTTAAAATTACGTTTACACATCGTACTTTCAAAATCTGCCATCAGTTACGCACCAGCTCAATTTAAAGACCCACTACGTCATTATTTGTACACCCATGTGCAGGTGGGCGTGGCCATTTATATTGCCTTTGCTAGCGTGTCGCAAAGAAATTGATGGAATTCTCATGTTTAAACTACACGATTTGATTCTATAGACTGTGGTAATGTGCCGAGACATCTTTTGGATCTTTCTGAAAGATACTGAATATTTCTGCGTCCATCTTTGTATATTGTTTGAAAGTAAACAAACATTTCCACATGTAGTGTTTGTGAAATATGGTCTACATGCAAGGGGAAGCTGTGGATAGCTGCTTCTATTAGATTACTGTTGTTTAGAATAGGAATAAAGGCTGATTTAGCAACATATTGCTTTCTTATTGCAACAGTAGATATGTAATTCATACCAGGCTAGGTATGAAACTTTAAAGTTTGCTAGTCATGATACTAGAATGCTCTGCTTGAGGTAAATTTCGCGTGAAAATATAGCCCAAGAGTTACCAGTGGTTCTAGCAGGACACCTTTTAGTGTAAATAGAAGAAATGGTTGATGCATTTCTGGGCACTTTGTTTCGGGTCATATTTCTATGCAGAAGTTTTGTACTACTGAAATATTCTACTTACAATTTCCCTCTCACTGACAAAATAAAGACATCAGCTAGTGCTGTTCTACTGGAGAGTGTTTACATTTTCTATTATCTTCCCTAGCTTTTGTTTATCTACTGGATTACCAGACGAATCCTTCTTTCTGGCATATATACATTTGATGCAGCCAGTACGTACTTAATTGGTATTTGAAATATGAATATAAAATTCACATTAGAAACCAAAGTTGGTAATTTCTTCATTTTTTGGATGTGAAGATAATAAAAATATAATAATAAATTGTATTTTGATATTTATAGGAAATTTACTCATATTGATAATTAGATAAAAATAAAAGTTTTAACCCTCTTTCACATAAATTTGCCGTTTTAATAGCTTAATTTATAGATTAATAAATATACCCCTGAATAAAGAGGAATTTAATAAAGAATATAAACATATTATTAATACGGCTTTAATTAATGGTTTCAATAAAGCCTTTATACAAAATAAGATTGAAAAATTTAAATACCAAAAGACTGTTAATAACATTTCTACCCTTAAAAATAAAAGACGATTATAATTTTAAAAAAATTACTTACCATCCTTGGTTCAATAAACAATTTCAAATTTTTTTTATAACTTTGGTTCCTCAAAACAAATATAGTATTAAAAATTTACTACATTTCTCTGAAAAGAATGAAATTCCTAATAATAAAAAATCTGATATTTATCAATTTGATTGTGTTTGTCATCGGGTTCACATTGGTAGGACGAAACGTAATTTGAAAACCAGAAAGAAAGAATATTTTCGTAACATTAAGTATAAAGAAACTGATAAATCGGCCGTAGCAGATCATTTTTTGGTTATTTAAGTATAATACAAGTCCTGAAGTTAAATTATTTAAACAATTAAATGTCCTGATAGACTTAATGGTTTAGGAAAATATATTTATTTTAAAAAATAAATCTCGCGTAATGAAGTTTGAAACACCAACATTTGATTCTGCTCTTAAGTTTGTTTCGTTTCGTTTTTGTTTCAAAAACAACATAATAACTTCCTTAACGACGAATTTGTTTTCTCTGACAGACGACGCGAAAAAAGCTCGTGAAATCGATTGCAACTTCAACGAATTCAGTTAATAAGAAAAATCAACACCATTTATCTTAATATAAGGGAAGTATTTTGTGAAAAGTAATTATATTTGTATAATACTTATTGCTGCACTGTAGCTAGCCTTATTGTCGACGTAATGAATATGGAAAATTACCTTTGAGTACCACACAAACAAATATATGTATATTTTTTAATTATAGTTACAACAATACAATAAAGCACTTAATTTTTGTAGAGTCATATGCAGATTCGGTCTCGTTTTATTTGTCCTACTGTTATGAACACACACGAAGTCGTGTGGGAAAGTCACTCCACATTTTCGCTTGTTATTGCGCAATTATCAATGAGTTGGCAGCTGTAACTAATAGAAACTGCACAAAAATGTTTTCAATTTGGTTTTACTGTGGATGCCTTCATTATATCAGCGCTTCTAGGAAACACTTCTTGAAAGCAATATACAGGGTGTTTCAAAAGGACACCGAATGAAGATATAGAAGTAATTGCTCATATTTTATGTGACACATATGGATAGTTTTACCGTCAATAGAGCCGCGTAAAAATGCTCCAGAATGAGTGTGGATTTGGCAGTGACAGGAACAACAATACGTGCCTCAAAGTGTCGGAGTTTGCAGGTATAGGTCACACGCCATACCGCGTGCTGTTTGTATATATACCGGCATACTCCGCAGTAGCTTGCCACTATTAAGAGTATGTTTGGTCTATGAGACCGCAATAAAGAAGCTACTGCTCAATTATTGCTTATCAGTGTTTAACGTGTTTCAAAATTCCTTTATAGCAGTCCACGATAGCAAGTAAGCTTTTGGACATATTGTCGCATATGCTTTAGTGAAGTGAAGGAACTTGATTTATTTTAGGAATTTATTTAAAATTTTGATGCCATGAGGTTTCTCTATACAATTGAAGGTATTAATTTGTGGAAGTAAAGATGTAGAAATCTCATAAAGGAGTATATGACGACAAACCTGTAATTTGCATATTTTTGGATCATTAACCAAGTAACAATGCCAAACCCAGAAACTCTAGACGTTGGACCCGGTAGTTGGTTATGGATGATCAGCAGTTCCTTGGACTTAAACCAACCTGGCGGATGGAATGTTCCAGAAAAACTTTTCTTCTGATCAAAGGGGAAAAGTCCCTAGGTTCAATGTCTGTTGGTCCCCTCTTTTTGGGCTTATAGCGGTGATTATCGAGGCGCGCGGGGAGTCTAAAGTGTATCGTTGCGGCCGGAGGCTAATCGAAATCTTCACTTCACCACCCAACGACATCTCCTCGAAGGTAAGCCCGACTGGGTCTTAATGTACTAATTCAGCCATCAACACCATTCCACCCAAAGTCTCCTCAAGACTTCGGGATTGATTTGTATTGTAGAAAATCATGAGGTTATAGTAAACTGGAATTTCGTAGAAAGTTGTGCTATTTATATCTATGTGTAACCTGAATACAAATGCCCTTTACCATTTACCTCTACCATCGGACCCCCTGGCCGCCCCATGGCTCAGTGCTTAGACCGCTTGGTTCTCACCAAGGCGGCCCGGGTTCGATCCCAGGCGACGGCAAAGTAAGATTTGTAGTGGACAATACGGCGCTGGGGCGGGTTTTTTTCCAGTTTCCCCCGTCATCTCATTCCACCGGTGCTCCATCTTCATCTCGTGTATCACCAGTGTCCTCGCCTGCGGTGCCGTATGTAGTAAAAGCGGGCGTTAAACACTTCACATTTCATTTCGGTTACCATATCCTTTCTGCGACGCTCCCATTTGCAAACTAAATTGTAAATATTTATGGCAAAACACCGTTAAGTGTACACCACCCTACCCACAACGTGTAGTATAAAATCATCGCAGTTCACAATCTATAATGAGACAATATGCAACTTATAACTTTTAGAGGGAAGTCAATGCTAGAGAGGTTGAGGATGGAAGCATTAATTGCCAAGCAGAACAGAACCTATGGTAGCGTGGTGGTAGTATGTCTGCCTCACGTTCAAGAGGTTCCAAGTTCGAATCTCGGTCAGGGTGAGTTACCTGGATAAGGTTCTTTTAGGGGTTTTCACTTATTCGGTAAGATGAATGTCGGGTAAGCTCCATGGAACCCGGACTCACTTAAGCGTCATTTCATCCATTCCATTCATTGTCCGATATGACTTAACGTTGGAGGACGTAAATTACACCAAAAAAATCAAAGATGTGTGAATAAATTAACCACAACTAAACGCCTCATGCAATGAGAAGAGCATTTTATTTCACGTGTTTGATAATACTAAATAAAGCATTTGTAACTGAAAAGGAAGCTGTTGATATTTACAGTAAGTGGTTGAAAGTATTGTACAATTAAGATCATAACAAAATGCTCTGAAGTTAAATAAATAAATATTACCATTGATGTAACTATTTTTACAGTTCATATTTTTAATGAAACTAAACTAATGGTCAAAACCATTAATGAAAACCAAATCCGTCATTTCGGCATTTCTATAGCGCTCCATATTGCTTAGATTTGCTATCTAAGTACGCGCAAAGTTCACTCTGTTAGGACGGAATGTGTAGTTTTACACTGAAGAGCAACCTTGCAACTTTCCGAGCTATTAGTCGACTTTTTCACAAATAACTGCCCTTTGCCCCATTACCTGAAAGATAGGCAAGGGTCACTGATAATGAGCAAGGAGCGATGTTTTTGTTTTCGTGGCTGGTGCGTCCCAATAACAGTTTTTGAGGTTTGCACACCGTGGTCCCAGCGCTGCCTAATCACAAACTCATATAATAATTAATGCTGTATAAAATTATACCTAAAAGAACATCGAAGCTCCGACACCAAAATTCGGACTAGTTATAAACTACACAACGGTTATAATCTTTCATGTATAATATGTAAATACATCTTGTTGTTTAATACCTAATGCATTTTATACAGTATTGTATGATACAACTGGGTATGAAATATTGAGGTTAGGAGCAATAAATTCTTAGTATAAGATATAAAATGTGTCTGAGATACGAAAAGGGCGCAGCTATTCGCTATGCTGAAAACTATTATGATATAACTTTGGTGTAGGAAGGAACACAAAAACGCGCGGGCATGAGAAAGCCGGAAGCTGATAGAGATACAGATAGACAGGGAATATATATGTGAATTTTTCCGCAACGCTTCATGCTCATTGTGGCGTATAAAAAGTATCCATAGCTTTTTACCGGCTGTGAACACAAGCGAGCAGGATCAAGAGAGCCGAGGCGGAGGAATTGATTTTGTCCGTACAAGTACTGAGTGAAGTGGACAATACTAGGGTATACCTCAGAAACGAGTTCCCTTGAGGAAGGGCTTGAGGAAACATGACAAGTGACAAATTAACTTCTACAAATTGGGACATAACCTTTCAGATACCATTTTGTACCTTATATTTCGTTTCAATTGGTATCGGGTGTCAAAGTAGAAAAGTAACAAAAATAAAAGAAAGTGCTACATTCATATGTTTCTATACAGGGTTTTCTACTGTTACAACAGAAAGGTGTTATTTTGTTTGATGCTACTATCTATCTATCGTGCTTCTATCTATCGTGGATCTATCGTGCTTCCAGGCATCTTGAGTCTGTGAACCGCCTGACAAAATTACTAAATCCGTATCACATACTGCTCCATTATAGTTGTAAGTGATTTTGGATTATTTGTAGATAGTTATATAATATTCTATGAAAACAAAACTTCTATAATTAATGTATGAATATAGGTAGACAGAGAGAGAGAGAGAGAGAGAGAGAGAGAGAGAGAGAGAGAGAGAGAGAGAGAGAGAGAGAGAGAGAAAGGTAGGGAAAGAGAGAGAAAGAAGTTATGTGCACCGTAATCTCAACAACCACTCAACGAACTTCCATAACCCTTTCGGCATTGCAAAACTCAATCCTTTCTCTAACACATGACCTGGAAAATGACTTCAAATTTAATTTAATGCATTATTGAAATAGTAAAGGGAATTTATAAAACCTTGTACTTGAATGTGAAGTCCTGAAGTTATAAAGCAACATGCTTTAAGGTGAGAAGGTACTTCACTTGTGGTTAAAATTCACTACTTTAATTCTAAATTTAATTATGATGTCATTCCTCTAGATTATATGTATTTAAAAGTTCATTTGAGAAATATTAATAGCTAATTCGCTAATTATATTAGTAGCTGTTAAGTTTTTGCCACGCCCCTTTTCGTAAGCTTTCAGAAAATCGATCATAAGTTCTACAATACTGACTAGATATTTCTGAACTAAGCCTTGTTTTGTAAGGGGTCTTTCAAGCTTTCTGCTGGTACCACTGGAACTCCAATAATGCTAGTGTTTCTTTTGTCTTTGGCTGTGTATGTGGACCGTTATTTGTTCTGGATAATATTTTGTATTAGTTATTGGTGAATATACGATATGTGTAGGCTAAAAACATTGGGAAAGAGAAAGTTTCCAGGCAATGATTTTATTAAAAGCAGAACAGTAAATGTGAAAATATAAATAGAATATACAATGAAATCACGTGTTATATTGAGGTTAGTAGGCCCAATCCACACAACATGTGCTAATCATGATAGTAGTCATATACAGAAATTGATGAGCTGCGAGTCCTGAAAGCAGATGAAATGGTTGAAGAACTTACCAAGAAGGCAAGAAAAATTAAGAGTAACTTGAAAAGAACAAGTAATATTATAGAGTTTCAAGACAATGCAGCAGGAATATACTGATTTTAAGAAGTCAGTAATCAATATGTAAAATTTGAAGCTGTTTTTCTCAGTTCCAAATTTTTTCAGGTTTTGGTACACTTTTTAAAAAAGCTGATCAGCCAAAACAGTCCAATTTTTTGTGTGCACTAAGTAGACTCACAACAATAATAAGAAGAAGGGATTGTTCTTTGAGATTAATAATACTTGTTTGAAAAATAAAATAATCTGTAATTTGAGTGCATTTTTTTACAAAAAAAAACTAAAAGATTATAACACCTTATTAGTAAATTTGTCAAATGATGATGATGATGATATGATGGGCATTATTAAAGATAAAGTTTCAAAGAACATACCTGAAAATTTACATGTATATATCAATGATAGGCAGTATCTTCTCACCTTAAAGAAAGGCTTTGACATTTAGTTGAAGATTTCATGGAAGAGAAAGTAATTACTGTTACTTCAATGAAAAGACATAGTGCACACATTTATATTTGTCTGTATCACACTATTAGCAACTGTAACACGGCAAAACAAAGCAAAATCGAACAGTTAATCCTACTATAAATAAATACAATAAATAACCGTGCCAGACAGTGGCATCGAGAATTTTATTTTAATATTATCTAACCAACAATAATGATAATGATAGTGATAACAATAGCAATAAAGATGATCATATGGGTAAAAAAATATATTATCATGAGCAATGAGTTAATTAAACAGTGAAGCTTTCTACTGCGAAACTGAAGACCTATATTCAGTTATTTTCCTGCTTGTTTTAAACAAAGCTCTTGAGTTACAGCTTTTCAAAGAAACAAAACATTTCGTAGATGTGTGTAGGCTGCCATTAACAATTATGAACATTTTGATTGGCGTAATTTAATTACGTCTTAATTAGTGTCTCTGTTATCATTCTTATATTTCATATACTTGTTTAAAGAGAAAAGCTTATAGACTACAGTTGTCGGGAATTAAATCGGTCTCCTTATTAAAATTTGTTTCAATAGCAGTATAATTCTGGGATTGGCTTAAATAGATTTTAATTAGATTGTTGTGAAAGAAGGAATGCATAATTGTTATTTCTATATACGGCAATATTCATGATAACGAGGCATAATTCTATTGATGTCGAACTTGGTATATTTTTGCAAGCGTAGGTTGGAATGTGGGATGTTCACAGAAAACACTTCACTTAATTATCAGAGCTAACAGCGATACTTCCCTTCTTTTTCATTGTTTAATTTTCGCAGTCTAACATAGGGCAGAAAAGAGCAAGGCACTGAGATAAATGCACCATTTACAATAACCTACCCAGAAAATAAATAGAATTTGAGATGAATAATATCTGCTAACATAACGAGGTTAATAATATCATATAATCTTCAGATCTGTGGCAGAATTTGTCTTGCACAATTATTTTCTATGCCATTACATATATCGCCACTTAAATGTCATTCCTCCAGGGGCCTACTGCTGTATAGTACGGGAATTGACGATCCCGGGGTCCCAAGCCAAATCTCTCGATTGGGTGCCTCTGAGTGGTAAGGGAGAGCTAATGCCAAACGCTCAAAGAAGGTCCACAACCGTGTTTGACCCTAATCTAAGTAAAAGAAAGTAA
Organism: Mantis religiosa; assembly: GCA_030765055.1. Lineage (NCBI taxonomy): Eukaryota > Metazoa > Arthropoda > Insecta > Mantodea > Mantidae > Mantis > Mantis religiosa. Next base: position 40,749,147 of record CM060957.1, read on the forward strand.
ATTAAACTAAATTCAAAGTAAATCCAGAGGAAGCCTGAGTGGAGCCAGGGCGGATTCACAGAAAAACCAGAACAAAGTGAGAGCAAAGCGAGAGTGGAGCAAGAGAAAAGTCACATCGAAGCCAGAGCCCAGCCAGTGCTTAGCCAGAGCGGAGGCAGAGCCAAGCAAGAGTTGTTATATAATGAAGATAGTGTGAGGCTAGAGCGCAGCTGGAATGGGACCGGAGCGCGGCCGGAACCTAGCAAGAGCTAAGTCACAACGAAGACTTAGTCAAGCCAGAGTTAAGTTAAAGAATGTTAGAGTGAAGCCAGGGCGAAACCACAGCCAAGCTAGAGCGAGAGCAGAGTGGTGACCGGGGCCTAAACAGAGTGAACCCAGAGTTAAGTTATAGTGTTAACTTAGTGTGAGGCCAGAGCAAAGCTAGAGCGAAGCCAAAGCAGGACCGGAGACGGGCCGGAACCTAGCCAGAGCAAGTCAGAGTTAGGTTAAAGAATGAAGTTAGAGTGAGACCAGAGGGAAGCCAGAGCAAGACCTGAGATTAGCCAGAACCTAGCCAGAGCCAAGCCAGAGTTAGGTTAAAGAATGAAGTTAGAGTGAGACCAGAGGGAAGCCAGAGCGAAGCCAGAACAAGACCTAAGATGGGCCAGAACCTAGCCAGAGCCAAGCCAGAGTTAGGTTAAAGAATGAAGTTAGAGTGAGAACAGAGGGAAGCCAGAGCAAGAGCTGAGATGGGCCAGAACCTAGCCAGAGCCAAGCCAGAGTTAGGTTAAAGAATGAAGTTAGAGTGAGACCAGAGCGAAGCTAGAGTGGGACCGAAGGTGGGCCGGAGCCTAGGCAGAGCCAAGCCAGAGCTAAATCAGACTGAATATAGTGTGAAGTTAGAGTGACGTTTGGATGAAGCTGGAGCGAAGCCAGAGCGGAGTCAGAACCAAACAAACGAATCGTAGCCAGAGAGAGGCCAGAGCGAAGCTGGTGTCAAGCCAGAGCCACGCCAGAGTTAACTTACAGAACGAAGTGAGGGTGAGGCCGGAGCGGGAGAGGAGCCAGGCCAGAACCTAGCAAGAGCCAAGCTAGAATGAGGACAGATCCAAGCGAGAGTATAATTAAAGAATGTTACAGTGAAGCCACGGCGAAGCCAGTGGGGAACCGCAGGGTTGACCGGAGCCTAGGCAGAGCAAAGCCAGAGGGAGCCAAAGCAAAGCCAGAGCGTAGCCAGAGCGGAACTTGAGCGGAGCCATAGCCAAGCCGGAGCGGGACCGGAGTAGTGACCGGGGCCTAGCCAGAGCGAAGGCAGAGCGAAGAAAGTGTTAAGGTACAGAATGAAGTTAGTGTGAGGCCAGAGTGAAGCCAGACGGGACCGGAGGAGGGCCGGAATTTAGCTAGAGCAACACCAGAGCCAAGCCAGATCTAAGTTAGAGTGATTTTAGAGTGGCGTTAGAGTGAGTTTAGGGTGAGGCCGGAGTGAAGCCAGAGCGGAACCAGAGTGGAGCCTGAGTCAAGTCCAAACAAAGCCAAAGCAAAGCCAAAGTGCAACCAAAGCAGAAAAAAAGTAAAATCAGAATGAAGCCAAAGCAAATCCAAAGCGTAGCTGGAGCAAAGCGAATTAAAACCACAGCAAAGCCAAAGGAAAGTTAAAAATAAGTTAAGTGAAAGGAAGAATAGTAAGGTGAAATGCAGTATTTAAAAGGACACTGATGACGATTGAGTTGAGCGCCTTAAGTATAAATCATCACTTGAATGACGAAACATTTTAAAAAAAAAAAACTCTTAGGGTGATTTGGGTGTGAACGTATCACGAAGTACTTGGCCACTATTTTCAAAAGGACTGGCCTTCCCTTTCTTCAGCCTGCTTCCATTTTAGCATTTGTTTTGATATTTCGTTGTTCTGCGATAATGATGATCATGTAATAATAATAATAATAATATTTAGGTTACAGTTTAAAGTCCTTTGCCATGCCCACTACTTAAACACATTGTCACTGCCGCACCCTCAATTACCATATACCGGATAAATGAAAAGTGTGGAGCAATGCCAATAACCCCTGCAACTCTTTGAGGTGAAGTACTTTAGAAAATCTCTATGTTGTTAACATGCCTTCATTTTTCTATGCGTTTTTGTTGCAACATTTCTTTTTTTCTGCACCCTTCCAATCCTCAAGTCTCAGAACGTACAAATATATTTTAAACCAAAATTTAAAAGAATTAGGACCTCACTGCAAGTGTACTGAGCAACGGAAAATGTACCATTGCTTCAAATTGAGTAAGTTTTTAATTAAACAATAGAGCAGTCCACTTCAATATGTGGCTTTGGATTGAATAAATACAGACAAAACCTAAGCTAATAAGAACAACAATGCAGCTTCATTGCAAAATCCTCCTGAAAGTACGAGGCCATGCCGTGGCTCGGTAGTTAGACCGCTTGGCTCTCACCAAGGCGGCCCGGGTTCGATCCCAGGCGACCGCTAAGTGAGAATTGTGGTGGACAACACGGCGCTGGGGCGGGTTTTCTGTGGGATCTCCGGTTTCCCCTACCATCTTATTTCACCGGTGCTCCATCCTCATCTCATTTATCATCAGAGTCATCGCCTGCGGTGCCGTATGTAGAAAAAGCGGGCGTTAAACACCACACACAAACACACACACACACACACACACACACACATACACACACACACGAACTTCCTGAAAGTAGCTAGCCTTGGCACAACTTACAGAAAGACAAACAATTGAAATATTAATGATAATCGGATATTTTGATAGGAGGAATACCCAAAAACAGATTTGTGTCTGGTTTAATGAAATGCATCCAGAACGAAGGATGGTAAGTAAACTTTTGAAAAATTTCAAACTGGAATTTGTTGGTAAATTACACAATTTATGAATTTCCAGGAAGGTGGATTGAATGGACGCCCAGATCTGCTGATCAACCTCTAAGACTCTTTCCTGTGTGGATATTTGAAGTGGCAGTATCACATGGACCCACCAAGAGGTCTTGAAGTGTTAAAACGAATAATTGGGAAAGAAGTACAGCTGATCAGGGGAACAGTAATGCTGGAAACATAATAATTTTATATATGATACGTGTCCGTAAAATAAGGTATCCAAGGCGCTGTAGCCGTGAGGAACGCTATTACGCAAGATCCGGCAACACTGGCCTGTAGCTTGGTTTCACTCCTTCAAATCCCCTCCACAACGAACACGCTGCAACCATTAGTCTTGGCTGGGCAGCCGTTTGCAATGAAGCTTCCTGTCACTTTCGCAGCCAAGTGCAAGTTGCGGGCAGTTATCCCTTTTTTGAGCGCCAGGGTCACTACTCACACTATAATCCATCAGCAGTTATGCGAAGTCTGTGGGCCACCGTGTATGGACGCCAAAAACTTGCGAAAGTGGGTCAAAGAGTTCAAAGACGGGCGTTCAGACGTCCATGACGAACATCGTTCTGGTCGGTCTTCGGTTTCAGCCGAAACAAATGCAAATGTGGAGCAAGAAATGCTTAAAGATCGGCGTGTGACAGTTCGCGAGCTGTGCGAACTTATCCCTGAAGTTAGTAAGACTACGATTGACAAGATTTTGACCAAACATTTGCATTATCGCAAGGTGTGTGCGATGTTGGTCCCCAAAATGCTCACCGAAGACCATAAACGGCAACGTGTTGAAGCGGCCCACCTATTCCTGGAGCGCTATGCAGAACAGGGCGATGAATTGTTGGATTCAATTGTCACTAGCGATGACACCTGGATGCACTGCCCAACACCAGAAACCAAAGAACGTTCTCGTCAGTGGCGGCATTCGAATTCGCCGAAGCCTTGAAGGTTCAAACAAACATTTACTGCCGGCAAAGTGATGATCAGTGTATTCTGGGACAGAACAGGTGTATTGTTGTGCAAGTTTATGCCTACCAGCACAACAATAAATGTCGCTAGCTACTGTGAGACTTTAAAAAAAAAAATCGACATGCCATTCAAAGTCGAAGGAGAAGGGAGTGATTTTTCATTACGATAACGCTCGTCCCTCTTTTGCACTTGCAACGGCTGATCTGGCCCAGTTCGGATGTGACATTCCCACTCATCCCCCACACAGTTTAGACTTAGCACCTAGTGATTATCATCTGTTTCCAGAGTTGAAGTCACACCTGGGTGGAAAAAATTTCCAGATCGACGATGATTTGAAAAACGAGGTTGAGTGCTACCTGCGCAACTTGGCGGGAGAGTGCTATAACAAGGGTATACAAAAACTGCCACAGCGCATGCAAAAGTGCACCGATCGCAATGGTGATTAAATTGAAAAATAGCTGTAAGTTTCGCCTTTGCATGAATGGAACATTAATTGACAATAAACATGTTTTCTATATTAAATAAAATTGGAGACCTTAATTTACGGACATGCCTCGGATTTCTAAGCCAGCACACAGGGAGAAGCTATTAAAAGATTTATTTATCTATTAAAACCAATTTATTTTTCCTTTTCCGACATTAACTACAAGAAATGTCATAAGAGTTATACCTACAACCGTATATCTCGATTTAAATTAAGTAGATAGATAGATACGTCTTTTTAATAACTGATTAAGAGATGTCATTGTGAATGTGATGCTCAGATTTTTTGAAATGTAACTTCAATATAAGTGCTGCTGTATTAATATAGTGCACATTCCACAGTACTGTGACATCTGTTTATTATGTGATTCAAGTGGGAAGAGTTCTCACCTGTAGCCAATCAGATGCGTTAGAGCAACAACCTCGTTATCCCCACTCTTTTAATATTTCCCTCTCTTTCGCTCACTTGCGAGTGTTCGTGCCGCTAGACGTAAGGGAACGCAAACTAAATTTTCTTAAGCTTTATAATAATGCATTTGCTGAAATCACTGTTGCAACATGAATATTCGTATACTAATATTTAAAATATTTAGTTTAATTTAATTATAGTTTACTAAATACTTATTTTTCTAATCCAACGAACATACCAGCGGTGCAGCCGTATAGCTGTGAATGTTACGTTACGAGATAACACTAGGGAACACGTTTTTTGTACCCGAAATAAAATAGGCTAATTCTTATGCAAAATGACTCGCTGATTTCAAAAATGCCTCTGAAGATGCTGTATCACGTAACGTTTTTTTAGATATTCTTATTCTTTTATATAAAATTACTCAAATGAGGTATGATACCAACTCATATTGACTTAATTTAAAATAATAGCCATTGACTCTTCTAAATACAGCTTAAAGGCAGTGTTGCTTCATAATGGCAATTTACTACCTTCAATACCTTTATTTCATGCCATAGGAATGAAGGAGACATACAATTCCATGTCCATTATTTTAGATGCTATTAGTTACCAAAACCATGGCTGGGAAATTGGTAGTGACCTCAAGGTAGTTGCATTGCTAACGGGACTGCAGGGAGGTTTCACAAAATATTGCTGTCTTTTGTGCTTATGGGACAGTAAGGCAACTGACAAGCATTTTATAGTGAAAGAGTGGGGGAAAAGGGAAGACTATACCCCTGGAGCAAGCAGTGTTAAGTATGTGCCTCTAGTAGACCCAAACAAAGTTCTACCCCCCCCCCCCCACTCCACTTCACATAAAGCTCGGGTTAATGAAGAATTTTGTTAAAGGTGTGGACAAAAGTGGAAGTGCATTTGAGTATTTAAGAAGTATCTTTCCCAAAATAAGTGAATAAAAATTGAAGGAAGGTATATTTGTCAGTCCTCAAATAAGACTACTTCTTAAAGACAGTGTTTTTGAATCAAAGTTTAAACGTGTTGAACTGGCAGCATGGAAATCATTTAAATCAGTGGCGGAAGGCTTCCTGGGCAACAACAAAAGAAGGAAATTATGAAACATTAGTTTCAGAACTATTAAGGAGCTACAAAGAAATGAGTTGCCGTATGTCACTTAAAATCCACGTTTTGTACTCTCACCTTGATAGTTTCCCTACTAACCTAGGAGCTGTAAGTGATGAGCAAGGTGAGCGTTTTCACCAGGACATTTCTGAGATGGAAAGACGTTACCAGAGTATCGCTGGGATTCAGCCATGTTCGGAGACTATTGTTGGTTCCTCAAACGGGAGAGTCAATACAAAAAAATCAACATTGAAACACTTCTGAGATAATTCAGGTATTGGTTTTCATCGTTATCTTGTGTTTATTTATTTTAATAATAATAATAATTATTATTATTTTCGATGTTATTTGACAATAAAATACCTATTATTTTCAATTAATCAAATATGAGCTATCACATCACATTTCTGTAAGTTTTCATAAAAAATTATGAATACCTAAAAACGTTACGTGATACAGCATTTTGATGGGCATTTTTGGAATCAGCAGATCAGTTTATTTTGTTTCGGGTATATACAAAATATTTTTTTCCCAGTGTAATTTGTCACTGTCATTGTCTTTAACGTCTGAGTAATGCAAATTTATGATGATAGGTTCCAAAATCTCGTTACGTGCTATTTCTTTCCAAAAGTCGTCTTCTTGTAGTTTATCTGATGTCTCAGGCAGTTTTCCCAGTCTTGTTGTGTTCCTTGTCAATTGTTGTTGAGTAAGTCGTTCAAAGTCAGTCAGTTTAAAAATATTATTACTGTATGCAACATAATTTGAGCCCACATTAGCCCTATTGGATTGTTCTAGTAGTAGTAAGAAGGGAAAATAAATCGCGTTATTGATCCAGCTGATTCATTTTCATGGAAGAGTAACTGAATAATATTGCTTTGAACTATCTATAGAGTAAATAGAGATTACGAACCATTCATAAACAAAGTTATAATGTGACCAGACACGTTCTGCCAGACTAGCAAGAAGTGTATTGTTTCCTCTCATCGAATTTAACAAACACCTTGGCTTATTCAAAGTACATATTTCTTTTACCACGTCATTCAGATGTTTACGTTTCAGTTCTGAGTAATTTCAAATATACGTTCACGCATGCATGGCAACCAATAATGATATTCTTTACAGTACTTACGTCGCAATGCATTGCTATAGTATAGTGGGATCTGCTTTATTTACTTGTATTAGGAATAGTATTTGAGATAAAAATAATGGATTATTATGGTTATGTTTAATACATTACTCTCTCTTTTCTCATGGCTCAGTTTTTGCAAAATCTGAATTTCTGTCTTAGCGCGAAGACACACACCTCGGCACACACCACTTAAGGGGAGTGCAATACGACAACACCGCAGAACTCCGATTGGCTGCTCGTCTAATAGAGCTCAAGGATAAACATCTTCCCAATTCAAACACACAATAGACGTGTATTAGGGATATTTTTTTAAACAAGTAGTTGAAGCTGATGTGTATATATATTTTAATTTAATTGTTTTTGAAATAACTGTATGATTATTATTTTTGAAACATAAATAAATTTCTTGAAATTTGAAGTTATAAAGGTTTATATTTATGTTTCAAAATGTTAAATAGAAGTATTAAAGATCAAAATAATTTAAATATCATTATCTGATTTTAATTGTTTATATATAAAAAGTGAGAAAGCTATAATACTTGTATTATTAAATTAAATAATAAAAATTTAAATGATAAATAAGCCTAATATTTGACTAATAATAAATTATATTTTTAAATTTTCATTTTTAAAAATATTTTGTATTAAAATTTGTTTTAATTGGAAGTGGAAACTAATTTTCTGTATAAAATTTTTTCTTGGTTTTAAATGTTAATTGTGTTATTAATTCTATAAATAATATTCCAGGAAGTTAGAGTAAAGTTTCATATATATAAATGAATATATTCATGATTGTCAATAATAATTTTAAAATGTTTTATAATTTTGTTAATAATATTTTTGTTCCTTTAAACTATAATGCTTTGTAAGAATATTTTATTAATTCTTGAAAGTAGATAAATTAACAATTTCATATTTTGAAAATTTATGGTTGGTAATTATTCAATCTGTAATTGATAGCTTTGTGTGGTTAGGATATTTTTGTTTGAATAAATAGTAGTGCTGGATACAAGCATCAATGTTGGCCACCGGCTACCTGCGGCAATATTTTACTATGGGGAATTTTAAATAATAGTTAAGTTAATAACTGGATTACCAGTTATGTATTACTGGAAACCAATAATATTATATTTTATGTTTAAAATATTTTTAAGTGTGCTTGAAATTTTTGTTAAAAAGAATTAAATTAAGTTTATAAGGGGAATGGGAATGATTGGGAAAAATTAAATTCTTAATTATATTTTTGAAATTTTTAATTATTTTTATGTACGTTTTTAGAAATGTGGTGTGGATTTTTGTTTGATTAGATTATATTTTAAACTGTTTTTAAAAATTGTTTTTTTATTCTTGTTATTTTTATTTTATTTGTAATCTGTAAATTCTGTATGTTTTTGTATATGTTTTTGATGTTTTAATAAATGAATAAAGGTCTTAATATTTATCCCGGATAGTATTCAAATTTTTATTTTATTTTATTTTATTTTTATTTTAGTTGAAGCTCTCATTTGCTGTAATTCCCCAAAGAAGATTGATTTGTTAAAGAGTTTTGCTACTGCCTAGCACTTTAAATGCATTATGCAGTTTTTATAGAATTATGCAGCGAATGCTGCATGAAGTACTCTGGAGTTTAATTCAGCAAATTTAGTCATCACAACTGCGTGTAAGTCTTGTATTTACACAGCGACTGGAAGGGTGGTTGATTAGCAGGGGATATTGTTCTTCTGTTTCCTCTTCTCTTTTACTCTCATTTTCTTATCTTCGATGCATGCACTATGGCTCTCTGCAACTTCCATTTGAGAATACAGGAATCAAAGAAAGGAAATTACTCGAAACCTCGAATTTGCTAAAGAAAGAATGTAGGAGCACAGAACATAGGACGGAAATGCTATCGCCGCTGCAACTTCTACCAAGAATTTTGTCTGTCAGGGCCATTCAAATGAACTTCTTTGTTTTCCATGCGTAACTTTCCAAAAGTTAAGGAGAAGAATAGATTTCGTTGAACAAGGAGAAAGAGAGAGAGCGGTAGTGATGAAAGAGAAGCGATGCTATTTCTAGAACTTGCTGGATGAAATGCCGGATGGCAAATTAGTTTTTTATATCTCATTTCGAAGGCGCAGCTGAATGCACGAAAAGCAATCGTCTTAATGCTTCTTTAAGGCTTAGCTCTTTGCAGCAGAGGAATACTTATTTGCTACGATGTACCTTCCTCATAAAGTATAGCTTGGGCTTATTCATATTATACTGATCTCTCTCCATCTCCATTATAAAGGAGTTTGCAACAATAATGACTAATTTGTACTTAGTTGTAAAAAGAAATTATGTAGCCAAACTGCCCCGTCTTTCATGTAAGCAGATATCTCTTTCAGCGACAGTTTCAGAACGCAACTAATATCTAGTAGAATTAGGAAAGACAAGAAGAAATGGAATAATAATGGAAAGAATAATAAAATTTTGGTATAGGTGTTTGGCCAAAGAAGAAGGGGAAATTATGAAATTGTGCATGAGACAGCAAAAAGGATTAATGAACTCATATAGTTGGTGGGAAGAGATAGGAGGAATTATGGAAATGATAGAAACGGGGGATATATAGAGATTAGAGGAAATGAATACAAGCGATGTGGGTAAATTAGTAAAATGCAGAATAGAAGAGATAGAAAGACAGGAAATGTGGGGAAGTCTAGAAAATATGAAATCATTACAATTTTACAAGAAAATAAAGAGAAATTGGGGACGAGAAGCATACTACAATAGGCAAGAGAGAGAAGGGATAACTTGGATGAGAACGGGAACAATATGTGTAAGAGATATAGGAGTTAGGGAAAAGGGAAATTTTGAATTGTGTGGGGGGAGAGAAAGCATATAACACTATGTAACAGAATGCGAGGAGGCTATAATGTGGAGGAAACGAGTTTGGGACGAAAATGGGAGGATATAGAGAAGAGGACAGTAACTATAAAAATGTTAACAGGCAGGGAGGAAAAGAATGTAAGAATTATTGGTGAGTTCTTGCAGAAAGTAAAAGAAAAATGGGCCAGAAGTGTAAAGAATATATGAAAGGAAGATGAGGGGGAAGAAGGTGGCTAATTAAGTAACAAGGAGGCATGGAGATTAAAAGCTACCTGACAGGGCAGAAGACCAGGGTGTCATGTAAGCCAAGGTAGCAACAAGGTAAAACAAATAAGTGTAGCCAAAACTGTAAATTGTAAAATGTTGGAATATGCATAATAAAAATCTAATCTAATGGAATCTAATATTTGTGGGAATATTAGGTATACAACCTGATTTATCAAAATAAATCACATTATTCCATAACTGTCTCACTATAACTCCTACATAAAGCATTATCAAATCACTTTTATATTCGATCTGAAACACTCTTAGGGCAGAGCGGGGCTATTCCGCTTACGGTGCTTTTCCGCCCGAAATAAGCAAATTGGTTTACTGCCCAACAAACATCGGCAGCGATGACTTGCCTGCCAGTTCATTGTAAAGCTTGGTGTTTGTGCTGGTTTCTATGAATTTACTTGAGGTATGAGGCTGCTGTTTTAATAGTATTAACAGAAGAAGATTACAAGTTAAGTAACTTAAGCTGCTTTGTGTTGCCTTGAATAAGAAATAGCGTTTGTAACTTAGTGTCTGCAGATAGAGATATTTTTAATAGAAAATCAGGGCCAGTGTAGGTTATAGTTTTGGTTACGTCCATTAATAGCAGATGGCGCGTTTCTCTTATCATAGTTCTTACATGGCGCGCAACTTCAAAAGTTCAACATTTGAGGCTATTCCGTCCAAGCAAACGGGGCTATTCTCGCCCATTTATAATATAGGCTTTTTGTACTCTTTTAACCTATTTCTTATACAACTATTACTGAACTTTATTTGATCGTTTTAGATGGTACACACATATAAACAAAGGAATCTGGAACGAAACTGGACGAGGACGACATTGCTCGTGTTGTTACGAGCGTATTAAACGGTGATGTAGGTATGAGAGGAGCAGCGCGCCTCTTCAGAGTGCCTTTCCCTACACTCAAGGGTCGTCAAGTCAAGAAGCATTAGGAGGGGTGGACAAATCAGTTGGTCATCCTACAGTGGAGGAGGAGAAATCTAGGTTAAAATACTTGGCAGCAAGTGGCTTTGGCTGTACACCGGAGCAAAAAGAAAGAAAAGCGTAGAGCGTAGACCTATTGTAAAACTAAGTTGTGAGAATTGTGAGTCAAATGATGAATTGGCTCCAGTCCAAATAGAATACAGTGATGAGGAGGATGCAACTGTGGATTTTGTGGGTTAAGGATTCATTCTCCGAAATCAGCAACATAAAGCAGACTGGATCAAATGGCAGAAATGTGGACTATGGGGTTCACGAAGTGAAGTTGCTAAGAGAATCTTTATTTGTGGCAAATGCATTTAATTAAAATTCGAAATTACTGTGAGCGGTAATAGCCCCAAGGCCGAGCGGAATAACCCCGTTACTTCTGAGATTTCCTTTCTGTGCATCATTCGCTGTTTTATTTGATCACAACTATAGCAACTAAAATGTGTGTGTTTATAACATCTGTACACTTTAATGGATCAATATAGACTGCTTTGCTCTATGTTTTACATAAAAATTGTTTTTTATTTGTTCTATAACACAATAAATCTGAAATGAACGGAGTAGCCGCGCTCTACCCTATTATTCTGTGGCGGGCTGAAGTATTACTTTCCTTTATAATTTTCAGAATCATATACTAATTCTCTGAAATTTCTGAATGTTTTAATTTCCAAATATTATCGGAATCTTAAAGCTAATGGAGATTTTGTTGATTTTGCTTCTTCGCCTAATTGTTGATATATTATTAATCTTTTTGGTTTTCTTAACATTTAAGTACATTGGTTAGCTAATGTCTTACTATATTCAGAAATTATTAGTTATGCTTCTTACATTATTCACTTGTTTTACAATAAGAAACCTATTTCCTCACTTATAATTTCTTCACAACAATATGCATCTTACCAGTTATAACTCTAGTGCAAAGCATATACGAAAAATGAAAATATATGTAACTGAATGACAAGCAAATTAGTAAACTGAAATCATGTGAGATAAGAAATCACCCCAGCATTCACATATGCATCATGTAAAATCAGAAAAGAAAAGATTAAATAGAGTGTCGTTGGATAACCAGAATAGAAACTGGCTTAAATTAATTTGGTTAAATGGTTAACAATAATTTTTGATAGATCTCTAAAATTAGTATCATCCTGATGATGATGATGATGATGATGATGATGATGATGATGTGTATGTATAAGGGCGCTCAGCAGTTGAGGTTATCAGCGCCCGCCTTGGTAGCGTGGTGGTCGAGTGTCTGCCTCACGTTCAAGAGGTCCCGAGTTCGAATCTCGGTCAGGGTGAGTTACCTGGATAAGGTTTTTCCGGGGTTTCCCTTATCCTGAAAGACGAATGCCGGGTAACTCCAAGCTCTATGGACCCTGGGTTCATTTGAGCATCATTCCACCCATTCCATTCATCATCCGATGTGACTAACGTTGGAGGACGTAAATTACAAAAAAAAAAAAAAAAAAAAGAAGAAAAAAAGAAAAAGAAAAGAAAAAAGAGGTATCAGTGCCCTTTAAAGGATTATTCATGGCTAAAGCCAGGCATAAACGTTTCTAAATTTGGATATATGTGTAAATAAACTTACAAACAATACATGCTTATAACAAAACACAAAGAAATATAAATCAAAACTGCAAAAAATTATATTCGCTAAGTTCTAAAGTCTAACCTTGAAAAGAACCTAAAAACTTTCTCCACTACCTTGTTATCATCCGTTAGAATTTCTGCAAAGCTGGCCGGCAGCTGCAGAGACGTCCTAAGGTGTGCAGTATCATGCTCATGACCATAATCGATTATGACATAAGTTTTGTGAGACAGGTTTACAACACCTTAGAAGGAGCTTGCTCTGTCAAATCTTTCTCAGTTTTTGGGACCAACGTTTTACCCTTAGAACATCCAAACAGAACCTCTCTCTGGAACGAGCTCAGTCAGCTGAAACGTGTCCACCCGTGTGTTAGATGAAACTAATCTTCTCCACTCTAACATGTCACTTTCTGAACTCAGGGTAAGGCAATACTAGGGTGAACAATCACGAGGGGAAGTCGGAGGTGATCAGTTCACAACGAACACAGGGTGGACAGAAAGTCTGCAAGAACTGAACAATATGCAGGGATATGAAATAGTAATGGCATTACAAATTATTACCTTAACGATTTATTATATCCAGTCCAAGATTTTGATGCCAAACTTCGAAGCCCTGAAATAAGTTTAAAAGAATGGCCCTTCTCTTCAATTGTAACCCTCAAAACGAAGTGTCCTTATGAAGATTTTCAAGAAAGTGCAACTCATATTTTCGAGTTTATTACCTGGCTGCAACCATTTCTTTAAAAAATGACAAAATTATTATACTGAACCTTTCTGATAACAGCATCTAAAGCCACTTTTCATCACAGGAAACCTTTGTAACTGATAAACTATAACAGATATAGGAAACCATCACACAGAAGATGCAGAGCACTTAAAAAACATTTTTCTTTTCAATAAAACTTTGTCCCCATAGCCCAGTTATAACCTTATTTTAAATATTTAGAAGCTTTGTCGCGTTTTTGCTTACACTACACCTTACGTACAGAGGTGGGAGAATTCTATTTCCCTAACAATTTTGAACCAAGATTTCATTAGGAAAAACACGTTTTGGGAACTGCTAAGTCAAAATAATTTTAAAACAAGGCCATATGTGATTTTATGTGATTGTATGTGGTTACTGAGTGAGTGGGGTTGAGAAAAACAATTATGTCAATGAAAAATATTTATTAGCTCCAGTTTCTCTGACATACACAAGGTGGAAGTATTAAATATTAACGGATTGAGAGAAAATGATACATTTTAATTACATACATGCTAACAACAATGAAAGTTCATTTTATCTTTTTAACTGGTAATTACATTCTAAGAGTTCTAAATTGCTGTGAAAATACTTCACAGATAGTCGTGTCTGAAGAGAATCATGTGATGGCCTATTGACTTTGTCGTCTTTTAACTTTCCTCTTGTAATGGAGTTCCGCAGAATCCCTATAAAAAGACCAACAGTAATCCGCAAGCATAACTTCATTCCAACGGCCCTGATATCTTTGTTCCGTAACAGACATTTCCTGATGGAATCTCTCCCCATGTTCATCACTAACAGCTCCACAACTAGGAGGGAAAAAGTCCAGGTGGGAGTAGCGAAAATGGATCTTAAGGGTTATGTTGCATCCAAGGTTACGGTATTTTTGCAGGAACACTGCTTGTAGTTGTTACCTCTTTTGTTGCCTAAAAATCCATGAACAGTACCCTTGAAGACTTCCGAAGCTTCCTTTTCTTTCCCCTCCAAAATCTGTTCAAATGCAAGATACTTTACAAGTTCTCTTATTTGTGGCCCGACAAAAACGCCTTCTTTAACTTTTGCATCACTTAATTTCCAAAATTTCTCTGTGATTTTATTCGGTTATTTGACAGGTGTGCCAAATCCCCTCCCCAAAAAATCCCCCTAAGTTAAAAATTTTGACTCTAAAGAATGAGATGTCACTTTATCTTCAAAGCAAGAGCTAATCTAACATTTTAATGGTGATTTTTGAATCCGGCAGATGGAAATACATGTAAATTCACTATTTTTAAGGCTGAAACATTAACATTGTAGCCCAGTGTAATTTAAGAGTTGTTCGCTTTGAAATGTCGTCCTCTTTTCTTGGCAAAGAGTTAGAAAAGAGAGATGCAATATAGAGCCTTTCATTTTTATGTTCGAGAGTTATAATCATGTGGAAATTCAAATACATAACAAAAATTACTACGGAATTGGTTAGCTCCTAACCAGGGGCGGTTCCTCCATAAGGTTGCAGGTTTCCGCTACACTCACTGATTCTGAATATACAACAGGTGCATTTTGCACATTAAAGCTGTACTTGTTTGCATTGTTTTATATACAAACATGTTTCAATTACGCTTATCATCTGTAGCTGCCCATGACCGCAGAAGTCGAAATAAACAGTGATTAGCTGTAGGAGCCGCAGGTTTGCAGTGAAGAGTTAACCTAAGATTTCGCCCAAATGTAGGCTCTCTGAGGGGGTTACGGGAAGGTGAAGAGATGGGAGGGGCTTCTTATACATTGCTTAAATGGAGGTTTATAAACCTAGCTCCTCCTTCTCTTAGCAACGGCTATAGCGTGACCTTCAGGCTTAGCTTCTGTGTGCTCTGCTTTTCGAACACAGGGTGAATTTAATTAAATGCATGGAGGTTATTCAGAAGAGAGCTCTATTAAACAACAACGCCACACTTGTTCAGGCTTCTGGATTTATGGGTACTTTGAAAGATTATAATTTTGTATTCTGGCTGTCTTTCTTCTACAAGATCATGCCACATGTGGACATTTAGTACAATCAGCTGCAGAAACCAGACTGCAATGCAACGTTTGCCATCGCCCAGCTAAACGCATTTAAAACGGAAGTTCAAAAGGTAAGAAATAGCGTGGATATCGAGGAACACGAAGAAACTGCAATTAAGAGGAGAAGAATAGAAGATCATGATGTGAAAAGAAGAGAAGCTCTTGAAGTATGTGACATTCTTAGAGAAGCAAAGGACAGATCTAGCTTCACGTTGCATCTGGTAGCCTCAACTTTGTTTCATCAAGAAAATTTCTAAGACATTTCCAGAGGATTCCCTTAGAGAAACAATAAGGTTCTATCCTCTTATCATTGGAACAAAAATTCGTAGAGAACTGACTGTAATTTATAGTCGAGAGGAATTTTGTGGAATGTCCGGCGCTTCGTGCTTGATGGACTTCAATTAGGAAAACAATTTATGTACTACATTGAGCGAATATGTCAAACTCCTCCGAGTACTGTTAACTATGCCAATGTCTACCGCTGAAGCAGAATGCTGTTTCTCAACTTTAAAAAGAATAAAAACTTTCCTTAGGAACACAATGTCACAGGACCGATTGTCCACATTAGCAATGCTTTCAATTGAGAGAGATTTTGTTATGAGTATCAGCGACTTCAACGCAAAAGTTATCAATAGACTTGCCAGGTCTAAGGAGAGTACAGCAGAGAATCTATATAAATAGGTGAGTCATTACTACGCTGTGTTTTATTTTTCATTTGTGCACCACCAATAATTTAACCCACCAGCCGCCACTGGGCTGATCAGATACACACCCACATATGTGTGTAAATTTAAATTGCGTGCTTTAAAGATTACCACAATTTTTATGGATAACAAAATCTTGACTAAATATTAGGATTTCTCAGCTGCACAAAGTCATCCTTAATGAAGAGTACTTCAAAGGCTACCCCCAGAAATCTCAAGATTTACATTGCCTTTGTCAGAAAAATATCTGACAAGTATACTATTTTAATATGTCACAAAAGTCGTAGCGTACATATTTTCTTCTTCATTCTGCACATACGGACTCCATGAACACCCTGTAGAACTCAAACATCGAAGTGCTGTCTTGTGGAATAAATCAACACTTTACATTTTCCTGAGGAAAAGTTTGGAAATACTTCATGTGTTCTTTTCCTGTTTGTGCTGCAGAAAGTTGTTTTCAAATAAATTGAGATGGGCTGTCGCGTTCCATTATTTCTGCGTCATACACTATGGACAAATAACAAAAGGACGACAACACAGGAGCGGTTCTGATAGACATTGGTGAAAGTAGTCGAAGTTTGCTGTTGGAGCACTTGTTTGTGGAAAAGTTTTCCTTCGACAAAGGATGGACAATATAGGTTTCCAACACTGAATTTCATGCCTGATTCACTTAACAGCCTTCTTCAAATTTCTTGGACTATTTAATTAATTTCTGCTTTGTCACTTCTTAAATGAATATTTGCTTTTTGGTAGAGCTACGGAAAGTGACTTGATTGAACAATATATTAAGCAGCGATCAGTGCGACCAACAGATCAAAGAGATACATTCAGTGACAGGAACACGAAAAACACAAGGTAAAAGTTCAACTTAAACTCCTTAATTGTTCAACTAAACTCCAAAATCAATAACTCAATATTAACGCACAATGGCTTCCTCTTACACTCACATGAACATCTTCAAATCGTACTTTTAATGTTCGTTGATGTCTCTTCAGCATGAAAAATCCTGAGTAGCCATTTATCTGGTTCACCTCTTACACGGAGCTGCACGCCGACTCTGAATACCTCATATGTTGGCTAGTGAACTGCCTCACAGCTTGTTCCACTACTTGTCGATTCCTCACCACGGAGCTGCATTTACTGATCTGTGAACTACTTCACTGAACCGTTCCAGAGCCTGTTACTGCACACCATATAGCTGGGACTATACCATACCTCTCTGCACTACTGTGTCGACTCATACAGATCAAGTGACAGAATGACTCGTGAACTGCTTCACTGAACCGTTCCAGAGCCTGCCACTGCACACCATATAGCTGGGATTATACCTCTCTGCACTACTGTGTCGACTCACACAGATCAAGTGGCAGAATGGCTCGTGAACTGCTTCACTGAACCGCTCCAGAGCCTGCCACTGCACACCATATAGCTGGGACTGTACCTCTCTGCACTACTGTGTCGACTCACACAGTTCAAGTGGCAGAATGCCTCGTGAAGTGCTCCACTGTACCGTTCCAGAGCCTGCCACTGCACACCATATAGCTGGGACTATACCATACCTCTCTGCACTACTGTGTCGATTCACTCAGATCAAGTGGCAGACTTACTCGTGAACTGCTCCACTGCAATTGTTTCCTCACCATGGCGCCTCAATCGAAGCTCAAAACACACACAAATAAGCCTTAAAGTCACTACAGTACACTTTAGGTTTCGCTTCGCTCTTATAGAGTCCTGTCGGGTGTAAGGAGCGTTCCAGCAGCCGATTGTTATAGACTGACATTCTAGAAAGGTCCGGTCACCATCACGCGCTTCAAGACGTCCGACATTAGCTGTCTTAGTGCTAGTTAATATCTCACGACAGTCTACTTCGTGACGTCAGCTAGTACCGCTCCTATGGAAGGCTGTGTCTCTCTGGCCCCTCCCAAATTCTTCCATTTACACAGGTATACAAGATGAATTTGTAAATTAAAGCTTGAAATCAATTATAAAAGTAGTAATATTATATTTTGTTTTCGCAAGATGTTCAGCCAGATAGGAGAACGTTTCCGACGGAAACAACAGAAATGAGGCGTTCATTGTTTCTGTCGATTTTGTGAAAATAATCGTACCAAACAATAGGAAAGCCAAGAGCGTAAGCTGAGATTTTAGCGAAACCTATCAAACATTTCCTTCTTTCTCTCTGAAAGCGAGCGATTATAAGCCGTAATGAAGCCTATGTTTGTTTTAAACAAACGAAGACATCTGAACTTTCCAGCAGGCGAATGTATCTGTCCATTTAGACAGCCAAGGGTAGCAAACCGTGTAATGCGTTTTAGGCAGGTGAAAAGAGTATTTTGGGAGACTTCAGCTTTCATAAACTTAATTGAGGTAATTACTGATCCCTGAGAATTATTTCTTCTTCTAAGGCAAGAAAATACTGTTACGTGTCTTCTCCTTACATATATCAGATAGAAATTTTACAAATTGCTGTAATACACATTTATTTTAGATACAATGTGAAAACGAGAATGCAGTAGCCTTTGGCGATATTCAAACATTTTAAGAACTGGTGGCTTGTAGATGATCACACATCGGATCCCGTACACCTTAGCAATCAGTGTACGCGCACAGGTACTGTACAAGGTCAAGCGTGGTATTAATATACGTCTGTGTCAACAGAGAAAGCCTTTGCCACAACCTGGCACCAAGGCCTACTGTACAAACTCAGGGAGGCTAACGTACCTCCTCCCTATCTTGCCCTGATTAGTAGTTTCCTCAGAAACCGCACATTCAGGGTGAGAGTGGAGGGACGGATGTCATCTATCAGACCAATAGTCGCGGGAGTCCCGCAGGGCAGTGTACTGTCCCCGATACTCTTTGCGGCATACATGTCTGACTTCCTCTTAGAACCACAGACTGTTACGTGCCAAAATACTGACGACGTCCTCATAATGGCACGTAACAAAAACCTGCGATATTATCATCCCCCGCTGCAGCGCCAACTCCGAGTCATTGGCCGTTGGAGTGAGAAGTGGAGGATGGCCATTAGCCCCGAGAAGAGCTCCGCTCTTCTCCTGGCTAAGGTCCGAGCTAGGCGACCGGATTGGTCGCCGAGGTTAAGGCAGAGGCAAATCCCTTGGGTTCCCACTGCCAAATACCTTGGCGTCCACCTCGATCGCGGTCTCACTTACACACCTCATGTCCGGGTCAAAGCCGGACAAGGGCATGCAGCGCTAACACAGTTATACCCTATTCTCAAATCCACCATGCCAACGCACCTCAAACTACGCCTGTATCGGGCGCTTATACCGCCACTGCTTCTGTACGGCTGCGAAGTCTGGGGATCAGCGGCTTCCACCACTATTCGCAGACTCCAGCGCGTCCAGAACAGGGCACTGCGCATGATCTACGATACCGGGCGTAGATTTCAGTCCCACATCCTTCATACATACTCTGGGGTCCCGTATATCGTGGACGTGGTGCTGGAGAGATCCCGCACCATCTACGATAAGCTGGACTCCCATCCAAACATACTGGTGAACACCCTTGGCCGTTACGACCACAGGGTTCCTCGCCGCCGACCTAGCTACCGGTTACCCAAAGATGCCTTGGGTAACTAGTACTGAACAGGGCCACATTCCCCTGACTCCAACCTCCTAAGCCCTGAAATGGGCTTGGAAAACTCAATACATTAACACTGTTCCTTTCCCTCTAGCCTGTTAAGCGGACTGTGCTCAGATGCTTCCCAGGCAGGTGGAAGAGCGCAGCCAGCACCGGCGCATCCCCCCACGGGGTGACTGCGCGCACAAGGCTAGATATGTCCACTGCCGAAAACAATCGCCTGAGACAAATGATGACTCTTCTATACTGCCCAGATAAAGACGCAAATAGCGGCTAGGTGCTGGGCAGCAAACACTCCGTCCAGGTAAACCTGGACGACTCGACTCTTCTGCTGGTCTGCCGGTCTGCTGGTATACCGAAGTGCTGTGTGTGTAAAGTTCGGTACGGAAACAAAGTGTAAGCTACGTTACAGCATGCCATCCTTCTCATTGCTTTCGATGTGAATTACAGTGAACAACCATGTTCATTCGTAAATTGTTGAGTTTATATTTCCTGCACCTCTTCACTGAAACAAAGTTCGTTCAGTATCACATGACGTTAATGGTGCATATGAGTAATACAAATCATTTTCATATGTTTGTCCAAGACTTAGTTTAGTTCTTATATTACGCAGCACTGAAAATCCAGTATTTTTGTGAAATGCTGGACAGTTCAACTTTTGTTCCTTTGGTAGGTGGTAAATTCCCTATATTGTTGCGAACCCGTATCTAGGATCGCGTGGCTTGTTTACACAAAAGAAACTGATAGGAGGGCAGTGTGAAAATCAAGAGCCCGCGGACATAGATAACAGGCAGATAAGGGTCTGCCGAAACAAACTGAGATAAATGGAAATTTCTAGTTATTTCTGGACTGATAGAGATTGTTAGCGTTCTGGTGTATTTGCGAACCATCTACAAATTATCTGTGAAGTATTTAAAGAGCCGACGATTGGCCAAGAGGGAGTAGAATTGTGAAGCAGTGTTGTGAACTGAGATACAGCCAGCTGTGTTGTAACGGGAGCTAAGGATGTAATCTACTGTCACTGTTTGTTATTGTCATTGGCCTTGGTGCTGTAATGTTTTTTTTTTTTTTTTTTTTTTTTTTTTTTTTTTTTTTTTTTTTTTTTTTTTTTTTGGCGTTCGATAAAATCCCATTTGGCCATCGTAGGGAAAAATAAGAAAAATAAGTTAGTTAGTTAGTTAGTTAGTTAGTTACTAACACTCCCCACATGGCAACCTTGGCCTTCGGGGTATCCTCACCCCACCAAGTGATGACCGGACCCATTTCTCAGGTGGAGGCACCCAGAGGGCGGTGTCCATTACCTCCGATGATAGGGTGATGGTGAAGATGGCGGTGAGGTGAGAGGACCTACAGTTTTTACCGTGGACTCCGAACCACGTTGGGCATAGGGGATACTTCACGTGTGCTAGACAGAGGTGAAGGCGTGGATAGGGCCGACTTAAAATCGCCAACCCCAGAGCCGGGAATCGAACTTGGGACCCTTAGAACGGGAGCCGCGAACGAAACCACCGCGCTACCCCGGCGCCCAATAAGAAAAATAATGTAAGGAAAATTACGAGGATGGGAGGAGACTAGATCTGTAGATCACTTTCTTTAAGAAATTGCAGAAGAGCTTTGTATACAGGTTTATGGCATAACTGTAATGTGGTGTTGACGCTAGCGGGAAAAGGAACAGATTGCTGAAGTAGGCGGCGGAGGAAGGAAGAACGGTGGGCTCGGTAGCGAGAGCAACTGAACAGGAGATGATTGAGGTCAGCGGTTTCACCTGGGTCATCAGGACATACAGGGGAATCGATGAGACGTAGTCGGTGTAGATGCGCAGGGTAACATCCATGTCCAAGTTGCATTCTAATGATGGAGGTGAGATAACGACGTGCAATTCTGAAGCTGGAGAACCAAGGGATCATGGATAGATGCGTCTGAACGGCGGCGTAGTGTTTGCCTTTGATGGACTGCGAACGAATCCAGGCGTCATTCCAGCGACAATAGACGTCACGATGAAGGACCGGGAAGAAATCCGTGTAGGGCAGTTGGAGGCCTTGAAAGGTGCCTTGGGTAACTCCATCTTTTGCCAGGCGATCGGCGACTTCATTGTATCGAATTCCGACATGCCCTCTGATCCAAAGGATGTGAATTTGATGTCCGGCTATGGTAACGTTGTTCACCAACGTCAGTATCTCGTAAAGATAACGGTGCATATCTCTCGTCCAACGAGGAGATGAGGGTCTCTGCAGCACACTCTGCGCATCGGTTAAGATCAGCAGTTTGAGAAATCCCATATTGCAAAGCGTCACGAATGGCCAGAACCTCCGCAGTGTAGTTGGAAGCCTCGGGCATTAGTAGAAGGATAGACTTTTGCATAGCCTAGGTACTCCATCAGCAGATTTAGAACCGTCGGTGTAAATCGTGGTGAAATCTGGCCATGCAATCTGCAAGAAATGAGAGAGGGCGACGTTCACGTCAGGGCTCCGAAGGATGTGATCGTGAAGATAATGCACCGAAATATTCAAGAAGTGTAAGTCATATGGATATTGAAACCCCGGAATAGAGGGATTTTTCAAAATTAAGGGAAAAGTGTGGTATAGATACCGAATACCCAGTAAGAGTAAGGGCAATCGTCGTACAGCTGGAAAATCCGCGTTGAGATAATTAGCAGCAAATTACGGCAAAGTCCGCAATACTGGGTGGGCGTCCACGGAGAAAACTCGCAATAGAAAGCGCTGGGTTAAGAGCTGTCGACGGATCTCCAATGGTGGTTCTGAGGCCTCAACCAAAAGTGCATTCTTCGGTGTAGAAAGCATAGCACCCAGACAAAATCGAAGAGCACGTTACTGAGCGATATCCAACTTGCGCAAGACCGATGTGGAAGCACAGCCAAAGAAGATACAGCCATTGTCCAGCACCGACCGAATTAGGGAACGATATAGCAGAAGTAATATGGAAGCGTCCCCGCCCCACCATGAATGAGTGATACTGCGTAGAACATTAAGAGTTGCACCAGTCTTGGAGATGAGATGCTGGATGTGACGACTCCACGAAAAGCGACTATCCATATGGAGTGCTGTAATGTTGTTACGTGAGAATTGAACAGTGTATTGCTACGGAAATAAAGAACAAGTGGAATATGCGCAACTCGGCCTTTTAATTATATGAACCCAGTCACAATATTGTTAATTTTTGCACACACCTCCTCGACTGCTTTTAGACAGCTCGAGAGTACATTCTTCAGACTGTTTAATGGTTGTTGTTGATAATACCCAAAACGTTTGATTTATAAAATGGATATTGTGCAATAATAATTGTAAAAGTAATGCTATTAACACAATACGTCCAACAACTTCCATTCCCTGGAAGGCAGAACTAACTGCGTAGGGAGCAGTAGTTGTAATGAAACTAAAGGTACGCGTTGCGAACCGGAAAAAAAAGACGGAGCCGCACTATCCGTGAGTGCTATCCTCGTTACTGACGTCAAAAGTCAGATACTGCGAGACCCGTCAACTTCATATCCCTTTAAAGGTGTACGGGCTCCAATGTCTGGTGATGATATTAAAATGTCACTTTATACATGAAAAAGAAAACTAAGAAAGCGGATAACAACTTTCTCGTTGCGAAAGTCTTCAGTATTTGACAATTCAAACTGATAACAAGAAATGCAGCAGCAGCTTTTCCTTCAAAAGATACAATTATTTCATATAAATGGCGTGCCTTTATGAGATACACAATTTTTTTACAGTAGGAAAGTAACATTGGCATGCAAAACATTCCTGCATGAAGAACGTTCGACACGCCGGGGATAATGACATGATTCTGGCAATTTTCAGCGACATTAAAAAACAGAATATTAAAAATATAAGTCTGTATTTCCATATTTCATCCAAATACCTTAAGCACATTAAATCAAATTTTCTAAACATTTTATGCTTAAAGAGTAGTCAGAGATGAGATATTTTTGTACATTCTAGTGTCTTTCTTGAGCATTACAGGAAGGTGCTGAATTTAAATATGAAATTTGGTTAGAGAGAGTCAACTTGAAAAATTCAATGCCATGGCCGGGCTTTGAACTACGGATCACCTGGTTTTCTTCCAGTCACTACTACCCACTGAGCTAGCATTACTAACTTGCCATCATGACAGTAGATTCTCCATCTGACTCATATATTTATCCAGTAAACCAATAGGGGCCTTTGCATCCAAGGTACACCGTTTAAGGCGACTTACTATCGTAAGTACTTGAGTCCCAGGTTTCATCATTTAACTCTTATTATTTTAGTTAAATGATGGAAATTAATTATTTCTTCACACTAGCCGTATTTAGGCTAACGTTCTGGATAGATACTGTCAAATTGAAAAATTCAATGCCAGGGCCGGGTTATGAATTATGGATCACCTGGTTTCCATTCAGTCGCTCTCACCCATTGAGCTGCCATGGCCAATTTATCGTCATGACATAAAATTCTCCAATTGGCTCATATATTTTTTCCCCGGTAAACCACTAGGGGATCTCGCATCCGAGATACGTGTTTGTAAGTACTTCAGTCCCAGGCTTCATCATTAAACTCTAATTATGTAAGTTAATTGTGGGAAATTAATCATTTCTTCACACTAAACGTATAGGCTTAGGTTTTGTATAGACAGAGTCAAACTAGAAATTCAATGCCATAGCCGAGATTTGAAACAGAAATCTGCTAGATTCCGTTCAATCGCTCTTACCCATTGAGCTAGCATTGCCAACTTGCCATAATGACATTAGATTCTCCAACTGACTCATATATTTATCCGGTGAACCAATAGGGGCCTTTGCATCCGAGATACACCGTGTGTGGCGACTTACTATCGTAAGTACTTGAGTCCCAGGCTACATCATTTAACTCTTATTATTTTAGTTAATTGATGGAAATTAATCATTTCTTCATACTAGCCATATATAGGCTAAGGTTTTGGTTTGCCAGCTGTGGCATTGAATGTTTCAATTTGACTCTGTCTATCCAATGATTAATTGGATATGAAATGGTTAATTTCCATCAATTAACTCAAATAATGTTTGGTATTTAATTAATTCTTAGTTTTTGACTTACGTTGTTCACATTTAAGCTTGAAGGATCTACCGGAAAATCCGAAGACCTCGGCCTTCCTCAACCCGGGAGCAATGGATCCTTAGGGATTCTTTCCATAGGACAATATCTGATTTCTTAAAAAGCGCCCCCACTGAGAACAACGTCAAGACGGGAATAACGTGGATACGCCAGTTTGTTCACACACAGACACGCACGCGCGCGCTCGCGCGCACGCGCACACACACACGCACACACACATACTTGGCAAAAGAGTTGGCTCCGCGGTACGTTGAGGTGCTCGCATTTAGGAGGTACGCGGTTCAAATATGGGTAGGACCTTCGTGAGTTCATAACAACAGATACTGAACTCACGCCTGAAATATGAGGGATGTTCAATAAAGAATGATCATAACTTTAAGGGTCAAAAATTTTCGCACTAAAATTCAAACTTATTATATTCTGTTAGCTCAATGTGAAACAAACACGCCGTAGTAGTTTCATTGTTGGTACTCCTGGTTCCCGCCTGTGAGAACCAGGCAAGTTCAGACATGTTCAGTACCGCCTACAGCTGCAATGGAGATAACATGCAGTTAAAGTTGATGTTAGAGGAAACTCCGGGGCTTCTTTCAAACGTAATCACTGCTGATGAAACTTGGCTACATCATTTTGATCCTGAGAGCAAACAGCAAAGCTCAGTGTAGAAATCTCCTTCATCACCAACCCCCAAAAAAGAAAAAGTGGTTGCTTCTGCTGGGAAGGCACCTGCACACACAACAGTAGCTAGACAATACTTCAGGGACGCCCTGAAAACATTGCAAGTTCATATCAGGCGCAAAAGACCACACTTCCATGAAGCAGACCGGGTGCTGCACCACGATAATGCGTGGCCGCATATTGCTAATGTTGTTGCTGAATATTTTGCCAAAATCAACGGGAAGTGCATCCCAAACCCTCCCTATACTCCGGATTTAGTCCCGTGAGACTATTTTCTATTCCCTAACTTGAAGAAACGTCTTCGTGGGAGGCATTATCCATAGTCAGTGAAGGTTGCGGAGGCGATTTTGAAGGATCTCTCAAAAAATAGTTTCCAGCATGTCTTTGAAGACTGGCAGAAACGCTGGGACAACTACATCGCATTCAGGGGGAACAATTTTGAGAAGGACAATCAAAATTATGACGATGAGTAAAGGTAGGTTGTCAAAAATGTGATCATTCTTTAACGAACAACCCTCGTATGTTTTATATTACATGTATCATCGGTGTCTCCACCTATAATATCGGATACAAGCGGAAACTTTCCTGAAAATGCTTTTTTTTTGAGAGCTTCAAAACGTGTATTTCGGTGAAATCTTTAGTTTAATATATGATTTTAGTGAATTGCAACACCTGCTGCATTTATTATAGGTTGGCCTCCAGAAAAAGAAGAATAAAACATAATATAGAGAGTCTACAAGAAAGATGAAGAGCTACAAACAAAAGATGTCTGAACAAGAGACTGGCAGTGAGCCAGTTAGTGTCTTCCCTAGACGAGTTAAGACGAGAATTGAAGGAGAAGAAGAATTTCTCTCTTGTCATTTCTAGCCGACTGCATCTAATGACTTCATAAACCAACACGTCTAAAGTAATGTCACGTCACTTGAAGATAGGTGCTCGTCTACAGTGTTTCTCCATCACATGCAACCACAAGGAGAACATAATGAAAGTGGGCGGTATCCATCTCGAGGGATCTCATAAATAAGAGGTAAATTCTAAGTCCTGGTCTGCCTTCAACAAATGCTTAAGATACGAGCAACAACTTAAATCAATCACTCGTTCTCTGGAGAATCATTTGTTTTAGCTTTCACTGACTTCTTACATTACTTCTACAGCGATGTGCAGCGCGTATTATGACTTAAATGTTGGTGAATGAAAAGCAAACGCTTAATCCCTTCCCCCCCTCTACCATTCCTCTACTGCCAGTAGAGAAAATTTACACTGCAACCAATCCAAGCATAGAGGTCCTATGTTTTATTACTGCCATAGACTTTTTGATTATTTTTCCTGGTCGGTAGGCCCATAATGTGCTGGTTACCATTCTACCTTAGATCTTCTTTCCAGTAATTTGTTCCATCTGTTTTAAGAACTTAAGGGCACGCTACGGTGGTTGGGCTTTATGGCAGAATGGTAAATTTTGCACACTGGATAGATCTTTCACTGGAGCTTGGAGGGACTGCGTCTCCTTCCTTCCTGAAAGCGTGTTGTCTAACAGGGTGTTTTGAAATGTTTCCGATCTCAACATGAAGATGGCAGCACTCTTAAATATGGGCTAGTCAATTTCACCGTTCAGCTGTTGACAGTTACTCATTAAGGCTTCAGCCATTTTGGGCGCTCAGTTGTTACGTACCAGCGTTTGAATGAGCTGATAGGAGTGTTCTTTTTTATGAAAATGGACAAAATGGAGCTGTCATTATTTGTTTTTGAAAGGAAATAAGAATACACAATTCAAACATGTATTGGATTCTGTGTATGGGGACTCTGCACCATTATTTAGCACCAATTTCGAGCGGCTGAATTTAAACATGGCCGTAAGAGGTTGGGTGACGGTGAACTTTCGGAACGTCCAAAAACTGCAACTACCGACGAAAATTTCGCCAAAGTTCACCAAATGATGTTAGACGTCCGCCGATTTAAAGTGAGAGTTATAGCAGAGGCTATGAACATGTCAAAAGAACCTGATTTTCACATATTAAATCAAAATTTAGACATGAGAAAGCTGTCCGCGCATTTGGTGCCTCATTTGCCCAAGTTAGACCAAAACCGTCTTCGGGTGAACATTTTCAACGCTCTGTTGGCGCAGGTTAGGTGCAATAAAACCAAGTTTTGGTGCCGATTAATTATTGCAGATAAAACTTCGATTCACCATTATATTCCCGTTTGCCCGCCTTGGTAGCGTGGTGGTAGCGTGTCTGCCTCACGTTCAAGAGGTCCCGAGTTCGAATGTCGGTCAGGGTGAGTTACCTGGATAAGGTTTTCTCCAGGGTGTTCCCTTATCCTGAAAGACGAATGTCAGGTAACTAGGCTCTATGGAACCTGTGCTCATTTGAGCATCATTTCACCCATTCCATTCATCGTCTAATATGACTTAACGTTGGAGGACGTAAATTACTCCCCCCCCCAAAAAAACACCTGAAACCAAAATACAGTCCATACAGTGGACTGCAAAAGGGACCACCGAATCCAGAAGAACCAAAAACTATTTTTCTCTGATGGGAAAGTGATGGCGAGTTTTTTGGGGGTATTCATGTAGTTATTTTAATAGATTATCTTCAAAAAGGGAAAAGCATTACAGCAGCATATTGCGCATTATTGCTTGACAAGCTGAGGGCAGAACTTGCAGAAGAACGGCCCCATTTGCATAAAAAGAAAATGCTGCTTCACCAAGACAACGCACCGTATCACACCTCAGCGGTTGCAAATGCGGAAATCCACGAAATACGGTATGAACTGCTCGATAATCCACCTTAGTCACCAGATCAAGCCCCAAGCGACTTCCTTTTGTTCCCTCATCTGAAAATTGCGCTCGGAGAACAGAGATTTTCGTCACTTGAAGAGGCAATCACCTTCGTGAACAATTATTTTGCAGAGAAAAAGGCTGAGGTCTATTTGGACGAGTTACAGAAATGTGTGTGTAGTGTTTCGCCCGCTTTTACTACATGCGACACCGCAGGCGGTGACACTGATGATACATGAGATGAAGATGGAGCACCGGTGGAATGAGATGGCAGGGGAAACCGGAGGTCCCGGACAAAACCCGCCCCAGCGCCGTGTTGTGCACGATAAATCTCACTTTGCGGTCGCCTGGGATCGAACCCGGACCGCCTTGGTGAGAGCCAAGCGGTATAACCACTGAGCCACGGCGCGGCCAAGTTACAGAAATGGGAGCATCGCTGGAAGAACTGTATAGCTACAAGAAGACTATGTTGAAAAATAAAGAAAAAGAATAAATACATCTGAAACAATATCTAGTATCTTTATTAGATCGGAAACTTTTCAGACCACCTAGGTATATCCAGGGCCAATTCCCAAGAACCTGTTCCCGGCTAGCGCATATCGTCGTCCGGATCTGGTCGTCTTTCAGGTCTGCTCTTCACCCCTTCTTCCTAAGTGCCCGCGCGGCTGAGTGCTTAGACTGCTCGATTCTCACCGAGGTTCGATCCCAGGCGACCGCTACATGAGATTTGTGGTGTACAACGCGGTGCCAAGGCGAGATTTCCGATTTCTGCTGCAGTCTCATTCCAGCGGTGCTCCATCTTGATTTAATGTATCATCAGTGTCACCGCCTGCGTTGCTGCATTGAAATTAATTTATATTTATTGAAGACACCTTAACTGCTTTGGTTCTCACCCTCCCATTCTAGTTAGGGACGATAAGAAATTTGCCTGGATGCCTGAAGCCTGTGGTTCGTTTATGTAATGTAAATTTACGACATAAGAAAACCGTCTTTACTTCCCTTTCGACAGAGAAATGTTAAGGTTTTCTCCATCCTCCAAGCGGGATAAGAATTAGGGAAAAGGGAATTTCTGATTTTGTGGTGGAAAATAAAGCACATAAAACTATGTAACAGAATGCGAGGAGGCTGCAATATGCAGAAAAAGGGTTTGGGAGGAAAAATGGGAGAAAGCAGAGAGTAAACATATTAACAGGAAAGGAGGAAAAGAAGGTAAGAAGTGTTGATGTGTTCTTGCAGAAAGTAAAATAAAAATGGGCAAAAAATATAAATAATATAAAAAAGGAAGTTGAGGTGGAAGAATTGGACTAATTAAGTAACAAGGAGGCATGGAAGTTAAGAGCTACCAGACAGAGCAGAAGACCAGGGTGTTATGTAAGTCAAGGTAGCAACAAGGTAAAGACAAATACATTTAGCCAAAAGATTTAAATTGTAAAACCAAAATTTTGTAATAGGCACAATAAATAAATAATTCATTCATTCCTAGAAGGCACGTGAGTTGATGTGCAAGCAGTTACTGAAGGCCCTAGCGATTACTTTTACTACATTCCAGCCAAAATTTCCATGTTTATATTTCAGATAAATATATAATATATCAATAAATACACTTGGTACTTATGTTCAGTACTTTCCAATAATTGGTCACGAATATTAAAGAAAAGTGCTGCTGCTTCTAACTATCCTTTTACATGGAAAGAATTCTACACACACAGATCCACACACAGACACACACACACACACACACACACACACACACACACACACACACACACACACACACACACATTTTTTTAATAATCCAAGATCAACACCTGTGAGTCAAATGACTGTTTCATGTTCCCAAAGTTTAATACCAACCTGTGCATCCTTTTACCTTCTTATGTTTACTTTAGCAGTATAAACAACACCCAAGCGTAGCAGCTAGCGGAACTCCAGACGAAAACGGAGCAAGTGTATACTGATACAGAGCCCTAAGTGAATCACTGTAGACGCAGAAAGAGGTTGAAAGTAGAAGCGGAAGTCATATTTTCTACTCTCCGGATTCTGTAATGCACTCAATCCATAGAATCGCATTCTCTCTCTCTCTCTCTCTCTCTCTCTCTCTCTCTCTCTCTCTCTCTCTCTCTCTCTCTCTCTCTCTCTCTCTCTCTCTCTCTCTCTCTCTCTCTCTCTCTCTCTCTCTCTCTCTCTCTCTCTCTCTCTCTCTCGATGGTATTGAAGTTCACATTTAGTACTGACAAGAAAATAAAATTAATTATTAACATCTGCTGAACATGAGGATTATAATACCAACGTTACCAAAACTAACATTAGTGGTGGACTAGTATCCGGGTCTGGTTGTTGAACCATAAACAGTAACTTGCAGCTAAAACTTAGTTGCTTCAAAAGTTAACTACCATGAATTTACAAACAAAAATGAATGCCAAGGACTAATTAATATTTAATAAAGTTCAGCTATCAAATGTTATTATATTTCTTGTCTGTAATAACAGGTATATTAGAAGCTAAGAATATTGATCAAAACTCAAACATAAACTTGCAGCAAAATCGATAAAATCCAAGTAGATAAGGTTGAACGAAAGTATAATGGTCGCCAAACTAAGTGTGATTGACAGTAACTACATGGAATAACGGTCTAAATAAATGGGTGGGGATGAGTACGTCATAACGGTTGTCATAGTAACGATTAAAATGACCAATTAGAGTCGAGACGTTTTCATGACAACGTTAGACGCGAAAACTTGGTTGCCGATATTCTAACACGTGCTTAGCATGACGCGGGCGAGCGAGTTACGCAAACGCTGCAGTAAATACGATACCTAGGTTTTTATTTCAAAGGTCACCTATGAGTCTCAGAAATAAGATTATCATATATCAACGAATATTCAGACCGGCTATTACTAATGCACGTCAAGTCTGGGGTGCTGCAGCATCTTCACACTTAAACAAACTCCAGGTCCAGCAAAACCGTTTTCTCAGAATTGCTACAGGTGCTGATTGGTATATCCCCAACACCAACATACACAATGACCTCTCATTTCCCACTCTCACCAATTACATCTTAACCATTTCGCACAAGTTCTATTCTAACCTACCATCTAGTTTCAACCATCTTATCAAGGATTTCGGGGAATATGATATTGACCCCGGGGCTACCTACAAACACCCACGATCCACTCTAGGCTTACCATAAATTCCAACATCCCCATCATATACCATTTCTATCTTTCTATCTCTTCTCTTTCTTATCAAACATAAAAAAATCACAACAAAATCTAAACATCTACCCACCGCCCGATGACTTAATCCCCACATAATGCCAGTAAGGAACAGTGTCCCGGGATGGCAACAAGTCGAGGGCCCCTGCTCCATGGAACAGGGTTCACCTTCAACGATACCTTAGTGCTGTGTTTTTATTTCTCTTCTGATAACGCTGCATAAACAGAATGCTCTCACACTTAGAGATCCTGTACTGGCAAGTTACTTTGTATTCTATTTGTGGCAATTTGCCTTGGTTTACGTGTGCCTAAGTCCGTGTATCTGAGCGCGTGTTGTGATCGTTTGCAATTGCGTTTAATGAATGTTTAATTATGACTAAGTATAGTGACAAACGAAAACCTGAACGTGCTATGGAACCAAATAAAACTGTATTGGGTAAAGGTATTCCAGATATAGGAGATACACGGGAAATAATATGCTCTGTGAGAAAATACTTCGATGAGGAGAAATTGAAAGGGGAGTTTAGGTGCTTGATAGGACTTCACGTGCGTAGGTATAAGTAAGGGCATTAAGGTTAAGACTGGGAAAGAAAAGTATTTTAAAGAAGAAAGTTCTAAATTGGGGTATAAATTATAAACTCCCGGGAAAAATTATGTAAGCAGCATTTTCCCACTTCAATAAGCATCAAAATGTCACAGGTATGCTTCTTTTGTTACGATTATCTTTACATTTGTGTTCTTGCATGCTCTAACGTTTGCATGTAGATCCACGACTGCACTAATGTCTTTGTGTACAACATTATAAATAATTAATAATAACAATAATAATAAAATACCCATTGCAGTTGCAACTGAATCACCCTCGCACGTGTAGTGCTATCGCGCTCTCCACGTGGCAGCAATAAGCGGCAACGTCGCCTCTCTCTCCGCACGAAATGTCAATCACTTTCTAGATGGCGATCAGTATAAATGTGTTGAGCCCTTTCGGTCCCTTGCACGTAGGTCGCGTATTGGGCCCATTGTTATCCTCTTACTGGAGTGCTTATTCAAGTCCCGTGGCCTCCAAGAAGGACAGGGTAACTCTTGGATAAACACTCCCTAATTCATTTGTTCTGCGTTTGTGTGAGCCCAGAATAAAGTGTCTAAGTGTAGTAAGTGGTACACATTCACACAAAATATATAAAGAAGACTCATCCTCTCAATCGAACTTCCTGCCTGTGGAGTCTGCACATGCAGGTGTCTCTTTAAGCCCTGTCAAGAGGCCAATAACACTTCTAGGTTGTATCGCATTGAAAGTTAGCAGGATCCTGCTGTTCTTCTTGCTAGTTCCCTCGATCATAGACCGAGCCTGAACAGCTGTAGTATGATTACGTCATGACCAATTTTCAGCGCTAAGAAAGCTGTTAAACTTTTCGTATTTCACCAACCTTTATTCTAAAATTTTAACTAAGATGTCTTAATGCCAAGAAACTTGTAAATATTACAGGTATGCATTAGTAGTATTATTTTCATTACATACTTCGATGCGCTCTTGTTTTCATTTTCGGCTGAACGCAGCTGAAAAAGGTGGCAGGTAAACAAACTCGTAGACAAAAGCCGCGAGACAAATGTTTCATCGATGGAGAAAGAATTGTTAATTGAACTAGTGATGAAGTATAAGGATACCATGGAAAATAAGAGGACGGATGTGGTGAATGTAAAAGAGAAAGATGACACTTGGGAAAATTAGTAGCGAAATGAATTCAAATGCATGTGTCACCACTAGAAGCACGGAAGTCAGTATTACGTAAATTTAAAACTAGGAGCAAAGAAAGTCAGAAGTGACGATTGACTTGAAAGTTTCAAAACGGGAGGTGGACAGTGTATTATCCACATAATCCAGTGAAATATAAAATATCAAATTTATTAATACTTGAAGCCAAGGCATGGTGCGGGCGCTGCAGACCCCTAGCACTCGTGGTACCTCTGACGTTACTAAGGAACCTCGGGCCGAACATTCGAGCCCCTCCCTGATTGGGAGTTGTTCGGATTGGGTTGGACTCGAGGGGACAGTGGTTCCCGATACCCGTGAGAGATCGGGTCCGTTTCCGGACGGGGTTGACGGAAGCCATAATATACCCGCGTAGTAGCCTGCATAGCTAGTAGAAGGTGTGCTAGATTACCAGACGGCCCCACCGAGGTCATATCGGTAGCCCTCCCATTTTGCATTTGGCGCGCGAGCGGCGTATCCACGTCCATCCCTTCTTGAGTCTACAGGACCTATGGGGGGCCCCACAGAGGCACTGGGCGCCCTTTAGGGACAACTCGGTAACTCCCTGGTCGTAAGAGGGGGTGGGGCAATCTTCACTCCGTGAAGATATGCCCTGGTATATAACCTCAAGTTTATATTATTATATTATTCCTTTCTATGCATGTTCAAACCTCTCTTATACCTCCGCAGTAACCGTCATAGCAACTTGTTTCGACAGCCTATACCTCTGTGGAAAATATTCTTCTGATAGCTCGTCAAAGTAATTTTTCCTCATAGGCCGCACTCTATTCAGAATGCCATTTAGACGGTCTTAAATATAGGGAATGGACTTCAATATCTTTGTTCCGTTCACCATCTTGACTACTTACATTATTAAGAACTTAACAACAGAAATATTGTTTGTTAGTTTAACAAGAATTTTAACACGAGTGTTAAGCCAAAAGTTGTTGGTGAGATGCAATTTTTGTTACATCTATTGCTAAACTTGTGTTAAATTGCATCTGTTGCTGAAATCGGGCATGTTTGTCTCATTAAATCTATGCACTCATTTAGTTCTATTGGCATTATGCAGTTCTACCAACATAAGTAGAAATGACAGTATGGGGTATGGAAGTATCAGATATTGTGGAAAACATCGTTATCGGTATCGAGTATCGAATATCGAGAAAAACGGGTACCTATTCCTCATTTATATTCGGACTTTTATTTACTTTCCATGTATCGATGGCTTTTATTTAATAAACAATCATTTGGAAGCTCTGATTACTTGATTTCGCTTCTAATAGTGCATATCTTCATTCCTTATATACACATTATTTAATGTGGGTTCAAAGGTCATTTTTCTAGCCGGGAATTGCAGGCAAATTTGTAACTATGGAAGCCAGTAAGTTACAGCCATCAAAGTGTACAGACAACCTAGAGGTTATTTCTAGCAAATTCCACAGCTCGCAGATATATAATAATAAGGTTTGAGTGGTTGGACAGAAGAGAATGTAATCTGGGTAAGTCTGCCAGTGGGACAAACAGCATCAGCACGTTTATTGCGGTGCTTCTTCCCTCACAATGGGGTCATGAACGTCGCCGAAACAATAAAATCCTCATACATCAACGGTGCACTCAGCGTCTCTGGCATGAGGTCGTGAATTATTAAGGAACGCTATACGAGTAAGAAGTAAAGAGCGCTTCTCTGCGCAATCCCGGCCGGTTTATTGCTCAAGCGGGCATTGGGACTTCCATCCCCAAGTAGTAGGTACAAAAACCCCAGGCCACAGCAAGGATTACACTGGATTAGTAATGCTTGGGCTAAACTGCCGTATGTCATGTTTTCACTATATCTGGACTGATACGTACACAATGCTTACTGTGATTTCTAATTTTGAGTTCCAATATAAAAGTAATTCTCAAAATCAGTATGAGCAGACTCTGGAAGTATATATTCTTCTAACTCCACGTCGTTTCCATGGTCGGTTTACAATGGTGTCACGGATGATGATGATGATGATGATGATGATGATGATGATGACGATGACGATGACGATGACGATGATGATGATGATGATGATGATGATGATGATGATGATGATGATGATGATGATGATGATGATGATGATGATGATGATGATGATGATGATGATGATGATGATGATGATGATGATGATGGATATACGGGTACTCAACTACAGTGGTTATCAGCGCCCTTTTTAAAACTGCTCATGGCAAAAGCCAGATATAAAAAGTTTCTAAACACTATACTAATGTAAATAAACCTATTAAAACTACATGTACATAGAAAGCGGAAAACAAACAAAAAATCAAAACCTACTAAAAAATATGTTCGCTATATCCTAAAGTCTAAATGAGAAAAGAATCTAAAACCTTCTCCACTACTGTGTTATCGTCCGCTAGCATTTCTGCAAAGCTGTCCGGCAGCTGCAGAGACGTTCTAAGGTCTGCTAGGTGAAAACACTCTAGCAGCACGTGTCGTACAGATAACGCTTCATTGCAAAACGGACACAGTGAAGAAGGCTCCTTTTTAAATAGAAAACTATGAGTAAAAAAGCAGTGCCCAATGCGCAACCAAACCAAATTCACCTCCTCGCGACGAGATGACCGATAGGAGGTAACCCAGGGAATCGGAAGTTCCTTGACAGATCTAAGTTTATTATTGCAGAGAGCAGACCACTCTTCCTGCCAGCAGGTTTGCACAGCTCTGCGCAATACTGCCCTAAATCTTCCGATGTCACAGATGGTACTCGAACCCTGGGCTTCATGGTAGCCGTCTTGGCTGCCGAATCCGCCATTTCATTCCCCCGCAAGCCTACGTGACCAGGGATCCATGCACACATCACGTTAACGCCAGAAGCGTGTAAAACATGGAGGGCATCCTGTATACGCTGCACAACAGGGTGGTAGTTGTACAGCTGCCGTAGGCTTTGACATGCACTGAGGGAATCACTCAGGATTAAGCAGTTCCCCAACTTTCGTCGACGTACGTGTAAAATGGCCCGGTATATTGCATAAAGCTCTGCAGTAAAAATGGAAGTGCTAGTGTGGAATCCGAATGTATACGGTTCGGTTCCACACACGTAAGCACAACCAACACTATTTGAGTTCTTGGAGCCATCAGTATAAATTACAAAATGGTCCTGATATCGCGATAAAAATTCTAAAAAACATTTGCGGATACTAGACATAGAAATGGTAGATTTATCATATTGGGCCATGCCCAGATCAACGTGGGACGCTCTGCACAAGCAAGGAGGGTATGTCCTCTCCCCCCCCCCCCCTAGGATACATCTTGGGCATTTCAGTATCAAGATGTCTAAGGAGCTCCCGGAAACGAAAACCAGGTGGCTTTGGTTTAATAGAAGTGTTCCTATAACGCACCTCCATGAAGGTATTAAAGAACGGCGTAAACGTTAGATGTGTGGGCATGCAATTAAGTCCACAGCCATAATTTGCTAATAACATGTTGCGTCTGTACTGCAGAGGAGGTTCTGCAGACTCAGCATACAGGCTTATAACTTGGCTTGTTGGAAATTCCCCAACTGATACTTATGCCACAATTATGGACTGTGTCTAATCTCTTCAGCACAGATGGTCGTGCTGAGCCATAAACGTTACTACCATAATCTAATTTGGAACGGATGAGTACGTCTCTAGCTATGTTCTGCTGATTCTTCTTATTACTGTACCTCTCTAAACGTGAACTGATAGCCGAGCAATTGTGGAGAAGTATGTAGAAGCTGGACCTACAAAACTTCGAATACCAGACAACATTTTGATGCTTTTTACTGTAGAAATACGAAACGTGTACTGCAGATATTGTAATATTGCTAAGGTTTACTTGGTTTAATGCATTTATGCTCAAACATAAAAACTGAAACGCTCCACTCTGTTTTTACACTAATCGAAATGTTTAGGCTTGAGACAGGGCTGTATATTGAGTCCTATTCTGTTCAATTAATTTATAGATGACATAATAGAGAGGGTTAAGTAAAGCAATGTCCATTGCCCAATAATAATGAGTAAATAAATCCCTGATTACACAGAAAATGAAGCTAGTTACTGTGGAATACTAAATATTATACAATTAAAGTATTTAGTGATTATTTTCCATTTATCTTAAGAAGTTGATGACAATACATCTAACTTTTTTTTTGGAATTTTACGTCCTCCAACGTTAAGTCACATCGGACGGTGAATGAAATGGGTGAAAAGATGCTCAAATGTGTCCAGGGTCCATGGAGCTTAGAGCTACCTGACATTCGTCTGTATGGATACGGGGAAACCCCGGAAAAAGCTTTCCAGGCAACTCACCCTGATATCTTTACACTGTTTACCACTCACGACCGCTGATGATGATGATGATGATGATGATGATGATGATGATGATGATGATGATGATGATGATGATGATGATGATGATGATGATGATGATGATGATGATGATGATGATGATGATGATGATGATGATGATGATGATATAAATGGGCGCTCAACTACTGCGGTCATCAGCGCCCTTTAAAAAACTAGTCATGGCAAAAGCCAGATATAAAACTTTCTATAAACTATACAAGTGTAACAAAACCTATTAAAAATACACGTACATAAAAACATCAATCAAAACCTACTAAATATTTCGTTCACTAAATCCTAAACTCTAAGCTGGACAAGAATATAAAAACCTTCTCCACGGGTCTCCACGCACGGCCTACACGTGGGTGGGCCTGTTGACCGTCTCCCTCAACCACGAAGGGGAGCCCACACGAGGGAGACTGTTGGCTCGGGACCCCGGGTGCGCCAAGCCCGTATCTACCGAAGTAGGCCCCTGGGGGGCTCACGACCGCTCTTGGTGAGTCGCCGCCTTCTTAAATACCTCATTGATAAATTAGAGATATTTCCAGAAGAATAAACAGAAACATCTATTCTCTGCCAATGGAGATATCACTAGAACCTTCCTTTCGAGAAACCCTATCTGGGCCGGCAAGTTATTTATCTTAAGCGCTATGTTTATCCGCTTATTTTTGTTTGCCGACTGTTTGTTTCCACACTGCCCGCCTATCACTTCCTTTGTGTAAACAAGCCATGCGATAGTAGATAACCGCTCGTGACATTATCTAGAGGTTACCCCTGTAACTCTTGGTGTGGGTGGGTGCATTACAAATTCTGGAGCGATAAGTTCTTTTTCCCAGGGTCGTGGTAACGGGGCTCAGAAAGTCAGTATTGCTATTGCTGAAGAATGGACAAATAATTATTTTCTTTAACAAACGATAACTGGTGTATTGATTAACTATTACCTTCTTACACACACACACACACACACACACACACACACACACACACACACACACACACACACACACTGGGGCAGGTCGGGGTGTCGAGTGAGTAGTATTGCCGCGCAGTTCGGCTCAGTTATTTGACAGGGGCTTGACTCCTAGGGTTGTCAGCATCGCTAACAAAATTTGAAGAATATCGATGTCCTCGGCTGCTCTCGGAGTTGTCCTAATATTTATGAATATAGGATCAGTGGCAAGGATCTCTTGATACAGGGTTTTCTGGGTGGATCAATTAGGGTACTTGGAAAGGAACACTGGTTAATTCTCTTATGACGATCGGTTGTATTTCAATTACTCCCGAAATACATGTTAGGCGAACTCTGAATGGTAGGCTTCGCGCTCGCGTGGCTACTCCCCCGTGTCTATACAACGACTCGTCGGATTAACACCCAGCTACTAACTACCTTTAAGTGAACGCGATTTCTGTCGGCGTGCGTTAGACGACGATCTAACTCGACCTCCAGCTAGCGACTGACTTAATGAACGAGACTTCTGTCTTCGTGCTGTCGCACGACGGTTCTAGCTCGACGCCCAGCTAGCGACGGACTTAATAAACGAGACTTCTGTCTTCGTGCTCTCGCACGACGGTTCCCGCTCGACCTCCAGCTAGCGACTGACTTAATGAACGCAATTTCTTTCCGCGTGCGTTAGCACGACGATCCTCGACCCCCAGCTAGCGACTGAACTTTAGATATATCTTTTTTCCCAGATGGTTATATGACACTTCGCTTCCCCCTTCAGCTCATTATTTTAATTAGTTGGTCGGTAGAACACATATGGAGTCCCAGTTACGAGAATCTCACCCTAGATCACCCACACAGTTCCCTTCCTGCCAAACTATGTTTGAAACTAAACGCGGGGTGCGAGCCTTAAGATTTATGGTTGCGGTCAGCTGTCCTAGGGGAGGGAAAATCCCACCGTTCAGAGTCCGTAAGACATTCCACACAAAATATTTGTTTCAGTACATGTATATATATATATATATATATATAGGCCTTTATCATTCAATTAATCTACAATATATTCCTTAACAATCAATTAATCAACTCGAGGAAAGGAGTAGCGTTTCAACACACGCACACGCACACGCACACGCACACACGCACACACGCACACACGCACACACACACTATTTTTGCATCTTAAATGCACACTCAGAAATAAGTCTGCACAACTTTGGAGAGACACAAATGTACACCTTTCTCCTTCGACGTTCTTAAGCATAAGAACAAAAACTTTGAAACATTTAAAAAATTCCTCTCATTTGAGGTTGTCATGGTTACACATTACCTACCTTACATTGTATGTCTATTTCATTACATATTTTTATTCCTTTAACTATTCTTTTTATAAAACATGAAATATCTAAATCAACTGCTTCAGATGCTAAAGATGTCACATATAGATCAACTCTAAAATGATGTAGCTATTATCTAAGCTTACTGTATTCCCCTATTCACATTTTCACGTGTCAGTAAATACGTAATAAAGCCATATATGATGTATATTTCCGAATTGAGGACCAAGTAGCTAAAATCATATGAGTGTAAGGTATGTTTGTTAAGGTATGCGTAGGAGCAAACACAGATATATAGCCTTAGAAAAAAATGGTTAACCAAATTTAAACAAATGATTAAATTGATCATTTAACCATGAAATAAATCCCTAAATTAAATTATTAAAACAATTAAATGTTCCCAAAGATTTAATAATTTGGGAAAAAATATTTATTTAAAAAAATAAAATTCGCGCAATGAATTTTGACATACCGGCAATTTTTTCTGGTTTTAGGTTTTTTTTCGTCTTCAGATGTTGGCAATACGTAAATACATGATATCCTTGACAACGAGGTGTGTTTGACTGAAGAGTGTTGAGTAAGTTGTTTCTTATTGTCATCGAACTTGCTGTTGTAGATTGTGATATGTGATGTAATTCTGATACGCAGTGTTTTGGTACGGAAATAAATATTTAGAGCTTCGACAAATTGGACTTTTATTTTTACGAACCCACAAAGTCCTAATATTGTGACTTTGTGGGTTTGTGAAATTAAAAGTCCGACTGCACCACTCAAAAATGCTCTTTATTTCCACCGACTTACAGTTGAACACTTGCCGTTTACACAGAATTACGTAATGTACACAATTACGATTCACCAGTTCGTGCGTTACAGTTCCCTTTTTGCTCTCGCAATTACGTACACTCCTCCGATACACGTACACAGTCTTCTCGTCCGTTCACTCACACGGCGCTCCTTCGCTGCTTGCCAAACACTGACTGTCCTCACTCGTTGCAGCCCTTTTTATAGGAATATTACTGTTTTCTAGAAGTCTCTGGATTCCAGTGAATCACCGCGAAGGTTCCAGACGGCAGAGGAAAGGGGAAGAGGTGGCCAGCGACAAGTGAAACTTCCCTAATCATCCCCTCAGTTAGTGACAGATTAATGGGTGGGTGTGGCGCGGCCTCTGGTCCCTTACTCAGCTGTCGTTGGTTGTGCTTTCCAATAATTGGGTGACAATTTGTTCTAGAACGTAACCAAAGGTGAGCCTGCCTCGGTGTCGTGAGGGTGGTGTGCCTGGCTCACGTTCAAGAGGTCCCGAGTTCGAATTTCGGCCAGGATGAGTTATCTAGATAAGGTTTTTGCCGGGGTTTGCCCTTATCCTTCAAGACGAATGTCGGGTAACTCTAAGCTCCATGGTCCCTGGAATCATTTGAGCATCATTTCATCCAATTCATTCACCGTCCGATATGACTTAACGTAGTAGGACGTAAATTAAAAGAGAAAAAAAAAGTTCCCCATCATCCGGACGAAAATCATGCTACACATTCTATTCACTTTTGCTGGCCAGGATATTAATCATTCTGGTGTGTTAAATTCACACTACTTCATGCACGTATTCAATAAATTATTCTTTGAAAATCATAGCATTTAATCTGCTTCGTAGTAATTCACTTAAACTTTGCAGAATTCACTTTATTATATATTTCCTTGTATGAACAGAGGAAATCGGGAATTAGAGTGTGTTTAAACAATAGTCAAATCTTTGTAATCGATTTGATGTGCCATTCATTTGCATTTCCAAGACCTAAAACAAACGAATGACAGCTCCTTGGTTGAGAAAAGTACAAGTATTGGAAAACTAAAACCATTAACACGGAATGTCTAGAAAATGGTTACACAAGGTGATTCGATATAAACTGTGTTCCTTAACAGGATATATATGAGTTTAAGATATATTCATTTCGTTTCCGTTGTACGTAAACTATATGATATATCTGACTACAAAAACGTACATACAATATTTCATGTATGACTCTTTAAGGGAAAGCAGTAACAGTTTCCGAATCATTTAGAAACTGTCAGCTCAGTTATGACTTATGTGAGGATTAAAAGTCCCAATTGGTTGTTATTTTATCATGGTGGTACTGCTGTAGTAATATAACTTTTTTTTAATTAAGGAGTTTTATTTAGCGAATAAACTGAATAGGTATACATCGCTTTAAGTCATGTTTGTATAACATAACCTAAAAGTTTTATAATTAATGTAGTAAATAAATATTACACACCTATTTAAACTGAGTCAAGGGTTCAAGAAGCAGTTACCCCTAAATCCTTTGTGACGTACAATCACGCAGGGGGAGATTTTGAGGGATATGTCGACACAGAATAATATCGGGCTGTCACGTTGCGTTGCGTTTGCTACTCTACCGAAATAGCTCGCATTTCTACCAACCCCCCCCCCCCCCATCTTCCCTCTTGACGTGTTACAGACGTTTCCCGCAGTTAACTCTTGAGTGATGAGCGAAGCAGGCCAGAA
The DNA here is from genome assembly GCA_030765055.1 of Mantis religiosa. Taxonomy (NCBI): domain Eukaryota; kingdom Metazoa; phylum Arthropoda; class Insecta; order Mantodea; family Mantidae; genus Mantis; species Mantis religiosa. The sequence goes on from CM060957.1 coordinate 40,791,549, forward strand.
GCGCATACCTGCCAACTTAACCATCTCTGTCTTCTGACACACTACCTATTTCATGCCACACGTTGAGGTTGGTAACAGGATTTGCCTGCTACTGAAGAGAAAATGGCTTTCTGACACTGGCATCCACATCTGTTTTGGACAAACAAGAGCCAAAGTTTTTGAAGCATAATAGCCCAAGAGAAGCCTTTAAAATTTTGAGCTGAATGTATTTTGGGGGACGATTTTTTCTATTTGTTCTCTAATTCTGAATCCAAAACATGTCTGAAAGTCCCTGGAATTGGTTAATGACATTTAAAACTCCTATTTAATTTCAGCGTCTTCAGGCATACGACAAGAAGGTTTTACAGATCCGTCACCCTAACTATACCTAACAATAAATAAAGAAGACAGAAAAATCGGGAAATAGTGAATGTAATAAATGTCTTACAGTGATAAAAGAGAGCAAAGCAAAAATTTATGAAAATGTGGAAATAATGCCAAGTGACAGTAAGAACGCGCTGGAAGACAAGTTGTAGGATGCAAAGGACGCGGAAGAGAAGGAGAGTAAAGTCCATCTAGTAAACGCGAGTGCAGTTGCGTCACAAAGGAAACGGACCCTACCGCCCACTAATGACCGTCATAAATCTATCTCCAGACTACAGAAACGGAACACTGTCGTTGAGGACCCATAACAACTCTGATTTTCTGGAAATGACAGTCGCATGTCTACTCCACGTGGAGTCTCAGTTGCCAAAGTTCCAACTTCCAGTTGATCTGTTTCATTACGTGCAGAAATTCGTTTGGTGTCACGATGTGGAGACCGTGGGAGAGAAATGCAGTGGTAAATGCAAATGAAGAAGTAGATAACTTTCAGTCAAGTGAAAATAATCAAAGTGAAGACAATTGTGTGAATGAATTGGAAAGTGTTGCTGGGCTGGGTTATGTTACTGGAAAACCCTCAAAAACAAAGTTATAACGGGAACTGTTTCTAAGCAAATTCAAGCGCTTGTTTTGAACGCATATAAATATGTGCTTAAAATAATCTTGGTAAGGGGTCACGCAATGAAACTGACAAAACTTCTGGGTGTTCACAGAAATATAGTAAGAAAAATTATGACGAAAGGAATAGCAAAGACGCCGATCAAGTGTGAAAACAAAACAAAACATGGCTGGCCCCATAGCTCAGTCGGTAGAGCACCTGCCTGCCGTGCTAGTGGTCCCGGGTTCGATTCCCAGAGTCTGGAAGTATGAATGAGAGTGTGAATGTGTGCGTGATCTAATGATTCAAAAACCAAAGATAACGAGTTAACACCTTCAGTATGTTCCACCGATAATGACCATAGCAGTTAAAGGCGGGGTTATAAATGGAGCAAGGGAAAAATATAACAAAGAAAACATAATCTAAGGTGGATAATTTCACATGCGATTTAATTTATAGATTCTATGCAAAAGGGAGAGCGCCCACCTTAGATGAATTGGTTGCACATTGGCAAGAAATTTGTGATTTTGCTTATGGACACTGCACTTTGTGCGGCCTTCTAAAGTAGCTGGGTTTCAAATACCGCACTTGGAAAAGATAAGGGTTATTATTATTATGTATTTGTCAAAACTAAGGAAGTTTCGCAGTACGATATATATTGAGACGAAACCTCGTACGATACCCATGACGTATCGAGAAAGGTGGCAACCTAGTGGAAAGGACCGGGAAAAGGAGGGCCTGTGTTGTAAAACGACTGTAAGGGTTAGTCAAAGAGGCGGCCGAACTGCAGTCTCATTGACTAGACAGACTTTATAGGATGGATGGAGTACGAAGGAGGACGGCGTATAGAGAACTAACAGATAAAGACAAAAAAGATAGGGACATACTATCACGTGTACGGTTGAAGAGCACGAGAACCATAATTTAATTTCGCCATTTATTTGATGGGCATTAATTTTTTATGCTGCATAGAACATTCTTAGTGACGCATGATGGTCAGAAATCCATGGGATGTTGCGTAATTATGGACGTAAATATGTGGAAACTGAGCTCATTGTGAAATCCAGAGGGATTGCCATAGAATGTGGTATCCACGTTACTCCAGAAATAATTTTGCAATCCACAAGTCAAGCAAGACTATGAAATTCAGAAACATATGAAGGCTATAAGAATCCTCTTTCCAGCATACAAAAAAATTAATGTCCATAAAATAAATGGTCAGATTAAGTTATGGTCCTCGCGCCCTTAAAGCGTACACGCGATAACATGGAGATAAATAAAAGCTATGAATATATTATAGGAAAACAAATGCCTAACAGATAATTATTCCTAAATAGGAGCATGATTGCAAAGCTTGAATTAATGTTGATATTTTTACGACAAATATATATATATATATATATATATATATTGAATTTTCTTACAATAATCTGTGAAGTATTGTTTGTCATTTTTTTTTTAATTTTTGCTAATTAATTTTCCCAACGAATTAAAGCAGTTTCTTGCCACGGAATTTATCCGCGTAGGCATTGGGATTGGGATTTCATTACGGAGGGGATTCGGTACGTAGCCCACCATGCTGGGCCCATTTTCGCTATGCCTCCAACTGAGGCACCCCCGGGAGGCAGGAAGAGGCGAAAGAGAAAAAGGGCGGGTGATCCAAGGAGCCACGACATTACAGAGGGCAGGAGGGGAGGGGACTCGGTACGTAGCCCACCATGAGCCCTTTGTTCCTATGGCCCCAAGTTGGGAACCCCCTTGAGGCAGAATGAGGCGATGGAGAAAGAGGGCGGGCGACCCAAAGAGCCACGACAGTACAGAGAGCAAGGTCCCTAAAGTTTTACTTGGACAGACATCCCCCGACAGGCCAGGACAACGAACTCGCTCCCCTACTGCGGGGTGGCAACGAGTCCAGCAGCCGAGCCCTAATGTTCCCAGGCAGGCGATTCTAGCCCCAAAGGTCCCTGACTGGCGATCACGAAATGGTTCCAGCAGAGCAGCTGCGACCGGCAGCCCACCTACCAGAGGAGGAAGTAGTTTTCCTCAGAGCATATCATTCTGCCATGCATCGCTGAGACACCCGCCGACATTTCTACCCTGAAAGAGACCTCCAGATGAAAGATGATAATGATGATGACTTGGAGGGACAGGAAATTCTTGGGTTGTAATTAACAAACCCGGCATTTGCCTAAAGACCCGAACAAACCCCAGAAAAAACCCATGTGTCAAGTAGGTCGGCCACGGTAGTCGAACCCGAATGCTGGCCAAAGACGAAACCACTGAGCTATCCCGCTCGGTTATTCGCGTACGGGTACGAGTCTCTGGTGCAGCACAAATAAACACTTGAGTAAAGTAGTTCCATTAAATGGATAGAAAGCCTTTCTGTCTCTCTCCATTAGGACAATACCTTAAAATAAACAGCTCCCAACCCAACATTACAAAATCGAAAGGAACACGCCTTCCGCGCATCAACACATACGGAAAATGATCAAGAACCTCGGTAAAGGATCACCGTGATATACACATTAGCTGCTTTCCGGAAATGTAAGGGAGATTCCCAGGACTCACTCACTCCCTTCGGGCGGCAATGCTCACCTAGCATACATAATAATCATGGGTGTTAGAAACCACTGCACTGCTCCGCTGAGACCAATCCAATCCGAACAGCTCCTTACGGAAGTGGCCTGGTGTCAAAAGTATCCCGACAATGCTCACAACAGAGAAGCTAAAGCAGCTGGAAGCCCTCAGCATCATGAAAGCTGCGAATAGGCGAAAATCCCGGTCACGCAGGCTAACATTCCCGCTGGTGAATCTGAGATGCTGGCCACGTTATCTTTCCGCTTCAGTTGGATCACTACGAACCTCTGCTGTGGCTATGTGGAAGTGTAGCCGGCAGATGGGTTAGTAGGCTAAGGAACTAAAGAAGGCGCCAAGGAACCATCATTATTATTTGAATTGCATATTTTATATGTTTAATATTCATAAAATGTAAGAATTGGTTCATTCTTTCTTCTACCATGGTTGTATTTGAATTAGAAAATATAACTCCAATGTGGCGTCCTATAATCTGTTAAAGGAATGTAAATACATGTATTAAAACAAAAATCTGGTGAGTATTGTCAAGATTGTGACGGACTCTGAAAAAGACGTTTTCCTCTCCTTAATAGGGCAGACGCAGCCATAAATTTTAGGGGTGGCGATCGGTGTTTATTTTCAAGCCTAGTTTTGACAGGAGAAATCGTGTGAGGTCTAGAAAGATGGGAGAGAGGTTGTTCTCGTAAAAGAGACGCCATATGTGTTCTATCAGTCTACTAATTAAAAACAATAAGCTGTAGGGGAACAGAGAAGGGTCGGGTGACCTATCCGGGGAACAAATGCCTATCCAAAGTTAGTTGGCCGCTTTGTGCCAAACCGAAGAGTCATGTAATAGCACACGTGAAGAAACCGCCAGGAGTTAGTATATGAGTGCCAAGCTAAAATTTCGTGTAATGATACACGAGAAACAAGCACGCCTGCGCGAAGCCAACCATTCAGAGCAAATCTAATAAATATGTACTTCGAAAGTGATTCAAATAAAAGTGATCTGTGTTTCTTTCAAAGTACCCAAATTGATCCACCCAAAACACCCTTAATCAAGAGATCTTTGCTTCTGATCCTATACTCGTGAGCTTTAGGATAACTCCAAGAGCAGCCGCGGACATCAATATTCTCAAAATTTCACTGACGCGGCTGACGACGAAGGAGTCACGTTGCAACCCGAATGAAAATTGGTGACTAAATTCAAATCCTAAATCCAAAATTTATCTATTACTTACCGTATTTTGGAGAATTCGATTTCAACTTTTTAAAAAAATAATGCATGCAATTAAAATATTGTAAACAATCCTGAGGTGAAATAATTTCATGTAGCTCAACATTATAACAAAAAACGTGTGTAGAATCCGTAAATTACGGTTAAAGTGAACTAAAAAACGCACATTTGGGTAAAAAAAAAAAACTTTCGAGGAGATTTCCGCTTGGAGCTGAAATCAGGAACTTCCCTTATGGTTGCCAGCAATTGTGAGCTAACATAATAGTGACCATTTTCCGCTGTATCGCTTCTCCATGGCAGTTAAATATCCCAATGAAGCCATTTCTCTGTGCTCACCATTCACGGTCCATGACCAAGTGCCTGTGCAGAAAATGAATGTTCAACCCAGATATGCGTGAAATGAGTTTCACCTTAAATTTCCCTTCAATTCCTAAGTAAAGTGTTTTTAAGTTAGTTTTACTTATTTTGACAGGTTTTACTGCCCAACATTCAGTTGTCTATGAATAATCAAGTATCCCATATGTGCGACGTTAGGAACAAGAGCAAGTAGGAATAGTGACTATGTTTCAAGGGAAGGCGCTGGTGTACTGTATACTAGAATCAAGAGTAACATTTTAGTAGACAAGTAATATATTATAATAAAATTAAATATATAGAATTAGTGTTTGTAGAAATCAACTTAAACACAAATTAGAGCTAGTTTTCATACACAATATAAAAACATTAAAAATATTTTCAATATTACTATTATATTTTGGTGTGGGTTTTCAAGAAAATATTTCATATGCAGATCCACTTAACATTTATTACATATGGTTGGAGTCTTCATGTGGCAAGTCGACAACGTGTTCTGTTCTTCTGTGGTGCTACAAAATGATCATTGGGATCATATCAGGTGTCCATATACTCATGCTTTGGTGGTTTACCAGCAGCTTCTTTTGGAACTCCATGTCCGCATTGCTGTTGCAATTCATCTACAAGACTCTAAATGGTCCAGTTATGCCACGTTTTTCTTGGATTTAGGCTCAGAAGTTCCTTCAGTTCCTGCAGAGTGGCTATACGTATGTATTTCTGCCTCAGTCCGAAGCAAATTCCGGGCAGATTGTTGATGCTCATATTGTCTTCTTCGCCAGAATCTTCTTCGGTAACACCTCCACAAGTATTTTAAGGAGGTCGCAGCAGGATATCTATTTCATTGTATTAATCCAAATCATCTACTTTCTCAAAAATGGCAAGCTTTTCAGCTACATTTAGCCCCCAAAATAATAATATAACTAATGTTTATATATATTTCTTATACATATTTCTTATATATATTAACGCATTAAATTATGTAATGATTATAAATTATCATATTTATAATATTGTGACTTTGTGGGTTCGTGAAATTAAAAGTCCAATTGCACCACTCAAAAATGTTCTTTATTTCCACCGAGTTACAGTTAAACACTTGCCAATTACACAGAATTACGTAATGCACACAAGTACGATTCACCAGTTCGTCCCTTACAATTCCACTTTGCTCTCGCAATTACGTACAATCCTCCAATTCACGTACACAGTCTTCTCGTCCGTACACTAGCACTGCACTCTTACGCTGCTCGCCAAGAACTGACTCAATTCACTCATTGCAGCCCTTTTTATACGAATTTCACTGTTTTCTAGACGTCTCTCGTTTACAGTGAATCACCGCGAAGGTTCCAGACGGCAGAAGAAGGGGGAAGAGGCGGCCAGCGACAAGTGAAACTTCCCTAATCATCCCGTCAGTTAGTGACAGATTAATGGGTGGGTGTCGCTCGGCCATCATATTTAAATATTGAATATCCAACTTCTGCAAATAGAAACGTCCCTTTCCCTTGCTATGCCCACTACATAAAAGTTTCCATATGTGCCTAGCTTCCTATATGTGGGACACCAAAATTATCATGTCCCCACTGTCAGCATATTATATGATAGGGAGTTCAGCATTAGTAATAGTGATTTAGACAATATTTCTGTCTAGAACTAAGTATGCCTATACTAATACTTTAATATAATAATAATTCTGTAAAACTTTATCATAGGTAAGACATTGCAAAACTATGTAAAATTTCCGGAGTTTGGCTTTAGTTCCAGCTGCTTTGTTGACTCTCACAAATGGGACTTGGAAACAACTTTTCATGACATGTTTCCACAGCTGCCATCTAGCTGAAATGTTTACAATTGCTTCAGCAGAAGAAAATATGAGACGTCCCATTTCTGGGTTAAGGACATATTGCACCCTAAATGTGTATATGCCTTCAGCATGTTCTCAATAATTCCCTTGTAGTTGTCAGTTATCGTATTTCCCAGGAGAAAGAACAGAAGTTCCTATCTGGTCCCAGTCCAGAAAAAAAATGAGGTGCTTATATCTTGAACGCACCTCGAAGATTTTGTTAACAAAGGCGAGTTGACATGAATGAGATACAAAATTGTTCCAAATAAGTAATATAAAAAGATATATTGCTGTTTAATGTTACTAATAGCGCCGTAAGTATATGTAAGTATTGCAGAGGCTATTAGCACTGGTAGGAGATTATGGCAAACGTTTCCAGTTTTGACAATGGTATGAGAGAAGCGTAACTGCTAACTCTCAACTGGAGTATTTGTTAACGTATGCTGTTTCTGCTCAGATTTATGGCCTTGTCTATGTGTTTCATGCAAATGTTGCGGATTTGGCATCAAAAGACATATTCTTTCATATTCCATATGTGTACCAATGCCTCGGAGGCATTCACAATTCACAACCATGTATTCAATGAAAACAGGTTAAAAAAAATGAGTTGAAACGGGACAGAGACAAAAAAAAATTGCCTACAAACCTGCATTATCGTCGTTTTCGCCCTTCTCATCATTCCTGCTGCATTAAAAAATACACAGTCTCCTGAAAAGTGCGCGCGCAAACATCGCTTTGACGTCATCGAGCAAAAATAGCAGGTACTTTCTGATGACTCAATAGCTGACTCCAATGTAAAATTGGAACTGTTTCTTTTTTTTATGAAGCGAAGGATTTATATATGAAGATAAAGCTTGTTCAACATTGCATGAAATTCCTACCCTGGCAGCGTAACGTTTGTTTTGGCAAGATAGAACACAAATATTTACAATGTGAAATTTAATTCTGTTTTAATAATGAACCGTTCATGTGTATACCACGTAACTGGAAAATGCGGGTAACACCAACTTAGTTTTAAACGTTGCTATTGTCGGAATGAACTGCTGTGCTGATTATTCAGGTCCAGAGATTCATCACTGCCAGAAACGAACCGCTTGATGTCGAAGACAATTTTACCAACTCATAATCCTAATAATATACTTCGACTTTATTTTCATAAGTAAATTTACTAACCCCCCCCCCCCCCCGAAAATCTCCGCGATAAAAGTAGGCGATTCTTAAGCGAGAAGTTGTGCTTATTTTGAAAATAGCTACAGAAATCTATCATGGCAGGTTAAAAGGATATGCAGAAATTTAGGTTCACACTTAGAAGTTTTCAGATAAGATATGTCACATCTATTATTGCATACTCATATATGGTGTAGTGCTCCTTAGGGGAGGGGATCCGTCCCCTTCAGCTGTCGAGGTGCAGCTGCTGCGGATCCTTAGCACTCGTGGTACCTCTGACGTTACCAGAGGAACCTCGGGTCGAACTGCAGAGCCCCTCCCGTCGGGAGTAGTTCGGATTGGGTTGAACTCGAAGGGGAAGTGTGTTCCCGACACCCACGGGGAATTGGGTACCTACGACAAGGCTACGGCCGCACGGAGGGGGTAGAGGGTTGCCTAATAAGTCCCGGGTACTAGCCTGCAGAGCTAGTAGAAGCTGTGCTAAACCACCGAGGTTTTCGGTAGTCTTCCCTGGAGGATTGACGCGCGTAAGTGGCGTATCCACTTCCACCCGTCTTGACGCAGTAGTCGATGGGGAGGGCTTTTTAAACTCAAGGTATTTCCGCATGGAAGGAACCCTGGAGCTTTCCATCGCTCCAAGGTAGAAGGAGGTCCGGGTCCTTGGTCCTACGGATCCAGGGCTAAAGTGAGTAGAGCCTCTGGTGTTAAATGGTACAGTGCTACACTATAGTTAATAGAGAATAATTCAAAATGTTCTTTAAAATCATGCAATAATATTTGGACTACATAGTGCGACTCCATATAGTAAACCTGAGTCATTTCAAAGGGCCATAACGTTTGAACCAAACGCAGGACACTTGTGTAGCTTTGGGAGAATATAATACACAATTGGGAGATTACATTCCATTATTTACATCTTAGAGAAAATTTTGGAATCGTCCTCCACCAGCATTGCCCGCCTAATTAGCGTAGATGGCAGCGTGTTGTAATCAGTCAGGGTGAGTTACCTGGCTAAGGTTTTACCCGGGGTTTTCCCTTCTCCTGAAAGACCACTGTCAGGTAACATTAAGGTCGATAGACCCCGAGCACAACTGATCATTATTTCACCTATTTGGTTCATCGTCCGAAATGACTTAACGTTGGAGAACGTAAAAAAAAAAAAAAAAAAAAAAAAAAAAAAAAAAAAAAAAAAAAAAAAAATTATCCAACAGCATCTATAGATGTTTGTACTCGTCTCACCATATTCTCTGACGTTTTACGGAGATGATATAGAATTGATAGAATACATCTTATGACACCATGGAACCTGACCGCCTCGGTAGCGTAGATGATAGCATGTCTGCCTCACGTTCAAGAGGTCCCGAGTTCGAATCTCGGTCAGGCTGAGTTACCTGGATAAAGTTTTTTCCGGGTTTTTCTTCATCCTGAAAGACGAATGTCAGGTAACTCTAAGCTCCATGGACCCTGGACACATTTGAGTGTCATTTCACCCATTTCATTCAACGTCCGATATGACTTAACGTTGGAGGACGCAATTTTTTTAAAAAAAAGACTACTACTAAATCTAATACTAATTCTACATATGCAACTCAGCGCAGGTTTTATAAGATGGAGTGGCAAATGATGAATATGTCAGTGTGATCCATATAGACCTGAACCACTTCAATAATCCATAACATTTGAAGAAATAATAGGACACACATGCAACTTTACTACTATTTAAATGTCAGAGAAAATGATGGAGGTGTCCTCCACCAGGATCTATCTATACATGTTTGCTCTCGTCTCACCATGTTCTCGGAAGTTTTACGGAGAGTATCCTCGCCAATGTCACTTATTTCTTTTTGTCCGTGGCCTATTCTTGTACACTCTATTTCTTAGATACTCCCACAAGAAAAATCAGAAAAGGTTAGGCCAAGGAATCTGGGTTGCCACAGAGGTGTTGAGATTATTCGATTATCACATAAACTGGTTATAAGTTCCATGTTTACATTAGATGTATGGTACGTTGCTCCATCTTGCTGGAAATAATCTTATCTCAATCCGATATCATCCAGGTGCTCCGCAAGTATCTTGAAGATACCTAACCATATAAACTTTCGTGTCTACAGTCGTATCACAGAAAATTAAGACATTTAAGACTGTCAGCTGTCAACAATAGTCAGTGTTGTCGATTCTCCTAGAGCCACTGAAATCATTGAAACAAAATTCTACATTCTACTAGCCTACTTATATGGTTCAGGTTTATGTGAATCGCACTGTAGCTATTTAAGCTCTCTTTAAGGGAGAAAGCTTTGTAATTTTAGTTGCAGACTGAATTTAAACTGAATAGCCACAGCGGTTACTAGAGTACGTGAATTTGCATTTAGATTAACAAATATTGTGATTCTCACCCTCTCTTTCTCTTCTCATTTGTCCGCGCTCTGAATCATATCTATATTTCATTTTTGTTATGTATTTTTCAGTTCTAAATTTCATCACTAGCAATTTGGTCGTAAATTCGTTTTGTAATCAAGAAAATAAAGAAAGGACAGTTTAAATTCCGCTGAAATAGTTTTCTATACATTCATCCGGAATAATTAAGTCCACTGACATGTGTTTATCTAAAATATTCCTTGAGAAGATGTATGTATGTATTTATTCACTGCAATTGGGTACTACCCGGTGGCAAAATTAAGAATACAGATCAAATTACAATACTAGATTTACAACAATAACACAATAAACAATACAAACATGATATTATTTTAACTTTAGTCACTTAAAACATATATAATTACTTCTCTATTTACATATTATATACCATTATAATTTAAAAGTTAAACTATAACCATCTAGATTTTTTCTAAATTTCTTCAGCGATAGGTGACAGCCCTGAAAGACTGCTATAGGCAATTCATTCCATTCTTCAATGGTTCTATTAACAAAAGAAAATTCTCCTACGTCGGTTCTGTATCTTCTACTCTTCATTCTATACCAATGATCGTTTCGTCCATAATAATCCGGATTTTCTAACCTTACACTAACGTCCACCCATGCCTTTACACCAGCATTAGCTTTGAATAATGCTACCAACCTATGTTTTTTACGCCTAATTCTTAATTCCTCCCTTTTAGTCTCATCTCCTTTTATAGGCCCAAAATACTTGTCTCTTTTTATGAATTGTATTGCCCTCTTCTGTATTTTTTCTAATGGATCGATTTGGTTACCTCTATACGGGTCCCTGCATGCTACTCCATATTCCATAACCAGCCGCACTAAGGCCTTGTAGGCAATTTCCCTGGACCTAGCGCTCCCCTTTTTCAATATTCTCATTACGAAATGTAATGCCTTCCACGCATTCCTAGATGTGGAATGTACTTGTTCATCCCATCCAGCATTACTTGAAGATATTTAACTTTTTAGAAATCCATTAGCATAACGTGAAATTTAAAACTTTTTATGCCTTTCAAATGCTTTGCAACCATTAAAAAGTACCAGTGAAGGGGAAACACCTGCGCTTACTTTAATAATAAACTAATTATACAAAAAGATTACAGAATGTAAGATTAGCTGCGGAAAGGAATGCCTCAAATTAGGAAATAATGGCAGAGATGAAGAAAGGATATAAAATCAGAAATAAGAAGGGGAATATCCAATAAGTATGTAAAAAGTAAATGTAATATTTGCAATTACTCGCTTCCATTTATGTCGTCACCACATACGAGTGTAAAGGATAATAAGGAGTAGGCCCGTATTTGTTTACTCTTTTGCGCAGAGGAAGACAGCTTCGAGAGTTGTGACGTATTGCAGCCGGGAGTGAGGCCTGTAGTATGTGTGACTTCAGGCAACAGCCGTGTAGAACCAAGTTGCCTACACAAATAGCGCTGCTAGTACAGAATCTGGGAGTTCCGTCAGATGACAACAATGTAGCTGCCACGTACCAATTGGAACTGTTAAATTTACAATGTAATGATTTATTGAAGGACAAATACACACACTAAAGACTTGACTCATTTTTACAAGAATTTCCCCCAAACTAGATTTTCGGGGTTGTATTCACTTGCCGCACGGACATTGTGTGTGTTTGGCTGAAGTACCTTGGCGGTTCACAATCTAACGTGCGGCCTTCGATTACAAATTTACGAGACATTAAATCCTGACGTTGATAAACTAGTTAAATAAAAACGAAACAGAAAGTGACGGAAAATGTTCACGTAATTCTGTTCTGAGTGGGTCACCTCTAATTTGCAAGGAAAATTACTTTTTGCTTTATTTTATTTACTTTATAACATGCCTGACTTTCAGATACACTACGAGTTGAAGTTTTATATATCTTCTCAAAGCACTGAGCCAAAATGTAATTGTTTATATGCTGCGACCAGTTGTGTCAAAGCAGTCAGCCTTAATATTACAACAGCAAAGATGTAAGCTGTACATAATATTAATACCCGATACGTTTCCTATCTTTCTCACGCTCTCTGAACACCAACACATCAATTTCCTTCTTCTCAGACAGCAGAAATCAGCACTGTGGCGTCATAGGCTAACCTGCCTTTCGTTCGGGGGCACATTTGGCGGTTAGAGCTGGCAGAGCTGATGTCACACCGTCACTTCCTGTCATCCCCTGCTTTTGTGCAATCAGTTGCGCCCTTTATTATATGCACAGTTATAGATTATTCATATATTAATATATAATTTCAATTAGGTTTTTAAATAGCAAATGGGCTTTTCATTATCCACAAATCTTCCGACACAGACCATTGCAATATTATCATACATTGCGTAAGCCACTAAAGGAACACTGAGACTGAATAATCCGTTTCACGTTTTAAAATATTTCGTTTTACTGACACACTTAACATGAGCAAATGACGAAACAAATGCCTGCCGCTACAGATAGGCAGCTGCGAGTCTGCCTTACGTTCAACAGGTTCCGAGTTCAAGTCTCGGTCACGGTGAGTTATCTGGATAAAGTTCCCCCCCCCCGGGGGGTTTTCCTCATCCTGAAATACAAATGTCGAGTAATTCTATGCTATATTGCTCCTGGACTCATTTGAACTGCAGTTAACCCATTTCATTCATCATCCGATATGACTTAACGTTGGAGCACGAAAATTAAAATAAGCCAGTGTGAAAAACCTAAAGCTATACTCCAATTATATCTCAGATAGTAAAATAAAATGTCTTTAATTTCAAAACATTGAAGTTTTGAAGTACTAGTCCCCATGTTTCTGATACATATGGCAGCGATACCTTCTGATACATAAGTAAAGCAAAATTGCATAGAAAGATTTGCTAAAAAATGTATATTACGAAAATAAAGTATTTAAGCTTTTCAAGATAACGTTAACATCCGTTTTTCACAATTTTTGTAATCCTTTGAATAAAGCATACGAGAAAATATATATTTCTGTACTTAGATAGCACGTTTGGGATTATGTATTCAAATTTAAGTGCAAATTAACAAATCAGATATATAAGGAACAACCTTCATAAACAAAAACTGAAAAAAGAGCGGGTCTACTATGCTCAAAAAGTCAGCAGGTGGGTGAGTTAACATATGTTTGGGATTTTGGGATTTTAAAAATATCGGATAGAGAAAATTTTGGCCTAAATAATTCACAGATAGGTACTCGAAATATAAAGGAAATTTCAACATTTGCTCCATACTTCAAACCATTATAAATATTATAACATTTAAGATAGCAAAACAATCAGAGAAATCACGTATATGGCACGCAATGAGGTTTTACAGAACATTCGAATGATGTCCTCTATTCACTTGTTTAACGTAACCCATTGTTTCTACAACTCCAGGTTTCTTTCATTACCTGTCAGTTTGGTAAATGTATCACGAAAACTCGTTCCCTGCGCATACGAGCCGAGTTGCATCTCAGGTAACCACAACACGTGAGATTGTGGATGGACAAAGCGGGGTAGGAGCGAGTTTCCTCCGGGTGCTCCGTTTCTCTCGCCTTCTCAGCGTCACCGCCTGCGTTGCCGCATGTAGTAAAAGCGGACTTCAAGTACTTCAGAAAAAACAAGGATGGTTGTTGAGTGCAGAAGGTCTACTCCCATCAGTCCTGGACGCGTAGGAGCAAAACCCGGGCCTCCTAAAACCTGGGAGTATCAGAGCTGTCCCAAAGGGCGCTCGGCGTCCTCCGTGGCACCTTCCATTGGGCAAGACCTGGGTTACTAACAAGCCCCACCCATCTGGTCCAAGACGGGATGGAAGTGGATACACCACTTACGCGCGCCAAAACTTTTAAGGTGAAGGCTAACGATATGACCTCGGTGGAGCAGCCTGGCGATCTAGCACACCTTCTACTAGCTCTACAGGCTAGTACCCAGTGCCCCCTCGAGACCAAACCAATCCGAAGAACTCCCAGAGGGAGGGGCTCGAATGTTCGGCCCGAGGTTCCTCTAGTAACGTCAGAGGTACCACGAGTGCTAAGGGTTCGCGGCGCTCGCACCACGGTAGCTGAAGGGGACTGATCCCCTCCCCTATAGGAAGAGAAATAATGACAAGGTGCATTTTCGACTTCCGATTTTCGCTTTGGCCGAAGCGGTAAAGGGTTAATCAGGTTTTTGAGACTGTCTTATTTCAATTATGCCGAGCCATGGCTGAGTGACAAGACCGCTTAGCTCTCACCAAGGCAACCCGGGTTCGATCCCAGGCGACCACAAAGTGAGATTTGTCGTGGACAACATGGCGCTGGGGTGGGTTTTCTCCATGTCCTACGGTTTCTTCTGCCCACATTACACCGATTGCTCCATCATCGTCTTTTCTATCCGCTCATCCCTCTCTTTCTTTCACTTCCAGATTTGGGCTGATCACTCATCCGGGAATCTCTCTGAACAGGAAACTTCTGACTGCCAAACAATTGCCTACGGTCCTAGAGGATTCACGGCTCAGAGTCCCTATGTTTTAAGTAAATACAGAAATTCATTCATTCATAATTCAATTGTTTCTTTCAATGTAACAGACAGAGCTTCTGAAAATTGCTTCTGCTTCCTGTTTTCACTTTAGGCTTCCGTCATGTGCAATGAATCGTTGACAATATATCTATAATAAACACGAAACATATAGGAAACTAATGTTTTGTACAGCAATATAGTTCAGTTAAATACAGTGTCGAAGACCACCGAAAAAAAAACAAGCAAATAAACTCCATAATATTGTGTAAGGTCAAAAGCTATGACCTCTCAGGAGAATGAAAGTTAATGGACTGTTGGTGTTACAGCTACACTGTGCGCGCACCAGCTTGGATTTCCCGCAGTGTTTTGAGGGGTAGGGAGGTAAAACCTTTCCTAACCACCCTTGACATATATTCATTTCTGACATGCATCCTATCTATAACGGGAAATATAACACTTCGAGAGTGGAAAATCACAATACAGATAAAAATGAAGGCTAAATGACGCTCTGCTATGCAGTGAAGCACTTTGATTTTTCTCATTATGTACCTAAAAAAATTCATGAGAACTTTAAATACAAAAAAGAAGATTAAGTTCACTATATTTTATACAAATTGTGAAATTTAGGTAAATACATTACAAGTTTTTAAACACATGAGCGTCACACAATTCAAATTTTGTATAAAGTCTTTCACAATTTTCAATCATATCTGAATTATACTTAACTATATTTAACTTCCAATATAGTCAATTAGTTAACTTTATTAAATACAGGGAAAACTTACTTCGACTTCAAAATATAAGAAGCTAAATTTTATGTAGTTCTTTTATTCTCTATTACTCTAAAATGTACCGTTTCAAATATAATTTCAAGAACGTACCAATAAACATTTTATATCATATAGTTTTTAATATGGGTGTAAGACGTTTGCTTGAAAACCTTCTGAAAAAATAGTGTTTGAATATCTAATAATTTACGTCAAAGAAAAAAAAAAGAAGTTTGAAAAGTCACTTCAAAGTCCTAACCTACTAGGACAAAGTCCTAACATAGATTTCTGCTGAATCTGTGCAATCCTCCTCTCAGACTCGATTTCTGTTTAAAAATTCAGTGATATCGCTGAACTTTGGAGGAGGTCGAGGGAAGGAGTGGGGGTTTCACAGCTCGATTTAAAAGGATGCTGCAGAAACGCCACACGCTCAAATCCTAGTTTAAATGCCTTAAAGTGTACCAACGTTACGAGTGTGTATGTATTTTAAAACATGAGGGAATATTATAATGACAAATTCAAAGGAAAGGTGACTTTTAGTGATGAGAACCTTAAAATTAGCTGCTTTTTCAGGAAGTTCTATTCATGAGCTACGTATTAAATGATATACTACCTTAAGTAATGTTTAATATATCAACAAAACACGGTGATTCATCTTATGCGAAAACGATTTTATAGAACAAATTATATACCAGATATCAACGGCGCTGCAATGAATTTTCTTCATTATCTCGAAGCCCCACTCTGGGCGCCATTTGTAACAGATATGATTGACCACAAACCAATGATTGCTAACACCAGCATAATTGCTGAAGCATTGCGATATTGGGGTCAGACAATCACACAGGTCGGGGCTATAAGAATTGAGCCCAATGATATAAATAGAGACGGCGGAATGCAAGTGAACAGCATGTGGACCTCTTTGTTTCATAAGCACGGACAGCAGACCAGCAGAAGAATCATGTCAACCAGGTTTAACTAGGCGGTGTGTTTTCTGCACAGCAACTAGCATCTTGGTGCGGTTTTATCTGAGCATTATAGAAGAATGTCATTTGTCTCAAACGGATTGTCTTGGGTCGCAGTAGTAATAGAGTTTAGGGGCTGAGGTCATTAGCGCCCGAGCTTAAAGTGCGAAATGACTACAGCAGAGAGTAAAATGCTAAAACACATTAAAACACTAAGAGCACTAAAACCGCTAAAATAGGAGTGTTGAGATACACCTAAAATAAAGGAGGGCGAAGGGATGATAAAATCATAGGTAACGATTCATACCGCTACGCTGTGAAAAGGCGAAGATACCCTCCACAGCAGCAATGTCGTCCTTGAGCTTTGCCAAACACAAGGATGAGCGCAACTTTGTGTAAAAACAGCACTCCACTAAAATATGCTGCAATGTCAAAGAGAGAACAATGAGGTGCTGAGTCTTGGCGTAACAAATGTTGATGGCTAAAACAGCAATTCCCGACGGGAAGTCTAGCTAAAATAATCTCTTCCCTGCGAGAAGAACGCAAAGATGTAGCCCAGGGAAGAGGACGAGGTTTAGCCTCCCGGAGTTTGTCCCACCTAGCGTGGACCAGCCATCAGGCCAACGCATGAGGATGCCACGGCAAAGGGAAGCAGTAAGATCCTCAAAAGGATCAGAATGGCTAAAAAGAGTGGGTGATAAAATCGCATACTTCGCAGCAGCATCAGCAGCCTCATTTCCCGGAATACCCACGTGTCCAGGAACCCAAACAAACGACACGCGCAGCCCAGAATTAGCGAGGGAATGCAGCTAATCCTGTATACGGTGTACCAAAGGATGGTTTGGGTACAGCCAACGAAGGCTCTGTAGAGCACTCAGAGAATTGCTACAAGTGGCAAACTGGTTCGAGTACTGATGGCTGAAAAAAAAGAATGGCCTGGTAGATACTAAAACTTTCGCAGGTAAAAATCGAGCACTGCCGGGAAATACGAAACGTAAAACTCTGCCGAGCAGTCACGAAGGCACATCCAACGCCACGGGCGGTTTTGCAGCCATCCGTGAAAGCAAGACAGTGATTATTAATATTCTGCTGGATTTCTAAAAAGGCGGAACGGATTGCAGAGGTCGGAGCCGCAGATTTGGGCATGGACGTCAACCCAAGATGGAAGAGTGTATAACACCGCGACCAAGAAGGAAAAGTAGATTCCTTCGAGGGAATCTACTGGCGGTAGTAACCTCCAGAGTCCGAAGAAGCAGACGAAAGCGAACACCGGGCGGAAGTAATGCAAAGGGATTGACAGCGTTCTGGTGATCAAGAGGTGAATAGAAAAAAGTCTTGAACGTTGGGTATGTAGTACGAGCATAAAGGAACATCACGCCTATAGCACAGGAGAGGTTCAGCTGCCTCAGCATACAGACCGGGGATGGGGCTGGTTCAAAAGTCTTGGACAGTGTTATATGTAGCCATTTGTGGATGCAACAGCCAGCAGCAGACGAGAATAAGTTGCGTGTCATCCAGGTTTACCTGGGCGGGGTGTTTGCTGCTCAGCACCTAGCCGCTTATTGCGGCTTTATCGGTCAGTATAATAGAATTGTCTTGTGTCGCAGGCGGTTGTCTTGGGCAGCGGTATGTCTAGCCATGTGTGGAAGGCACTGTGCCCCGGGGTATGGTGCACCCAGTGCTGGCTGCGCTGCTGAATGCTGCGGAAGCGATTTTGAGGGATCTCTCAAAAATGGTTTCCAGCATGTCTTTGAAGACCGGCAGAAACGCTGGGACAAGTGCATCGAATTTAGGGGAGATAGTTTTGACAACGACCATCAAAATTGTGAGGATGAGTAAAGGTACGTTGCCAAAAAAAAAGTGAACAATCTTTATTGAACAGCTCTCGTACAAGTGACCAATCCTCTATTATCCACTCCTGGTAATTAGATCACTCCTTTCCGGAACGCGTTTTAAATTGTTCTACTTATAAGCACTCCGTTTATCCCCTAGTACAATAAATTACTATTATCTGTAATATATAAGGATTTTTGAAAGTCATTTTTGAGGAATAAGAAGAACCAGTAATGTTAATGTAACAGACCTTTTGAAACATTTTAACTCTTGACTATCTTTATTATCATGGCTTATAAACGTGGTTATACACGAAGCTGTAACTCATATTTTAGGTTACGTTTATTTACCATAAAGGGAGTATATGGTTTTTGATTTGAAGGAGGTGTATTCAAGTTTATACATTTCCTTTCAGTATTACAGTATCTTACTTATTCGTTTCCCAAGACCACAAATTGTTTCCTGTCATTGTTGTCCGAAGTGGACTTCACTTTTCACTTGCAGAACTGTGGAAATGAAAACGGAACAGGCTCTCTCGAGCTGACACGCAGAAATGTAATCAATCATCAGCGCTCTCCAACTCTGCATCAGCTCTCGGCCAAACTTTTCACTATTCACTAACTGCTTCACTTTGTTCGCAAACTGAAAAGACGCAGTAACGATAATTTCTGTGTTGCCTCGTACCCAGTCTCCTGCAAAATACACGTGTGTTAGGGAAAACTTCTTTTAAGTTTGATGTAGTTCTGCTTCACAGTAATTTCATTTTCGACGATCCCCTTTACCGCTAATTCTTCATGGCTGAGAGTTTAATTTCCGGCATTGGTGCTGACCTGTATGTTTTATCCCTTATATCGCATGTGTGCTGTAACTAAGAGTATAGTAAGGGCACTGAGAGGTTATTTTGTACCCAGACAGGGCTAGATTTTAACAATATTGAAATATAAATATACAAAAAACTAAACATTGCAAGAAATTGAAATTTGGTGTGATTATATTATAAGCATGCAGGCATTTAACACTTGTATAGTATTTACATTAAGTTCATACAGTTCCTTGCAAAAGGGGCATAAGGCACTCTGTGTATCCTGAAAAAAGTACACCCTATACTTCAGGTCTAGGTTCCTTGTAGAAATTTAAAGCTATAGGCACCAATCTTTTTTCTAAAAAACATAAGGCATAACCTAAATTAAATAAAAGCATACATAGTTTATACTATGCACATAAAAAACTATTTAGTTTTGTTAAAAACAGATAATACTTTTAAGGACTGAATATTATAAATCACATGAATATAAAAGTTAGATTAATGTGTTCAGGGATCATTAATAAATAAGAAATACCAATTTTGTATCAATATCTTTCACAGTTTTTGAGAAACATGCACCTAAAGTATGAAAGATCAAGGTTTTGGGAAATCACGATCAAAGATTAAGTGCCATTTTTTTAAATTATACATACTCTCAGAACATGCCTGCTCCATTTTCCTGCTCAGCTAGGTTTTCCTCATCTTTTCTTTTGCTTTTCTTATTTCTAGCTCTACTTTAAAGCAATTGAGCTATTCTTTTTGCCTCTGAGAGTCACTCACATCTTTTTTAAGACATGCTGCCCTTATATTTTCACCAACCTTGATACCCACTTTTGTCATTACTTTGTGCCTACCACTGCACACACCATTATAACATATAACTCTATAATATACACCCATTTTTTAAGTTTTTGGCCCAACATGCACAGTTTTTGGAATTCTTTCTCATATTATATGATGAAAACTTTCATTTGTGTTTTGGGTGCAAAATCACGGCTAAAGAAGCCGGAAGTTGACCATAGAGAAATAAACGTGTGAAGCATCAGAAAGCAGAATGACCAACATGTAAATCAACATTTACCACATGTTTCTAAGTGGGTTAGTTCATATATTTCAAGCTTAGGAAGTAAGCTGAGTGAAATGTGTATGCAGAAGATCCGAAAGTGGGCGTGTCATTGTGCCGCCATATTTAAACTGATGGATTAAAGGGCTTTAATACCACCTTACACCCTATATTATATATATCATTTAAAAGCTGAAGAATTATATAATTTTTAACACTAAAATAAAAAAAAATATTTTTTGAAGCCCATCGACTTACCAGTGCCCTTAAGGCTTCCAACTTTTGAAATATATTTATTGATATTAGCACGGAATAGTCATATTTCATATTCAGTTTTACTGTCTAAACCTAAAGCTATACTTTTAATCGGTTTTACTTGTAAAAATTCCATTTGAACTGAAACCGAAATTCGTTTACTGAATAATTAGGTTCTTTTTTTCATTTTTGGCATTTCAAGAACTTTTCTATAGTCACTGTGCACTTAAATGTTGCTCTGTATTTCTGTATTTCTATTACTCTTCTGAGTTCATGTTCAGGTTGTACAGGTGAGTACAAGAACAACACTGCAGTACAGATACTGCACACGTACAGGTGAATGTACAGGTGAATTCTGCCATCAAACGTGGGGCCGTATGTCGAGATTTTTCACGGCAGCTATATAATGGGGAGGTTCTTATGATCATTTTGTGGAGGTAGGAATGAAGAAGGTTATTACATGTCATATAAGGAAAAAACATACATAATTAAACAGTCAGTATTTTTCAACTATATAAATGGAACAATAAAAAGAAGTCTAAAAAAAATAAAGGAAATAAGGATACCATCCTAAAATTTTACAAAGTAATATCAGTTCATAACTGAAAAAGATATAAGAAAGCTTCAGGAAAATGAAATGAAATTTCCAAGAAGCATTACGGGATATAGAAACATCGACCACAAAGGAAATGAAGATATACGTGAAGAGCTAGATATATTCGACGTGAATAACTGAGTATAAGAACATAGAAGTAATTGGGTAACCCATATACAGAACATGGAGAAAGAAAGATTACCACTCTATTTTATAAACTATAGACCAGTAGAAAGGAGCATAGGAAGTCAAAGAAAAAGGTGGTACCAGTAAAATAAATTGTGTAGACTGCAACAGTAATGTCTAAAGCATGAAGGAAGAAGAACAACAAAATGATGATGATGATGATGTTGATGATGATGAATGAATGAATGAATGAATAAATGAATCAAAAGTGTATTCATTTATAAGAAGCTGGGCTGTTCTGTGATTGGACCAGAGAGATAAAGACTGTCTGTGCAATATATTGGGGTCAAAAGTTCAATGTGGACGGCATCATTGAATTTGAAACTGCTTTCGTAGTGTAGTAGTGTTTTAACACGTATTTGCTCCAGCTGTAATCTAGTGTGGTCTTGTAGGTGGCAGCAATCTTGGCGAGATAGTCGGCTCTTTCATTTCCTTGTAGTCCTCTATGACCCTTGACTAAATGGTGAGTTATTCTTTTTTCCCTTTTGAGGGCGATGACTTTCCTCGAGTTGAACAGCCAAGAGATGGATTGTCCCATTAACTATAGCTAGGAGTACTGCCTTTGGGTCTACGTGTATGGTATATACCGATGTTTTGTGGTTCTATCCACTCTACAGCCATGTTTATACCCCAGAGTTCAGCCTGGAAGACTCAGCAATCTAGCCTAGTCGTCTTACATCAATGAAACTCTCTTTTGTTGCTGCAATTATTTGGTGATCTCTGAGGTGAACATATTTAGACCCTGTTGGTACTTCCGTTTAGGAATTTGTAGACTGACCTGGAGACCATATTAATTATGTCATATCTATCACTGCACAAATTTGCCTCATTTTCCACTTACTTTCGAAACCAGGTGAATGCGTTTCTGTATCACAAATGTTCGCAAATATCCTTAGGATTCAGCAGTGTCATTTCACAGAAAAGCCATTGAAGATTATGAGGCTACAATCACATTTCTTTGAAGTGCCTTTCGCCCTTGCCTCGAGCGAATATTAATACAAATGTTACTTCTATTACTGGTTTCAATTTAATTATTAAATTATAGCTGCCCTCAGGACTTAGCCCATAGCTAATTAAACATCAGACACACCGTGATTATATGTTTCATGACGTGAAGTTAGTTTGATGCAGAACAAATATGATACAACAAAATTACCTTTGTCTCTTTGTATGCAGTCATTTGTCTCACTTAAAATACGACAGCCTATCTACGAGATGTCAGTATAAGCTTTATATATTTAATTGCATGTTTAAGCTACTTCATAGTTCCATTGTTAAAAAGGTGAACATCAACTAATACAAAATACAGGCTTAGCACTTACACAAGAAGTGATTGGAATGCTTAGGATTGAAGTTAGTTCACCATTCAGAGATCCAGCATTGTAAGAGAGAATCTAACATATTTTGAAAAACAGTAACAATAAATAAAATGCAGTCAATAGTATATATTATTTTATTTAAGTGATTCGAGAATTATTTTTTGGATGGATATTGAGAACACATACAAAATAATGTTTTAAATGAAGTGTCCTTTAAACGCATTATTCAGTGAACTTGATTACTCAGTTGCACTGTCAAATTTTATACTTCATTGTTTGAGTAGTTAATTATTATTCAAGTGCAATGTCTTACAAAACGTAAAGCATAATTTATTCAGTCAAATTGTTGTTCATCTCAAGTTAGTGGAACATATTTTGATATATACGCTAACATTTAGTTAGACTAACACTGGCTAACTCTGAAAGACTTATGAACGACAAGTTTCAATTAAACAGTACAGCAATGTCGATAACCTTGAATAAAATCATTATCATATTTTCAGAAGTCCCCTTCGTAATAAATGACTTTTGAATAATCGGTAAAACATAGGATTGGAACCACTCGGAGAGGATTCGGCACTGCGACCAGTCTTGATCAATTTTAGAGCATCTGTGGGAGGAAGGTTGAGGCGAGAAGAGAGAGGCTGGCCGTCCTAAGTAACCGCGGCAACACAGAGGGCAGTGTTTCTAATTTTACTTAGACCGGAACTTCCCCACAGTGGGCCTACACAATGGACCTTCACCACTGCAGAGACTCGGAGGTGGTCCCAGCAGGAGGTCCCGAGACCAGCAACCGATCCACCGGAGGAGGAAATGCTTCACTAAGAGCATATCATCCTGTCATGCACCGTCGAGACACCTGCCGACACCTCTACCCTGAAGGAGACCACCAGAACTTTTTCTTGTTTTTGTTTTGTTTTATTTTGTTTTGCAATTTACGTCCTCCAACGTTAAGTCATATCGGACGTTGAATGAAATTGGTGAAATGATGCTCAAATGAGACCGGGGTCCATGGAGCTTAGAGTTAGCTGACATTCGTCTTTCAAGATAAGGGAAAACCCCGGAAAAAACCTTATCCAGGTAACTCACCCTGGCCGAGATTCGAACTTGGAACCTCTTGAACATGCTACCATATACGCTACCGACCACCAGATGACAGATGATGTGAAATAATAATGGAGATGGAATGGAAGGACAAGAAATTCCGGGGATGTAGTTTACCTACAAAACCTTCGCCTGGTGACCCGGGAAAACTCTCGAAAAGCTCATGGTCAGGTACACCATATGAAGTAGAGTAAACCTTTGTGCACAAGAAGTTAGATTTAAAGAATTCAATTTGATATGAGTTGACTTTCACTACATTATGTTATTGGTTAGATTTTCCAAATTCTGTTATTTTTCACAAAGCGAAGTCGTAATTCGTGTTTGTCTCACAGTCTTGCCAACAATTAGGACATCCATCCATAACAGATGAGAGCGTTGAGATTGTGCTGCAAGCATTTCAAAGAAGTTTCTCTAGGTTTACTCGTCGTGCAGCACACAAACTTAAATTCCACGGCCTACAGTAATGGTAATGAACTTAAATATAGATTTGGTTTAAGTTAATTGATGGAAATTAATCATTTCTTCACACTGGCCTTATATAGGCTAAGGCTTTGAATAGGTTGAGTCAACCTGAAGAATTCAATGCCATGACCGGTATCTGAACCACGTGTCTCCTGATTTCCTTCCAGTCACTCTTACCCATTGAGCTACCATGGCCGAGGAAGCGAGGCTGGTGTGAAGAAATGATTCATTTCCATCAATTAATTCAATTGGAGTTTAATGATGAAGCCTGGGATTTAAGTACTTGTAATAATAGGTAAGTCGCCACAAGTGGTGTATCTCGAATACGAGAGCGCCTAGCAGATTGCCGGGAAAATATATATGAGTCAATTGGACAATTTAATATTAGGACGGCAGTTGACCATGGTAGCTCAATGGGTAAGAGCTACTGGAGGGAAACCAGGAGATCCATGGTTCAAATCCCGGTCGAGGCATTGAACTTTTAAGGTTAACTATCTATACAGATTTGGTATTTAATTGACTTGATGATGGTGATTATCACCATCATCATCATTTAGTATGTCCTTCATACCACACACACACACACACACACACACACACACACACACACACACACACACACACAAATGTACACGCATAAAACTTTCCGCATTTGTTTCTGGAATTGGGGAAATCTATAAATGTGTATCACCAGTTTAATTTGACATTGAATTTTTGGGTAGAATGTAACACTTTTTGCTTTTAGTTACACTGATCTGCACGGTATCAAATGACGGAAAACTAATAAGTGATTTTGAGTAACCTTTTATGCAGATTTTAGAACTCCTTTTAGTTTTTTTCCTATGATGCATAGTTTTTTTCACAATTTCACTTCAAACATACACTACATATAAATTTGCGCTTGAATGAAGCTATTTAAAAGGGCTCTACCACAGAATGGACCCTGATTTAGGTATCTTTCCAAGAAATTTCCCTTCATCACAAAAGGCAAATTAAAGGCTGCAATTGTTTTTGGTCCTCAAGTAAAGAAGTTGATGAAGGATGCATATTTTGAGATAATAATGAATGACAGAGAAAGAGAAGCATGTACCGTCTTCCAATCAGTTGCTGAAACTTCTTAGGCAATATCAAAGATCCTAATTACAAGGCCACTGTCAAAACAGTGTTGGAAAATTTCAAGAAGGTGGGTTGTAGCATTAGTGTAAAGGTGCATTTTGTGCATTCACATATCAACGACTATCCAGAAAATGTGGGACTTTATAGTGAAGTTTAGGGTGAACGTTTACACCAAGATACTATGGAAATGGAGAGGAGGTGCAAGAGGAGATGATGGCCGACTATCATTGGCTATTGAGGATGGACAGCTATCTTCAAGGATCTGCAAGGAAATCAAAAGGAGAAAGTTTGAAAAAAATCAAATGAAACACTTTGGCTTCATGATTTGTTAAATTGTAGCCGTAAAATAATATTCAGGAATATTCTTAAAATTGTTCTTAATAAAACTTACCTTGTGTGAAATGGTATTTGAATACTTTTTTGTACCCAATTAGTAAAATTGTTTAAGTATTACTTTTTTATTTTGTGTACAAACCTGACGTGGTAGGAAAACAACTGAATTACTTCTGGAATCAGCATAAAAACTCGATTCAAGAACAATTACATTTATGAAATCATCTGATAAAAAGTTTGAACATGCAGACTCGTGTAATAAGTAAGTCATTCAGGAGCTGAAATAGCAAAAAGGTATTATAATATTGAAACTAGTAGTATAGGGTATTCCGGAAATGACTGAATGCTACAACACAAAGTTCCATCAAAATCATTGTGTGTAATAAATAATTGTATATCTGTCTAGGGCACCTTTGTTTATATCAGTAAGGTTTGCGCTATTCAATATCCACAAAGAGAACATCGCAGGTATTAAAATGTTGTCAAAATATACAACTCACCTCTATGTATATTTTTTATTAATCAAAATCGCAGCACTCGGTTTTGAGAAGATCAAAGATTTCAAAGAATCTTATGTCTAGCACTCGCATGTGTTTTCCTACTCGTTTTTCTAAAAAATGTTGTTCAAATGTTTATGGATCTATGTACTGTGTGTTTGTGTGAGCAAGATATCCTGAAAATTAACAGTCGGATAGATAATCGGGGGACCGAAGTGCTGAAAGTGATTTTCTAAACAAATAAATGTAGAGCCTCCATTTTTGTACAGACATTACTAGTAACTAAGGAAGTTTGCGTTCCAGTTTTCATTTCAATGTGTAACTGCTGTCTGATGTTTCAACTATGGTACTGTACACCTCAAACTCCTGTTTACGTAGAGCACCTTTGAAATTTAATGATACATTACGGCGACAATTTTTGTGTGTTTTAAATAAACCTATATTTGTCGCAAAGGGCAATTAGGTTTATCTCATTAACGTTTGCCAGCTATATACCATCCACAAAATGTTTGCCAAATGAAGAGAACATCGCAGGTATTAAACATTTCTCAAAATATATAACTTATTGTTGTGTCAATTTTAAACCTACATTTAGTCAAAACCGTTTTTAAAAAGATTAAATTTGTGCTGTACGTAATGAGTAGTTTGAAGCCACGGTAGTTTAATGCTATTTCACAATTTACCCCGTAGTTTAAAATCAAAAGTTTCGTAAGTTTTCTGCATTCAAACATGTAGGCGTGGCTTTTAAAGCATTGAGGCGTTTAAAGCAGTACAGCACTTAAAAAGTGGCGTCCAAAACATGTGTTCCATTTAGCATACGGATATGAAACTTTATAGATAGGAAATTTAAATTATGGTGCAATTTTTGCAACAAAAACAACAAATTTCAATTTTTTTTCACGAAAATTGCTAAAACAACACCTCGGACCCTCCTTAATACAGAAAATATGTCATTCCTCACTTCACATTTCGTTGTTATAAGAGAGACACAGTACGTTAAAACGATAACTAAGTCTTGTTGGATCTGTTGGCTAGGTGCTAACTTTTAAATTTTGTTTACTTTGTATGAACATAGATAAGAGAAACAAGAATAGTATCTGAAATGTATCTGAAATGTATCTGTGAAATGTATTAAATTATTCAAAACTTCAAACCTATAAGGAATATTATGTCTGAAATGACTAATGCCAGAAAAATGTGATCTCACATAAGCTCTGTTAATTTTTCCCTTTTAAGTTTGTGTTCATCTCTTATAACTTATCTGGTGTGGAAAAGTCGTTCAGCATAAAGTGGACTTGAGAGAATAGCTGAGATATATGACACTTTAATTAAAACTCTGGATCTATTTTTAATGAAAATATAAAAATAAGAAGTACTTCTACGTTGGAAGGTCTTATGTGCGTGTCAAATCGTTACAAAATGTTAAATTGTAATACTAGTTTGGATTTATCCAAAGTGCTGTTTATACACACATATAGATAGAAAAGATTGACAAAAACACCAAAACAAAGTTTATCACATTTAGAGGCCCCAGGGATTTTTTTTTATTTACGTCCTCTGACTTTTTTAAGTCATATCGGACTATGAATGGAAAGGGTAAAATGATGCTCAAATGGGACCAGAGTCCATGGAGGTGAGAGTTATCCGAAATTCGTATTTTAGGATAAGGGAAAACCCCGGAGAAACCTTATACAGGTAACTCATCCTGACAGAGGTTCGAACTCGGGACCTGTTGAACGTGAGGCAAACATGCTACCATCTACGCTAACAGGAGGGCTCAAAGAAATCACTTCCGATTAACTGGGTAAAGAGATGTTGGGTGAAATTTAATACTCGTATTCAATGCTCTAGGCAGATAGTAGGTAGAACACCGTGCAAGATTCAGGTCACGAATGACACTTCGTTGTCCCACTTAAATTTCGTTTTTAAAATTCATTCTTTGAGGTATCCGACTTCTCAGTTCTAACATATATTTTCCGCTTGTTTTGGTTCACCTTTCTCAGAAACCTCTCGTCCCATGATGTGGCAGCAGGGAAAGGCTTATTCTCGGTTGGAACAAATGTGGCAGTGGTATTTGTGTATGAAAAGAGAGAGTTTATTGTTCTATCATAACATTCATTCTTTTCTCAGTTGGGTAAATCCTTCTTCCACAAGCCTCACGTTCACTGCCTTTTCTCTAAGGTTCCGAAATTCAGTGTCGTATCTTTATCCAAATCCGCGGAAATACCTCCACGTTTCATTTACCGAAGCCTTTTGCGTTTGAGGGCATACCAACCAGGAGCCTTTAGCTGTAAATTATATATATACTTTACCGATAACCCCCCCCCCCCAAATTAAGGGTGGGTATTTTCCAGTAGGACGGGAGTATGAGAGTGGGGGGGCGGGTGAGAGAGAATTTAACTTAATAATCAAAAGAAATATAAACACAAAGGTTGGCACTGTAAACAAGGGAACATCATTGCCGCTAACAATTTATACAAGGGCAGATAACCTCTCGATCAGGGTGAGTTACCTAGATAAGGTTTATTTCCGAGGTTTTCCCTTATCTTCCAAGACGAATGAAAGGTAACTCTAAGCTCAATGGACCATGGACTCATTTGAGCATCATTTCACCCAATTCATTCACCGTCCGATATAACTTAACGTTGGGGCGGACGTAAAGGAAACAAAAAAGGGGCAGAAAACCACTGATAAGATGTTATATGTTAAAGGTCTCATATAAATGAATCAGTAAAAAATTCAAATCAATAAGAAGGAATACTTCGGAAATAGTTAACTCCACAGCATTTAATAGTAAAATTTTCTTGGTTAACTACTTATAGAAACTCATTCAGTATCAAGAGGACAAATGCCTTCCATAAAATCCAATTGTTTATTTCATTTGCGTAAAATATCTCAAACTTATTTTGCTTTCCTAAGGCGATATTTTGAGAAAACAACATTTTCGAAACATTTTCCATGAAAATTATGGCTGCAGATACTTTACCGATTCATGGAACCTCAAAACGTGTACATCCAGTGATATCTCGTGTGAATGTTCAAACGTGTAACCGCAGTATCAGGCAGCTCCTGCGTCGATATAAATATTAAAAAGGGTTGGCCACATTGGGCAGCCCTGTCTTACACCTAGGTTGATAGTTTCTGTCTTAAAACCATTACCCCTGATAATACAATTCCCTTCGTACATTTTGCTTATCAATCAAATTAAATGTTTAGGATATCTGTTTTTAATCATTATATCCCATAGTTTTTGCGTATCACTTTGCCAAATTCTTTTACGTAATCTTTCAAAATAGTGTACTATATTTAGTACTGTGTTATTCTACACTAAATATACTCTAAAGTATTTGCTTTCTATTAGATTACACAGAAAAGCATCATAATTAATTTATTACTAATAACGGTTACGAATATAAACGGGAAAATAAACAAATGAACAACACGAATGCATGTTTATTGGCAGTGTAAAGCTCTGGAATTAAACTAAAGAGTACTTCCCACTAAGGATCATGAAATTAAGATGTAATGGCGAGCAATGTATGCGCAAATATTGCAACGTTTACATAAGAGCATGCAGAGTAGAGGGAAGGTGTTCAGAAAACACGGATGGAGGAAGAGAAGTTGGAAGTACTTGTTTGCTATGGAAAGGGGAGGCAATCATGTGTCAACAAATAATGTGCATAATGTTACCTCTGGCGTGGGCTTAACCTGGCTGCTCTCTCAATTGCTTTGCAAATTTCCCACCTAAACTCTACCGTTTATTAAAGACGATAAACTCTGTGCGTTTCCTACGAGTAAGCATTAATTCTGAGAACATGTTTCCCAGAATATTAGACTTATGTACATCATATTTGATAGTGGCTACAATTGCGTGTATGCCGGATTTTTATTTCGTGATCATGCACAGAGAATGAAGTGACAAACCTCAAACACAGTAAGTAGCTCTTACACCTAACCTATACGAAAATATTGTGGCCGAACGCATTGTTGCGAGGAGGCGTGGCCGACGCGCACAGACAGTGCACCGCGGAGATAAAAGGCTTGCCGAAAAGTTAGATGGCTGGAAAGTACGTGTTTCGTATGGTGCATTCTGACAGAACATTCCACAAATGTCTAAATATGTGTGGAGGTGTATAAGGAAGCCGGACTCGCCAGGAGAACGAGAGAGTCGGGATGGAACTTGATAATCGTGTACGTACAGCTGTGTCTTGAATGTGAACTCATTTGTTTGTGGTCGACGACCTTGCAGATTTTATTTATGTCTGTCATGTAATTCTGCTACTGTAAGGGTTGACCAAAACGTGTTTCTACAGACATAAAGAACATTTTAATTTATGCTACAGGACTTTTAATTTTACGAACCCACAAAGTCACAATATGTAATAAATACATTTCTAGAATCGCTTTAGAATAGTTTGTGCAAAACTGAGTAGAAGTCGATTGTCTGTAATGATCCAGTTTACTTTCTTACAGCAATTTTTAAACTGAAATTCCTCTATAGAATTTTAATGTTGAGTTCTTCTTTGCTGTATTGCTTAAACTATATTTTAAAATGAGACAGAGAAAACCTGGAGATATTTTGCAAGGATTTTTTGTATATACTGAGGTGTGGAATATATTTATATTGACCATAAGTTACGTCATTATTATATATTTAGAGCATTTACTTTGATTTTAGGGATTTATTTTAATTTTCTTCCTCTTTGGGATTTTATACTCTCAGTCTTTGCATATACTTTTTTTTATAATTTTAGGTCACCCAACGTTAAGTCATATCGGACGATGAATGGAATGGGTGAAATGATGCTCAAATGAGCCCAGGGTCCATAGAGCTTAGAGCTACCTTACTTCATCTTACAGGATAAGGAAAAACCCGGAAAAAATCTTATCCAGGTAACTCAACCTGACTGAGATTCGAACTCGGGACCTCTTGAACCTGAGGCAGTGTCACTGCCACCACGCTACCGAGGCGGGCTGGCATATACGTTGAGTGGGTATATGAATATTATTATACTATCGTGTTTCTGTAAGTATACATTTTCAAATATCATAGATTCCACTGCTCAACTGAAAATGTAGCAATCTGGTACATGCTTTGTACGCATTACTGTGGAAACTGATATTTGCGATTGAGAGGTTAGGATGTCATTATGGTACGTGGGCGTCAATGGTGGGCACATTGTTCCTATGCGCCCAACTGGGGGCACCCCTGGGAGGAAGGATGAGGCCAAAGAGACACAGGATGGTCTACCCAAGGAGCCACGACAGTACAGAGGATAGGGTCCCTACTATTTACTTGGATAGAGACCTCTCCCGACAGGCCAGGATAAGTGACACGCTAGCCTACTGCGGGCCGGCAACGAGTCAAGCAGCATGGCCCCAAAGGTTCCTGGCTGGCAGTCCCGAAATGGTCCCAGCAGAGGATAGGAGACCGGCAACCGACTTACCGGAGGAGGAAGTAGTCTTTCTCAGAGCATATCATCTTGCCATGCACCGCCGACACTTCTATCCTGAACGTGACCACCAGATGACAGATGATATGAAATGATAATGGAGATGAGATGGAGAGACAGGAAACTCCAGGGATATAAGTAACCTACCCAGTATTCGCCTAGCGATTCAGGAAAACCTTGAAAAAACCATGGGTCCGGTAGGCTGGCCACGAGAATCAAACCCGGGTCTCCCGAATGCCAGCCACAGACGAAACCCCTTGAGCCATTCCGCTCGGTGATTGAGAGGTTACTGCTGAATTATTTACTTGTACGTGGAGAGCAGGCTGTTTTTAGGAAAGCGAAGATCATAACTAGATTAACTAGATTTCCTGCCACATACTGGATATTAGATTGGCTTTCCTTTTGCATGCCAATGAGTGTAGTGTCTGCCCAGTACAAGAAAGCAAGCTAGAGGAATGTATCACGTACAGTCCGGTCGTTGTAACTCCGGCTCTGACGTTTTGCGACAGCAAGAATGGAGGGGGAAGGTTAATGGTACCAACATACAATAATAAGCAATTGTACACATATTCTCAAAATTACCTTCAGAATGAAAATATATTAACTTTAAAACAGTGAAATCCAACTTGCAATTTCATTATCATGCAAGATATTTATTACAACACTACTCTATTCGAATATTTCGTTCACACCTTTCACAGACACTAACTGCATCTGTTGGTAGTATTGGGAGTCTCTACATCCGGTGTTGTGGTCAGAAAGTTAAAACGGTCTGCTAGCGCCAAACAGCATTGTCGTTGCTAGGCGTGGCTTCCGAAGCCAACACCGTGTTGCCAGGTTAAATTTGTTTGAGCCACGTGGCTTTAGCTGCTTCTGCTGGTGAACTTTCTTTGCTCTATTTTGCGTGCGGGAATTCCGATTTTTAGTGTTCGTAAGTCCTATTATTATCGCTAATATAATAATATGGCTACTGGTTCCTGAAATATGCAAATACGTGAAACAGAACTGTAATCACTTTTGATCTGCGCACGGTGTTTATGCTCGCCTTCCAGGTATGACAAGGATGCTAGATTCGTTGTCACATAACTCACCCATACAAAATATCTATCACTGCACTTACTGCATCTCGCAACATGGAGATGTGAGTCATATGCACTCTCATACTCATTTCCCTGTAAACAGATCCACTACCAGTACAGATTAACAAATCAAACCCCTCTCCCCTTCCTTCCTCTCTTGCCTTCTGGTTGTGGGCAGACTACTGTCAGACTTCTGTAGTCGTTGTCCTTTAGTCTTATCGTAGACTGTGACATTTCCTTCGTTCGCTAAAAGTTTTATATGATACGAGGACAAAAAAATAACACTACAGCTTTTTTAGTTGATATTTGATATATATTTGTACAGTTTCATTACAGTTTCACCACAATGACTATAACATCGTACATGTAAGAATAAATGCAATTGTTTACACTAAGATTTGCTCGCTGACTCAGATACCCTGACCACAAGCCTTTGGTTTTCCTCAACAGTTTGTTGTCATTTCTTCTTGGCCTTCGCTTCTTTAACCCGAATACACTTTTCTCTTAACCTATATAAGAATTCTCTTATACATCTATTTTTCTTTTCACCCATCCCAGTTAACATG
This sequence comes from Mantis religiosa, assembly GCA_030765055.1. Taxonomy (NCBI): domain Eukaryota; kingdom Metazoa; phylum Arthropoda; class Insecta; order Mantodea; family Mantidae; genus Mantis; species Mantis religiosa. The sequence continues at coordinate 40,824,977 of CM060957.1, forward strand.
CATGATGCAACTACCTCTTTGCTCACACTGTCCCATTTCTTATCCCATATTTTTCTCCTGTAGTTTGTTAACTGCTTACATTCTACCAGATAGTGAAAAGTGCTCCCTTCATCTCCACAAAATTCACATATGCCTACCTCATTACTTCTCAACACTTTTATAAGTATTATTCCTACTCTCATCCATGCTATGCCTTCTCTTCCAGTTTTGCCACATTGATCTATATATTTTTCCCTACCCCATTCTATCTTTAATTGCTTATAAAACTTCAAAGATTTCTTTTCTTCTATACTTTCCCTAATCTCCTGGCTATCTATCTCTTGTACTCTGGTTCTCACCTCCTTCTAAAAGCCGCCACGATTTAACTCCTCTGCTCTCCATAAATCTCCTAAGCCTATCTCAGATACCATTCTTTCCAATTTCGACCACCAATTATTTGTGTTCTTAATGATTTTCTGTTGTTTCACGTAAAGATTAAAAAATTCCCCTTTCTGCCCTATAATATACTTATACCAGAATTTCAGTGTTCTCTCTATTATTATTCCCCTTTCTTGTATTACCTAGCTCTAGTATTGCCACTTCTCTTCGTGCAGATTTTGACAACCCTAGTTGTTCTTTACAAAACAGTCCATACATCTAGCCTAATTGTGTTCCTATCTCTGTTGTGCCCCATACCTCCACTGCACACGTTGTTCTGGCTTCAACGACCGCTTCATACATTCTTTCTAACCATCTAACTGACATCTCCAGTTTATGTTTACATATTCTTACCCCTGACTTTGCAACCTTGCCATTAGCTATCACTTTTCTGGCTACAGTTTTGTTAGATGTTGTTAGGAAAGAGTTTCTTAATTATTTTTGATCATTAAAATGAGAGTATGGAACAAATATGTTTTTAATTAATTCCCTAAATTAACTCGTCACGACATGTTCTCACGCGGAATTCTACACTATTCTAGTTTAATTCATTACAAAAACATGGGTTAAAATAGACTATATGTTCAATATTAGTCATTTTAAACATTAAATCAAAATCCAAGCTACCCAGCATATTATCATAATTATTAGCAAACTTCTAAACATCTATTTTATGAAAGACACAACCCATTTTTGGGCGTAGCAAACAACTATGGTCCAACAAGTAGCAAACGTTTAGTTGAAGCCCTTGTCTACATCACAAGATGTGTTGGGTCTGCTAATCTGAACCGATATTGAAAATTGATTTAAAACACCACTCAGTGACCATTGCCTCGCGCTGCCGTTGATAGTGCCAGAAAACGGTGTGAGGGAATCTGATAGCGAACACTGCTATTTGAGGGGGCACTCGTGCTTGGCCGGGGGTATATTCGTGGGGCTGGTTTAATGGACTTAATTGGGACGGGCTATGGGTTCGTAGCCAGCTCAGAGCATTGCTCTTTCATCCCAACATTGGTACACAACAGACTGTTTCGTTATTCGCCTGTTCTTTACTCATCCCCACTTACAGTGCGGACGATGGTTCTGTGCCAGTGGAGACCGTGTGTGCAGTCGTTTAGAATCCAGTTGCTGAGCCTACACTCTCGGTCTAAAGTTTTAGAAATTGTCATTATTAATCGCAATGATGATTAGCGTTTTGTCTGTGTGTATATGTGTTTGCTTTTATAAATTTTCTTATTTAGATCAAAATGCCTCCAATTCAAAGCAGGCTCGGTGGAAAATCACTTCACAGCCAAACCACGAAATTGTTAATAATGTCAATCTATTTTGAAGCGGGAAAGTGTTTCAGCGATATGCTAATAAAATGCTAGGGATGGTGAGTGTAGCAACAAAAGTATCTGAGAGAAAATGTTGTAAAATAATTATAGAAGGGGAGAAATGTGAGGCACAAGTGACCTCCTTTAAAACATCTGGAAAGTACATGGTGTACCAGAAACAATCACTGTCATTGATGACTTTGATAGGTGTGTAATTCGCCAAACAATTTATAATTTGTATATTCAGGAGAAAACTGTGCCTACTGTCAAAATTTGGGGCTCCTGAAACTTTAAGATTCCATTAACTTTAAAGGGGGAAGCACTAGTTGAACGACTTTCTTAAGTGGCATAGGTTTGAAGTGGAAGAAAACAAGGAACAACAGGGTCTTGTTATAGGAAAGGTATATGAGACATGGCCTACCATATTTACGTTACATAAAAAGGCTTAGAGACGACGGAAGGTCGGTTATCTAAGAAGATGAAACACGTCTTCATACGAGAATCAGCTAACTCACTTCCATGCGCTAGAAGCCAAAAAGGCATCACCCCAGATTTTTATTTTCCTGTAAATTAAAACATTTGTGAAAGCAATGAAGTAAAACAATAAAGAAGATCTGTTGTTTCTCAGTGGTTAAGATGAGCAAGAACTTGTATATGTTAAGGTATGCGTTTTAGCAAAGACAAGCCTGTGAAATATGGCCTTGCTGCATTCTCTTCCATCTTCTAGCGTTAGCAGAAGATGCAAGTGACGCTTGGGCATAGACTCTCTCCAGTGCACGAGGAAAGTAGGTGACCAGCACAGAACTATTGTCGCTACTGTACACTTTTTGCCTGGGTTTCACACATACACACACATACACACACGCACGCATTTCTTACACACATCGCTATGAACTCACTATTCTACCCCACTGTGTCCATCGACGTTCCAAACAAGAGTTAGAGCATTCACTTGTCTCCTGGCTTTCCAGCTGCCACTACCCATTCCCTTTGGGGCTAATGAGCAACCCTGCCTTTGATCGCCTAGCGGTTCTTCTTCCTGTGAACCTCACAGCTTGTCCGACTGTACTTCACCAACATCGCCGACTACGAAGCGGCCTTGGCCACGGGCCTGCCCTTATTAGAGCGGCAGCTCAAAGTCGAGGCTGGCCGAGTTGTACGCCAACTACCGTGTCGGCGATGCTGCAGATACGGACACGTCGCCGAGAACTGCACAGCCCGACCCACGTGCTACTATTGCGGCGCCTCAGCGCTGACCGGGCAGTGCCGACAACAACACCTTTGCCACCGACGCCGGTACTATGCCACCTACAACGGCCACAACCACTACACTGGCCAGACGCAGTGCCCACTCTACCCGCACAACGAGTTTCGCCAGAACTCGTGCACTACGCCCGCAGCAGCAATCATTCACCGGTCCGCACCTGCAGCCGCTACCGTCCCCCCTGGAGAGGAGCTGCGGGACCTCCTTAGCGTCCTCCAGCGGGAAACCCACAACATCATCAATCGACTGGCGGCCGTCGAGGCGGCACTCTCCGCAGGCAACACCGACACCAGGAATGACCTCCGCACCATTCACACCGAAGTCGCCAACATCGGACCGAGGCTTCAAATTCTCGAGGACGCATCTCAGTCAGCCACCACCCTCCATCGCAGCACCACAGACCAGCTGACTGCCTTAGCAACGACCCTCTCTGCCACCAACTCAGACACCAAAAGCGAACTTCACTCTCTGCACGCCGAGGTCCTCAACATCGCTCCCAGGCTGTCAGCAATGGAAGACGCATCCAAGTCAGTCGCCACTCACCACAAAGACACAACAGACCAGCTCCAAAAACACGCCGAACTGCACACCAGTAACACCACCACCCTTACGAAGCGACTGGACAGACTGGAGAAACTAATACAAAGTGCACATAACGCCGACACCACAGCTTCTATCTCCAGGAAGCTGGCCCGGATAGAGGCAAAACACACCAAGCTCGAGAACACAATCGCAGAGATTCACGCCAGCCTCCAACACACCTCCACAACAACCAGCCACGCCGCCACTTCGACGTCCTACACCAGACGCCCTGCACACGCAGAACTCCACCCCATGGACGATGCAGGAGCACACTACTTCGACACCCAAGAGGAAGTCCTGTCTGGCTTACTCCTGCGAAATTTGCCTCCCAGCCCCTATGATCGACAATAAAGATGCCCATTTGATCCCGGTATTCTCCTCCTCCCAAAAACCCACGCAACTTCCCGGGCTGCTGTCAGGGCCTTGCTCATGGCAGCAGGCCGAATAGTACCCCGTAAGCTTTCCTACCAGTACTGGAGGAACGTTCAATAACGTACTAACGGGAGTGCTCAGCGGAATCCCAAAAACCCTCCTAACTTCTTCCTTTATCAGCCGCTCACTTCATATCAAATTCCCGCCAAAAAAAGCCTTCTTCCTGTAGACTCCTAAACTTAGTGTTCTGTTTCATGTTCAAAGCTGAAACATCAAACTGCAGCTTAAAAAACAAGTTTGCTATTGTCCGACCATTATATCTGTTTGTTCAGTATCTTGAACAGACTGATTATTATGTTTTTGTGAATTATACAATTACACTCACTTAAGCGCCATTTTTGTGCTTTTAAAGGCTAATCTTTAGCTATAAATTAATTTGAAACGTCTTCGGAAGATGATAGTCACCTAAACAAAAACTGTTATAGCGGCAGCGAATTTCTACCCCCTAAGGAATAAGTATAGTTCCATAGCAACGAGAAACAAAATGTAAAGCTTCAGGGACAGCCATAATCTGACATCACGTAGCCTGAAATGCTAGTGTCATTACTCAACCGTTTTGAAGCTCTCCAGACGGTTCAGTTTTGGCAGATCTGAAAGATTCTACTTCGGCAGTGTTCCAATCGTTCAATTCAAGAAGTTTCGGTTTCTAAAACATGTATTTATGACCGGTAGGCTACGAAAAGCGAGTGCAAAAGCCAGCCTAGAATTAATCAGAGTTCAATTTCTAGCTATGAGTTTACCAGTAAGTACCAGAGATGTGAATCAGTTGACCGAAGCGATTGTGTGGTTGAACACTGAACGTCGAGAAGTTCAGCAGTGTAAATTAGCGAGTACAACTGAGATCTAATGGAGCATTAGACTGACGTGGCCGCTCTGTGTAATTTGTAAAATATTGAAGGTTATTGTCTGATTATGACGACAAAGTTAATTTGGTGTAACTTCTTGTTGTCATTTCAGTCTAATGTTTTGAGGCTAGGAGGGACGACTCTTTGGTATTGGGATATGCGTGATTCACAGTTTGACTCTTGAATCTGAAAATGCTAATCAGCAGTAGTGTATGATAATGTATTCTACTACTATATGAATAGAGAATGAGATCAGATGTGATGTGATGATGTGAATTGTACTTGGACGGACACCTTGCTCAATGCGACCCAATGGGAATGTATTACGAGCTACGACCTCCCGGACTTAAGGGATAAGGTACATATGCACAGTCCATATTTGGGGAATTAACTCTAGTTAAGGACTTGATTACCCGAGATAATGTTGCGAATTTAATTTGCCATATTTTTAAAAATTTCATTCGTTACATTCACAGGATGTTCTCTTCCTTTTATCTTTCATTTTTTATACTTTCTGCAAATTATTTTGACGAAAACTGAATTTATCTGCAGTTATCATTGCAAACATACGTTATTACTCATTTTGTTAAAACTTAAAGGGGAATATAACAAACCGCATCGAGGGGCAAGTGTTTCAAACAGAGGGCATATATACCGGGTTTGGCACGTCTCGTTTGCGTGGATGGTATCGTGTCTGCCTCAAGTTCAAGAGGTCTCGAGTTCTAATCTGGTAAGTTACCTGGATAAGGTATTTCCGAAGTTGTCCCATATTCTAAAAGATGAATCTCGGATAACTTGAAGCTCTATGGAATTTGGGCTCATACGAGCATCATTTCATCAATTCCATTGTCATGTGCAATATGACTTAACGTTGGAGGATGTAAATCAAGGCCGTATTCCTAACAAAAATGTGGGGGGATGCACACATAAACAATTTTCCAGATGCTGGAGAACCGATCAGAAATCTGCACTTGTCGATTCGTCTTCCTCCTTTGGTTATCCTCAGCATACGTACAACTTTTTATCCATCTGGATTGCACATATGTACCGGAGGTCCATTCATAATCATAAACATTATTTTAATGTATATATGTTGTAATGTTTTACTATTTAGAAACGTTTTTGAATTTAAAAAAAAATTAGAAATAACATTATTAGTAAGGGGACTGCGTTCCCCTCCGAAAAATAGTGGGGGGACGGCGTACACCCGCGTTCCCCCTCCACAATGGCCCTGATGTAAATTACGAAGGCTGTTCAATAAAAAATTATCATAATTTTTACAGCCATAATTTTACGCACCAAAATTCAATCTTATCATATTCCGTTAATGTGAAAAGGACACTCCGTACTAGTTTCATTGTTGGTACTACTGGTTCCCACCTGTGAGAACCAGGCAAGTTCAGACATGTTCATTACCTCCTACCGCTGCAATGGAGATATCATGCAGTTAAAGTTGATGTTAGAGGAAGATCCGGAGTTTTTTTTCAAACGTAATCGTTACTGATGAAACTTGGCTACATCATTTTGATACTGAGAGCAAACAGCAATGTTCAGTGTGAAAATCTCCTTCATCAACAAACCCCCAAAAAAGCAAAAGTGGTTGCTTCTGCTGGGAAAGTTATGGTCATCTAATTCTTTGATATTCATGGAATAGTTTATCAGCATTTTGTACCTGCACACACATCAGTAACTGGACAATAACAAAAGGACGTCCTGAAAACATTGGAAGTCCATATCAGGCGCAAAAGACCACATTTTCGTGAAGCATGCTGGATGCTGCACCACGATAATGCGTGGCCGCAAATTGCCAATGTTGCTGAATATCTAGCAAAAATCAACGTGAAGTGCATTCCTCACCCTCTCTATAGTCTGGATTTAGCCGCATGTGACTTTTTTCTATTCCCTAAGTTGAAGAAACGCCTTCGTGGGAGGCATTATCCATCATCAGAAGCAGTGGTGAAGGCTGCAGAGGCGATTTTGAAGGATCTCTCAAAAATTGCTTTCCAGCGTGTCGTTGAAGACAGGCAGAAACACTGGGACACTTGCATCGAATTCAGGGGAGACTAATTGGATGAGTAAAGGAACGACGTTAAAAAGAACATTGTGATCATTCTTTATTCAACATCCCTCGTACAGCAACAAATAATAATAATCACCACAGTTGAATTTGCTGCCCCTATTTATTCTTATCTAAACTTGCAGTTTATATTCTAATGTAAAAATATTGTTCATTTTAACACTACAGCCAACTCCGCCCTTCAATGCAATATTATATGCACCAACCATGAATACGTACAGCCCTGAATGAGGACTAAGAAGCTGTGAAAGCTTAAATAAACGAGGTCTTTTCATGCATATAATACTAGCAAGGTGATAAACTAATACCTTCCCAAAGAATACATGACAGTTGGTAAGTGTGTTAGCTGGTGGAATATGATAATACAAAGGCTAGGTCGGAAACAAAGTCAAATTATCTTTCCTCCCTTCCTCCCTTCCTCCCTCCCTCCCTCCTCCCTCCCCTCCTCCCTTCCTCCCTTCCTCCCTTCCTCCCTTCCTCCCTTCCTCCCTTCCTCCCTTCCTCCCTTCCTCCCTTCCTCCCTTCCTCCCTTCCTCCCTTCCTCCCTTCCTCCCTCCCTTCCTCGCTTCCTCCCTTCGTCCCTTCCTCCCTTCCTCCCTTCCTACCTTCCTCCCATCCTCCCATCCTCCCATCCTCCCATCCTCCCTTCCTCCCTTCCTCCCAGCCTCCCTGCCTCCCTCCCTCCCGCTCTTCTTTCTTTCTTTCTTTCTTTCTTTCTCCTGGTCTTTGTTGTCTGCATAATGGTGAGGTTCTTGTTGTTCTTGTTCTTGTTGTTGGTTACCCTCTATTAGCAATATGATCCTAAATCGCTTACTACGTTTACGTCCTCTAAGAGGAATAATACTTACTTGATAATTTTACCGAAATTTCAGATTTCATGGCCAATTTATACCTAATTAGGCCAACCAAAGCCATTTTTGAAGTATGTAGCTCTAGCAATTAATTTCTAGCAATAATCCTCACAAATGCTCTGCATTGTCACATTGTTATGACATACTTAGCTCTTGTCCTCCAGGAGTTAGCGTTACTGCTAGTATCCAGCTTGCATTTAACTTCTAATTAGTGCCCTACCTGGGTAGTCTGTCCTTACTTTTTACGAGGTTCCCGTTTTGCTCTCTCGTCATCGCAGTTACCAGCCACTCCGCGTTTTGGTGCAGTAATTGAAAACGTCACGTGTGCATAGGAATTAAATCACCTACGTCATAAAGCAAGAAATTAAAGCGTGCCTGCTCTTCCAGTAATTGCTAGAAACCCAGTGTATTATCCAGTTTTTTAAATGCCTGTAATCATTGCATGCTATGAGCATTAGTCTGGTTAACATGGGTACACCAGTTTCAACTGTTTTCACATTGCACTTATACTCATCTGTTTGTTTTATATGATCTACGGTCATTCGATTATGTTGTAGTTTTAAAGATGTCTCACTAAACCAGTGCCTTAAAAATATGTCGTATTTGTAGCATTATATAGCTTTTCTGCCTACCAGAACGAATAACAACTGAAATCCATCGCTGTCTAATAAAATTGTATTACACTTACATGACCTTTCTTCCCCTCTATTGTATATTAGTGGTCATTCAAACCTCTTTACGGCTAAGGCTGCATGCCTTAGTCCCTGGCCACGGAAAGCGGACGGGGTTCAAGCCCACACATGGGCTGCGCATATAGGACCGGTACCCATTCAGCATCGTGAGGAGAATGAGGAGCTTACGTTAGGTAAGCGGCCCTGGTTACGAAAACCAACATACCGGCTGGGGGATGCCGAGATGCTGACCACATCTCGTCCCCGTATAGGGTGGATCGCCCACCTCTGCCTTGCGTAAGTGGGGACGAGGCCGGCAGAGAGGTTTTTTGTCCAACAATCTGTACAATGAAGAGGTGACCGCAGGAATGAAAGTGTTTTAGGGTTCAGTGTAATATAGTACCTTGTGATATTTTAGCGGAGGGATTGCCCTCCCCTCAAATTAAATATAATTTTGAGTAGTATCAATGGTATATATTTCTGGGGGAAGGACTTTGCCTTGGTGTTTATAGTGCATTAAGAAGTTTATTTGTTGTTTAGTTTGGGGAGGGATTTTCCCTCCCCGGAGAGAGGTGTTGTAAGTGATAATGTGGTGTAGTAATGGAAGAGTGAAGTTTTTTGGATGGTTGTTTTGTAGTGAAGGATATTGGGGAATTGAGTTATGGATTACTATTATGACTAATTTGAGTGAAAGGTGAAGGAGGATTTGAATGGATTATTTTAAAAAGTGGATATTTAGAATACAATGGATTTAAGGAGTTCATTTGATAAATTATTTAGTTATGTTATTTGATATAAATTTGGTTTAAATTGAGGATAGTTAAATTTTGATATAGTGTATTTTGAGAAGTTAAAGAATAGAATTTTTTATATAATTTTGTTAAAGATTTAGGAGATTAAATAGTTGAGATGTGATTTATTATAATGTTAAGTTGCTATTTTTTTGTAAATAAGGTAAATAAATTAAATTATAAATAAATAAATTGAATTGCTTGGTTTGGTTATTGAAGTTGTTTATTGTAATGGTTTAATTCTGAATTAATATAATGGTTTTTTGAATGTATGATTATTGTTTGTTTAATATTTTTGAATTGTATTGTAATTTTTGAAGGTTATTATTATCGATGAATTTTTAATTGTTAAGATTTTAAATTTATATTTTTAATTTGACATAAAGTAGATTTGAAAAAAATTATTGATATTAGTAAAATTATTGAATTTATGTTTTTATATAAATTGATATGTTGCATTTTAATTTGTTAAATTTGTTTAAAGAATTTGGAGTAGTTTTAAATTTGTAAATTTATGATTTTTGTAATGTAAATTTTATGAATTACTTTTATATAAGTTTTTGGTTAAATTTTTTAAAGTTTTTCTAAAAAGGTTTTTATTAGTTGAAAAAGTAAATTGATAAGTTTTAAATGCACTGGTTATCAGTACATTAAGTAACTGTTTCCCGTATTATAGTTTATTTTGTAATTGTAGCTGGGGGCCAGTTATTTGTATCCTGGATTCCAATAAATTTTTATTAGTTAAATTGTAAATGTTTAAATTGATAGTCTTTGTATTTGTTTAAATTTTTTAATTCATTGCTTTTCTTTTACTATCTGAAAAATTATTGTTTAAGTTGTATTTTTTGTATTTACTTGGTAGTTACTAAATTAGAATTTGGAAATCATGTCCCGGTATAAGAAATTAGGTACCGGGATTAGATTTTCAGATTTTATTTATTTATTTATTTATTTATTTATTTATTTATTTATTTATTTATTTATTTATTTATTTATTTATTTATTTATTTATTTATTTATTTATTTATTTATTTATTTATTTATTTATTTATTTATTTATTTATTTATTTATTTATTTATTTATTTATTTATTTATTTATTTATTTATTTATTTATTTATTTATTTATTTATTTATTTATTTATTTATTTATTTATTTATTTATTTATTTATTTATTTATTTATTTATTTATTTATTTATTTATTTATTTATTTATTTATTTATTTATTTATTTATTTATTTATTTATTTATTTATTTATTTATTTATTTATTTATTTATTTATTTATTTATTTATTTATTTATTTATTTATTTATTTATTTATTTATTTATTTATTTATTTATTTATTTATTTATTTATTTATTTATTTATTTATTTATTTATTTATTTATTTATTTATTTATTTATTTATTTATTTATTTATTTATTTATTTATTTATTTATTTATTTATTTATTTATTTATTTATTTATTTATTTATTTATTTATTTATTTATTTATTTATTTATTTATTTATTTATTTATTTATTTATTTATTTATTTATTTATTTATTTATTTATTTATTTATTTATTTATTTATTTATTTATTTATTTATTTATTTATTTATTTATTTATTTATTTATTTATTTATTTATTTATTTATTTATTTATTTATTTATTTATTTATTTATTTATTTATTTATTTATTTATTTATTTATTTATTTATTTATTTATTTATTTATTTATTTATTTATTTATTTATTTATTTATTTATTTATTTATTTATTTATTTATTTATTTATTTATTTATTTATTTATTTATTTATTTATTTATTTATTTATTTATTTATTTATTTATTTATTTATTTATTTATTTATTTATTTATTTATTTATTTATTTATTTATTTATTTATTTATTTATTTATTTATTTATTTATTTATTTATTTATTTATTTATTTATTTATTTATTTATTTATTTATTTATTTATTTATTTATTTATTTATTTATTTATTTATTTATTTATTTATTTATTTATTTATTTATTTATTTATTTATTTATTTATTTATTTATTTATTTATTTATTTATTTATTTATTTATTTATTTATTTATTTATTTATTTATTTATTTATTTATTTATTTATTTATTTATTTATTTATTTATTTATTTATTTATTTATTTATTTATTTATTTATTTATTTATTTATTTGTTTGTTTATTTATTTATTTATTTATTTTTAGTCAGGTTGGTAGGCCTCGGCCCTGTTAGGGCTGTCGCGTCAGGGTTTATTTTATTTATCAAACCGCTTTAAGTAATTTACTTTTGTGTGTACAAAATCCAGACAAGCCTTTGCATAGCCAGTAACCTCAATTGCGAGGTGGTGAAACAATGGAAGGTTTAAATTTAGTTCTGTTAATCATGTAATCACAAGCAAAGAAGAACGCCTGGTGTGAGAAGAACGCCTGGTGTGAGAAGAACGCCTCACATTCAAGAAATCGCGATCTGGAATCTGGAAAACCTTGCTTTCTTTCCCCGGATTTTGACTTATGCTGAATGCCGAATTTTGAGTAACCCTAAGCTCAATTGATATTGACTAATTTGAGCATAATTTCAACTATTTCTTTCGTTGTGTGATATGACTTACGTTGGAAGACGTTAAGTAAAATAAAATGCAATAAATAGGAATGGAATGTGAAAGTCTAATATTACCCAGGAAACATTTATTTTCAAATTTTAATTTTATATTCCATTATTTCAGTGTCATCCCAAATTTATATTGAGGATATCTTAAATGTAAGGTTATAGGGACTCCTCGATACGTCGGTGTTTGCTTATATGCTTTGTATATACCTTAAAGTTTAGTAGTAATACAAATTACAAAAAATTCCCCCCGAATATGGAGGACTTCAATTGCTATTACCAGAAAGTACTGAATGATCATGTGAAAATGTTAATGGAAAACATTTTTTAACAATCCTTGCTCAAAACTTTGGAAGATACTAAATTAAATATCGAGTTTGTTTGGGTATTTAACACACTTTTAGTTGTCAAGTAATGCTGTCGACCCTCATATAAAAACAGGTACTACATGGACACATTTTATTAGAAATTAGGGTTGTTGCTGAAGCCATGGTATCGAATTTTAGGGCAGAAATCCTAACAACATTATCGTCATCGTCGTCGCCATCATCATATATATCATATCAAACCAGTGTGTTCTTTAAGGGGAGATTAAAATCCTATGCCACCAATAATGAAACTACTGAATTCCAGTACCATCTCCTCTAATGTACGGCACCTTTGATGACCTCTCCAATATCTCCGAGTTGGATGCATCTGCTACTGATGCTGCAGTGAGGAATGGTTGGATATTTTTCTCAGGATTTATATAGGAGAGTATGAGAATAATTAAGGTCATTAAGCTGGTTGATAAAAATTTAAGGAGAATAATACATGATATATTTGAAGTGAGCTGCCAAACTACTTATTTAACTCGTAAACACTTATTGTCATGTAAGGGGATTCTTGTTGCTCTATCCCTTCAAGCCGAGTTGAGGAACCCAGTGTTTGGATCGGATAGAGAACCCAGGATGCGTGATCAGTCCCACACCTGGTATGAGAGTGAGAGAAGTGAATGACAGAATGAACGATGGCAAAGATAACAATGGAGCAATTGTAATTATGGCGGAGGAAACAGGAGAAACCGACCCCAGTGCAGAGAAGTGAATGACAGAATGAACGATGACAAAGATAACAATGGAGCAATTGTAATTATGGCGGAGGAAACAGAGGAAACCCGCCCCAATGCAGAGAAGTGAATGACAGAATGAAAGATGGCAAAGATAACAATAGAGCAATTGTAATTATGGCGGAGGAAACAGGAGAAACCCACCCCAGTGCAGAGAAGTGAATGACAGAATGAACGATGGCAAAGATAACAATGGAGCAATTGTAATTATGGCGGAGGAAACAGAGGAAACCCGCCCCAGTGCAGAGAAGTGAATGACAGAATGAAAGATGGCAAAGATAACAATGGAGCAATTGTAATTATGGCGGAGGAAACAGGAGAAACCCACCCCAGTGCAGAGAAGTGAATGACAGAATGAACGATGGCAAAGATAACAATGGAGCAATTGTAATTATGGCGGAGAAAACAGGAGAAACCCGCCCCAGTGCAGAGAAGTGAATGACAGAATGAACGATGGCAAAGAAAACAATGGAGCAATTGTAATTATGGCGGAGGAAACAGCAGAAACCCACCCCAGTGCAGAGAAGTGAATGACAGAATGAACGATGGCAAAGATAACAATGGAGCAATTGTAATTATGGCGGAGGAAACTGGAGAAACCCACCCCAGTGCAGAGAAGTGAATGACAGAATGAACGATGGCAAAGATAACAATGGAGCAATTGTAATTATGGCGGAGAAAACAGGAGAAACCCGCCCCAGTGCAGAGAAGTGAATGACAGAATGAACGATGGCAAATATAACAATGGGGCAATTGTAATTATGGCGGAGGAAACAGGAGAAACCCACTCCAGTGCAGAGAAGTGAATGACAGAATGAACGATGGCAAAGATAACAATGGAGCAATTGTAATTATGGCGGAGGAAACAGGAGAAACCCACCTCAGTGCAGAGAAGTGAATGACAGAATGAACGATGGCAAAGATAACAATGGAGCAATTGTAATTATGGCGGAGGAAACAGGAGAAACCCACCCCAGTGCAGAGAAGTGAATGACAGAATGAACGATGGCAAAGATAACAATGGAGCAATTGTAATTATGGCGGAGGAAACAGGAGAAACCCGCCCCAGTGCAGTGTTGTCCACCATACATGTCTCTTTTCAGTCGGGTGGTACTGAATCCAGCTGAGATCCCAGCGGTCTCCCCGACTGTTAGAACACTTGATAATAAAAACCGTAATTTATGAAGTGCTATTGCTGATAACTTAAAATACACCACTAAATAAAGGCTAAATATCACTATTTCCCTAGCAAGAATAGGAAGCATAACTTTCGTAATCCCTTGAAATGTTAAGCAGTAATTGTAGCTGAGGTAGCTTTAGGCTTTAGTAACTCAGAATGCTTCTTCGGCACTACAGACTTCCAATAATCGATTACAGTAATATTGTAAGATACCAAGTACAAGAGTACACGAAACACCCGAGTTTTAAAAATATTTGCCTTTTTTGTCACCGTTTTTCTGCCTACTTTATGACTACCACACTGATATTTCGATATCGTAAATTGAAAAACTTAAATTTTACGTAAATTTTTACTGATACACTTGCTAAATTGGACGAATTCTGTTCCCTTTCAATGTTATAATTTTCACAACTGCTATTCTTGCGTACTTGAAGACACTCCGACTTCCAAACTTCCTTCCTGGTGTTTCTTGTTGAATGACACATAGAAAGTCTTAGTAACTTTGGCAGCTGAAATTGCTTATTCTCAACTCTTAATTGCCTTAAACAATGATTCTGCTGAGAGGACTTAATGCACTACACTACGCACTGATTTTAATACAAGGAAATTTCTGTTAAAATAATTTACATACTACACCATCATTTCTTTACATATTTATTAATCTTTTCGGCCAATAATTGCGGCATCAATTATTAATTCACTATCTCAGTCACTACACTACACTATTTAGTATATTAGGCTAAAATATCTTACAGAATCTACAGCCATACATGTTAAGTTTTCGGATGAAGTTTAACTTGCAATATTGAACTAAAGGATGCTCATTAGTAATTGCGTTAGATCAATTATCATTCCTGGTTTAGTAACTCAACATACCATTGGTACCATAATATAACAATGACATTTATACGTTGTTTCTATCACTTTGAAATCATGATAAATCTTTGATTGACATTTTTGAGACCAATCTTCCATGTATTCTGAACAACGTAAAAGAGTTGTATAAGGCAAGTTCACACAGATTGAAAATTTGAATGGACTGAACACAAAATTATTTGTAACCTTCTTCTAGAAGATGGGCTAAAATTTGCCTCTTCCTTTAGAAACAAAGGTTTTTTCCTTCCCTACTTTATCTAATTCGTATGGGGGACTTATAACTCAATATATTTTAAATTTATGCAAATACCTTATAATATGTACAACCCATTCAGGACCAATACTTCATACACAATTCAAACAACTTCTTTAATATTGCTTGAGCATGTTTTTTGCGCTTCTTATAGATTTTCCTGTTTCTTCTTTTTTGTCGTATACATGCAGCAATACACATAAGCAACCATGTCTAAGGCGGGACTTGAACCCGCAATCACAGCTACAAGGCTCAGTTATTATTAACTCTGCCCTCTACTACAGCAGTCAGATGATGACGATGATGATCATGATGATGATGATGATGATGATGATGATGATGATGATGATGGATATAGGGGCGCTCAACTACAGCGCTAATCAGCGCCCTTTTAAAAACTGCTCATGGCAAAAGCCAGATATAAAAAGTTTCTAAAAACTATACTAATGGAAATAAACCTATTAAAACTACATGTACATAGAAAGCGGAAGAAAAGAAAAAAATCAAAACTTACTAAAAAATATGTTCGCCATATCCTAAAGTCTAAACAAGAAAAGAATCTAAAATCCTTCTCCACTACTGTGTTATCGTCCGCTAGCATTTCTGCAAAGCTGACCGACAGCTGCAGAGACGTCCTAAGGTCTGCTAGGTGAAAAAACTCTAGCAGCACGTGTCGTACAGATAACGCTTCTTTGCAAAACGGACACAGAGGAGAAGGCTCCTTTTTAAATAGAAAACTATGAGTAAAAAAGCAGTGCCCTACTCACCTCCTCGCGACGAGATGACCGACAGGAGGTAACCCAGGGAATCGAAGTTCTTTGACACATCTAAGTTTATTATTGCGGAGAGCGGACCACTCTTCCTGCCAGCAGGGTTGCACAGCTCTCCGCAATACGGCCCTAAAATCTTCCGATGTCACAGATGGTACTCGAAACCTGGGCTTCATGGTAGCCGTCTTGGCTGCCGAATCAGCCATTCCATTTCCCCGCAAGCCTACGTGACCAGGGATACATGCACACACCACGTTAACGCCAGAAGCGTGTAAAACGTGGAGGGCTTCCTGGATACGCTGCGCAATAGGGTGGTGGTTGTACAGCTGCCGTAGGCTTTGAGTGCACTGAGGGAATCACTTAGGATTAAGCGGTCCCCCAACTTTCGTCGGCGTACGTGTAAAATGGCCCGGTATATTGCATAAAGCTCTGCAGTAAAAATGGAAGTGCTAGTGAGGAATCCGAGTGTATACGGTTCGGTTCCACACACGTCAGCACAACCAACACCATTTGAGTTCTTGGAGCCATCAGTATAAATTACAAAATGGTCCTGATATCGCGATAAAAATTCTAAAAAACATGTGCGGATACTAGACATAGACATGGTAGATTTGTCATATTGGGTCATGCCCAGATCAACGTGGGACGCTCTGCACAACCAAGGAGGGTACGTCCTCTCTTCCCTAGGATACATCTTGGGCATTTCAGAGATTTTGCGGTTACTTTCACAGAGCCACCTTCGAAGAAAACTATAACTATACCCAAAGAGATGATCTGATGGCACACTATATTATGTTCTGTTTGTTGTATCCGAGAAAAAAAATCAAGGTATTACTTATAAAACTTCAAAGCTGAATGACTATTAGAATATTCAGGATATGTATGACTGAAATTTCATGGAAATCGTGAAAATAACGACTTTTTTATTTTAATTCTATAAAATAATTTAGACATTCCCGAATGTGAAAAATGCATAATTTGTATCCGAACGCCATTTTTAAATGCTTATTTAAATGTCGGTGGCCTTTAAACTCTCTCAGAGTCACGCCCTCTTTTGCCTACATCCACATTCTTTGTCTGTTTTCCGTTCTTAAATTTTTAATTCAAGAAAAGAAAAATAACGCTTAAGAAGACAAAATAGTTCCTAAAATGTTGCCAATATATCAGAGGCTGGCTTCTACAACATTACTAGACAGGTGCAAAACGGGAAAAACACAGAATGCCAATGAATCTTTGCATCATGTCATATGGAATAAGTGCCCAAAGGAAGTTTTCATATCATAACAAAAATTGGATCTTGCTGTTATTAAAAGCATCAGTGAGTTTAACATGGGTGGTCTTAAGTCATTGGAGCTGCAGCAAAATATCAGAGGTGAAAGTGTAGTAGACTCAGCAAGGAAAACTTCAGTGCAGCGAGATCAGACTCGTATCCTGCAAAGCAAGAAGCGAAGTTGTGCAGAAGAAAAGCAACATCTAAAGAAGAAAAAGGAGGAAAAAGCAGCAACAGAGGAGAGGAAAAAGAAATCTGAGGGACCAACCTATCAGCCTGGTGGATTTTAATGTGAGTTATGCAATCAAATCTTTAATCGCTGTTTTCTCAATGTTCATATTTTCAGCATTTTTCTTCCTGTAAAATGCTCCTTGCGATGCAGTTTTTGTACTACATTCATGAAATTTCCTACACAGGTTCAGAATATCATGAGGAATGGAAATTGCCCTATGTTTTATTGTGAAATGTTTATAAGCATATATTTTTAATTTTCAAACACAAAACTTACAGTTTTTAGACAAAAAAAGAATATTTGTAAATTAAAAAAATGTTTGTGACCTAAACTAAAAGAGACACAGAAAAACCCAGGGCAATTTAAAAAAGTATGTGTATTATGAACGTAGGGTTAAAATATCAGACCAAAACTCAAAATATTTTGTCGCAACGGACTTTTTTAGTGACGTAACAAAAACATACAAAATTTATCATAATTTTTAAACCTCTGGAGCAAAATGGTTTAAATTTAGGTTGTAAAATGTCTACATTATACTACACCTATGGTGTAAATTTGAAAAAGCTGGCATTATTAGTTCAGAATTTGAAAATTTCAGTCATACATACCCTTAATGAATTAAACCATAGTGAATTATAGCTAGGTTCACTTTGTGTAGATAGAGTTATTCTACTTCTTTTAGAATGCTTACTTTGTTATGCAAAATACATTTATGATTTAAAAAATCGTGCTTGTCTTCTGAATAATTTGAATCTGCCTCTTGCTATTATTTACATTTCCTACAGAAACCCACAAGCAACAAGCAGCAACAAACTGTGATATCTACATAATGTTATAATCTATATGATATTCATTTTAATTTGTTCCAGAAAAGTAAGTTACTTGTGGATTTAGGCTTCGAGTGGTATGATAACTTGTCTAGAGATTTTATGTTTATATCTGTGAAATTTGGCAAGACATCCTTAAAATGTCAATACATTTATTGTGCTTGTAATATCATGCTCCACTTGGTTTTAGTAATAACACTTAAAAGCCCATAATGAGTACGTTTTAACTGTAGAATCGCATGGAATTTTAACTCAAATTTTAAACACCTCTTTTTACCATGCCTCGTTATTGAAAATGCCGTTTCAGTAACAGCTTAGAGGTTATTAACTTAATTTTTTCAAGGGAAATTCAACTATTACAGATTTAAAATGTTGTGCACTAGTTAAAATCATTAAACAGCTCAGCTGAAACAAATGATTTTCAATAAATCGCATTAAAAAGCTGAAAGTTTTGGTCCGATACATATATTTCCTTTTCTCTTACACTAAATAAAATTGAGAAGTGTTTAAAGTAAGTTTTTGTTAGGCATACAGAAACATTTGGGACGAATCAATAAATACTTATGGTCCAAGGAACGTGTTTTATTTATATACCATAAAGGTATTTATTATAAGTAAAATATTAACAAGTTGATATGGCTAAACCTTTGGTGCTCTGTATATGTTTTAAGTTTTGAATATATGTAAATAATTCAAAGATATCAGGAGAAAACAACGGGATGTTTAATTTTCGTAGATACATTGCCTTAAAGATTCATGAAAGTTTTGGGAAAGTTAAAAATAATATTTATTTGCTAAATTTGTAGTAGACTAATGTATGTAAAGCTATACATCATAGCTATATTTTTAAATAATGTTTGTTTTTTTAGGCATTTTAAAAAGGTGACACCATTAAGAAGAATGGTATACTTTACGTCGATGTACATGTGCTGTGGATTTCAAGGTGCTGTATTGTAATATTAAAATGCTAATTTCAAATACTAAACATATGTACAACTCAGTAGCATTTGCATGGCATATCACGTTCGCTGCAAATCATAAATATTAGGGACTGAAGTTGTTGAAATTTATGACATACCAAGAACATGCTGGTCTTCCATCTCAAGAGGAAGTGTTTCTTTGGTCCATCATGGGTACTCACCTGAAATAAAATAAATGTGGTATTAGCTTTATATGCATCAAATATAGTATAAAAACAAATGACATTCACATTTGTGTGATTTTATAAAGATTGACAAATAAGCTAAGGTATAGATAGGTAAGCAAACAAAGTGTGATAGACATGAAAATAATGAAAGCAGGGGTCCAGTACAATGTAGATAAAAATTTCCAGTTATAATAGCACAATTAAGCAGTGAGGCGTAGTTTACAATATTTTCTATCTTGGTTGATATATTACATTTATTTGCAGTTTAGCGAAACCTCTTGCACTCCAAATAAAACTTGTATGTTACATTTAACACACTTCATCTACTCAAGGTGTACAAACTGTTACTAGGAAAACATTGTTTCTTCCATATTAATTTAGAACGGTTTTATAAATGATTTTGTTGATTATATTCTTATAGGAGATTAGATGATGATGACTATGGCGGTCATCAGCACCCTTTAAAAAACTAATCATGGCAAAAGCCAGATATAAAAATTTCTAAAACTATACAAGTGTAACAAAACCTATTTAAAATACACGTACATAAAAAAAAGCATCAATCAAAACCTACTACAAATTTCGTTCACTAAATCCTAAACTCTAAACTAGAAAAGAATCTAAAATCCTTCTCCACGGGTCTCCACGCACGGCCTACACGTGGGTGGGCCTGTTGACCGTCTCCCTCAACCACGAAGAGGAGCCCACACGAGGGAGACTTGGCTCGGGACCCCCGGTGCGCCAAACCCGTACCTACCGAAGTAGGTCCCTGGGGGGAGGAGATTAGAGGAATACAGTAGGTTTAAGAAATACTTAACTACTTAAGACCGACTCAGCATGCTTTGAAATGTCAAACTCTTTGTATGATTTTCAGAAAACAAAATAGCGATTTCTCTCTGGAGATAAGAAAGCTATTTGAAAATTCACAATAATGAAAGTTACTGACAAATTGTGGAATTTAAGGAGATCTGCATGATCTGCTGTAAAACTTATTGCTTACCACTTTGAAAAGCATTTAAAAAAAATAACAAATTCAATGGGGTCAGTTCAGAATAAGGAGGTAGTAGTAAAATATTGTGAATTTTGTGCGTTCGTAGAATTAAAGGTCCAATTTGCCGAGATTCTAAATGTTCTTTATTTCTGTGGAGATACACTGTTCAATTCTCACGTAACAATATTACATCACATAACAACACAATCTTCCGAGGTCGATGACAATAACAAACACTCTCAGCTGTTCTCTGCTCCCGCGACTGTTTTACAACTGACTGATCACTAGCCATGACTTCTTGTTATACACCCATTCATGCAATGAATGCAGACTGTTATCGAATTTTCTCTAACATGTCATCAGATAAAGCACGAAGTTCCTAGAATGCAACTATATCGGTGCCGGCAAGTCTTTCACCTATGTGATACACTATCCGCCCTTTGTTTATCAGCGCTATCATTAATTGTTGGCTCTTTGTGAACGCTAGCCGCCTATCAGTTCCTTTGTGTAAACAATCCGCGCTATCGTAAATAACAGCTCGCGACAATATTATGATTGTATTGATAGAGAGGACTATGTTGTACCACGTTGTTCACCACTTCACGAATATGTGATTGTAGCACCTTTTCTTTCAGCTCTTTTACCATTAATTACTTTTTAGATGTTTATGAATGACATATGAAAATAAAGAATTAAATGCTTTTACACGCTCGGGTCAAATACACACTCACTCAGGCACACACATACACACAATTAATAACCCTAATCAATATGAAATCTTCTTCCACTTTAATTTTATAACATGGGAGCGAGCCTAAGGATCCTAAATTGTTATGTTATTATCGACCTCTCGATATGTTACCATGTGCGCCTTTTAATCAGAACTGACGTTTCCTCCCATAACAAGAGAAGGTGCGCTCAGCCAGTATTTTGTGCATATTTCGAGAGCTGCCACCTCATGTGAATCAAACTCTACGCTTCGTCGACTGACATGGAGTACACATATCAAAAGCAAACTTAATCAAGCCTATGAACGTCTTCACACGTTGTATCCCATCCTCAAAACGAATGTACGCTGCTACTATACAAGAGTATTCTACGACCGCTTTTTCTATATGCCAGTCCTGTATGGGGATGTGCTTCACCAACTCCAGGTGTTTCAAAACAGGATATTACGATTGTCTGTGAACGTCCCATGGTAAATCCGGAATGCACCGTTGCATAGAGAATTGGACATAGCATTAATGAGTACATCTCTACAACGACAAGCAGATTCCTTTCTCACCTTCCTTATGCATCACGTGCTTTACTCTTCCAACTGGAACGTCGCCTTGATGCTGCACCAAGACTAAAGGCACGCTTACCGCAGGACATTTTATTTCTATTGTCACAATGGACTGTATTAATTACTCTTTGGTGACCCAAGTAGTAGGTGTGACGCCATTCTCTCCACTCCTTTATGACTAGATGAATTAGCGATACACGCTCTCCCTCTGTAACTGTCAGCTGATTGAACAACATGTATCTGTACGCAACTGCGCTTCTGGGCAGGTAAACGGCCGTTATGGCCGCCTTTGTAAATCTGTTTGTTGTAAAAAATTTTCTTATTAAGTGAATTCCACTTTCAATTAGCTTTACTCTACCTTTACCAATGAACCATTAGTGCTCGACCTGACCACGTGTTCCTTAATTTATTCACAAAAGTAAGAATAGGTCTTCACACTATAATGTCTATTTATTCTCTAATGAAGAAGTTATTTATTTTATACTCACACTAATCAGACCAGTTTGCTTGAGGACTCTAATATGAGTATCCTCTATCCCTGTCTAGTTTAATTTTATTATGTATAATTGCTCCACAATTTGTATAGCAACATCTGTGCTGAGCAATTGAAATAAAAATTAAAAAAAAGAACATCTACGTTGTCGACAGCCGTCCTCCCCATGTGTAGACAGTAAATACATAACGCAGCCCAGCAACAAGAACCAGGATTACAAGCAAAACAAGCACCATCCCTCCGACACTGCTATACTTGAAAATTGATTACGAAATGGAAGGAGAGTAAATTATAATAAATCCCTAAATCTTAGTGGAAACCACATAAAACTCCATCTCAGAGTACACGATCGAGTAAGATTAAACCAGCGGAATCATTTAACTCGGTCTAGAACGGAGAAATAAGGTTTGCTGTACTTCGCTATCTGTGAGAAGTAGTTGTTAACACGCAAGGTACATCAAATCACTACTAAACCCAGCGACAAAGGCGAGGTTTGAAGAATGAAGAAATATGAACGTCTTGGTAAACACATATTTCGCAAAGCGACTGCTGGATAAAACGCCTCATGCCGAAATACTCCACTCAAGAGTTTATGGTCATGTCAGCATGTCAAAATGGTGGAACGCGGGCAAAGGAAGGAGCAGAGGGTAAAGGTTATAACCTGACTGACCGTAAAATATACTCATATCGAGTCTTGTGCCAGCTAAAAGCGGGGCCCTCGTTTTCTTTATTTGCTGCCGCGGCGGCGGCGGCGGCAGCGTACAAACACAAAAGACCCAAGATTGATATGCCCCATAGTTGCCGAAGCGATCACAAGTCGGGTTCGATTGGAAAATGGCGCCACATAATTTACGAAAGTCCTGGCTTTCCCGCAGGTTCATCTATACTTCTTTTCTTCTTCTTTTCTTTTCATCCACCCACTCTACGCCACGTTTCCTTTATCTATCTACTTTCGCCGTAGATAAAGTCTTTAGAGTGGAAAAAGTAAACAAAAACTAAGAGACCGGATATTTCGTAAAAGCATTTTGCTTTCCACTTGCGTCACTAGGAGGCGCTCTAATACTCGTGATTAATGTTAAAAAGTATAAATGTAATGGAAAACGGGGACTTGCTACTGGCAACTGATGACATAGCAACTAGAGCAAAGAAACATTTCATAGTACTTATGGGGAAAAGAAAATTATAACCTGCTGCCAAATTAGAATTTACTTTCCTTTACATAATTCCATAAACACCTTTCGGAAACCTTTTCACATATTTTATTTTTCTAAATATTCTTTCGCTCCATTTACGGTATACTTTCAAGCAGTTGAAGTACAGGTTCTAACCAACAATTCCACAGTAAGATTTCTTTGGGAATACATGTTTTGAGAGCTATAACTCCAAATTAGAGGAACGTGTCTGAGTGTTGGGGATGGGGACGACTTCTAAACAGCAAAATCGTGTGAAGAGGTCCTTTTTATTGTATTAAAAATTCTTCACCGAAAATGCAGGAGCCTCTAAAATGAAAATTTCAAATTACCCCATCTCGTGTACGCAACAAGCTTAACTTAGGTAAAGAATTCCATGTTTATGATAAAACTTTTATTTTTATTTGCTCATATTTGGAGCTTATTTGCTTCATTTTTCGTGCTTATATGCCTCCTCATTTCATCATTTGATTGTACCTACAAATCTGTGTTCCAATCATGAGGTTTCAGAATGTCTATTTTAGCTGATTTGAAATGGAAACAATATGTCCAGTAAAATAAGACCTGAAGATTTCTTGGCGACGAATATGCTCGGGCAGCCAGCTAGGTGAAAAGATGTTTAGGTATCATCATCAGGATATTTATAAAATGTTTTAACCACATATGGAATACTGGATATAACACAAATATAAA
Source organism: Mantis religiosa (assembly GCA_030765055.1). Taxonomy (NCBI): domain Eukaryota; kingdom Metazoa; phylum Arthropoda; class Insecta; order Mantodea; family Mantidae; genus Mantis; species Mantis religiosa. Next base: position 40,849,164 of record CM060957.1, read on the forward strand.
CAAAAACAAAACACTATCAAAATTCGCATTACTGAAAAAAAAATACTTTTCAGTAAATTAAATGCCAGGGCAAGATATGGCGTGAGTATAGAAATTGTGTCAAGAAAAGTAACTCATAACTTGATTATCAAGCTGTATTAATATTTACTTCTTAATTCGACGGATTTCCATTTTAAGGCTAGCCTCCAAGAGGAGCTGAACTGAAATCCAGCATCACGATTTAGCATGCTCCTTTCTGAAGATAGGCAGAATTCGGGAGACGACCATCTTGGCAAAATGTAACAGTTACTGGGAGTGGAGAATTTAGGAGGCTTTGACGATTTGTCAATGTTGTTGCTGAATATCTTACAAAAATCAACGTGAAGTTCATCCCTCACCCTTCCTATAGACAGGATTTAGCCCTATGTGACCCTTTTCTATTCCCTAACTTGAAGAAAACCCTTCGTGGGAGATATTATCCATACTCAGAAGCAGTAGTGAAGGCTGCGGAGGCGATTTTGAAGGATCTCTCAAAAATGGTTTCCAGCATGTCTTTGAAGATTGACAGAAACGCTGGGACAAGTGCATCGCATTCAGGGGAGACTATTTTGAGGAGGACTATCAAAATTATGACGATTAGTAAAAGGACGTTGTCAAAAATAACTTTTGGTCATTCTTTATTGAACACCCCTCGTATTTTGGAAGTAAATGTACCCTTCTTCCACTCCAGGCACCGAATAGGATGGTTCGTGTGTCGCCTGCATTCGAGAGGCCCGTATTCGATTCCCGTGGCCGACCTACCTGACAAATGCGCTTTTCGAGTGTTTTCCCGGGTCGCTAGGCGAATGCTGGATAGGTTAATGATTTCCCCCGAATTTCCTGTCCCTCCATTTCATCTCCATTATCATTTCATATCATCTGGTAGTGTCTTTCAGTGTAGAAGTCTCGACGGCTGTTTCGGTTGTGCATTGTGGGATGATATCCTCCGAGGAAAACTACTTCTTCGTCCGGTAGGTCGGTTGCCAGCCTCAACTCCTCTGCTGGGACTATTTCTGGATCACCAGCCAGGAACCTTTATGGCTCGGATTGCCTGCCTGGGATCATTAGTTCTCGGCTGGTAGGCTCGTTGCCGTCCCGCTGCAGGGGAGCGGTATCGTTTTCCTGGCCTGTCGGGGGAGGTCTCTATCCAAGTAAACTGTAGGGACCCTTCCCTCTGTACTGTCGTGGCGCCTTGGGTTGGCCACCCTTTGTCTTCTACAGCTCATCCTTCCTCCCGGGGGTTCCCCACTTGGGGGCATAGGAACAATGGGCCCATGATGGTGGCCTCCGCGAATCCCCTCCGTAATGAATTCCCTATCCCAATCCACTCCAGGCATGATAAAGCATCAATTGGTGATCCTAAAGAATCATCTAAATCAACATCTGCTGGCACATGATCAGAAGAGCCAGGGAATTCAGACAAGTCACTGTTTAAACTACACAAAATGTCACAAATTTTGTCTTCCGATAACTAAAACAATGATAAAAACATAAATTCACATCTACATTTGAGTTTTTGGGATGACTGTACCTAACCTTAAATGCTCAATGTTACACATTTGTAACACACAAAAAATTAATGCTGCCAAAAGCAGAATAGCCAAGTTTAAATCACATAAAGGGGTTGAAACCATTCTACTACCATATCTCCGCAGAGTTTTGTCATATTTCAATACCCATAAGTGTTTTTTTTTTCCTTAAAACTATAATAATCTACACATCTTATGTGTCATTATTCCTCACCACGAAAACAGCTGAATTCTACTTTGCACAGTTACCGTAAGGGACAAATAGTTACTGCAGAATCCACCAGAGTGCAGTTCTAAGCTTGATACAAATATGCCACAGCAGGCATTTTCTGAGCAGAAATAAGGAGGAAAACTCCCAATGTTACACATATATAACAAGAAGCATTTTTAGGGTTGCATAGTTAGAAGATTTCATTAAATTAAGCACAAAAATATAGCGGGACATGTGAGTAATGGCAGCTATTTTCAGGAAAACCGCACTAGAGCTACTTTGTTGTGTTCCAGTGGAATTGTTTGTCAGACGTACTAATTTCTCTGCGGTTGCAAGAGCAACAGTGAAAAGCCAATTGCACCCCGATTGCCTTTAGTCAGTCACTGTGTATCGTACAGATGCAACCAGTGACTTATTGCGAGTTCCCGCCTCGAGGGATGGAAAGCCGGCTACTATTTACCGTGAGAATTTCCCAAACGTTTGCATGTGGTTTCGTTTGCCTGAACAGTACAAAACTTATTGCTTCCTACCCTCCGATGACGCACGCTCTTTAAAAATTGTAGAAACAGTCGTAATATCTTAAAATGGACCAGTACCGATGATACCAGACTTAATTATGCACTTCGAATTCAACTGCCAGCAACAATTACAAGCAAAGTCAACACGTACTTGTAATGAAATGTACGAGGGCTGTTCAATAAAGAATGACAACTTTTTTTTTCTTTACAATGTACCTTTACTCATCCTCGCAATTTTGATGGTCCTTCTCATATGAATGCGATGCACAGGCGTTTCTTCAAGTTAGGGAATAGAAATAGGTCACAAGGAGCTACATATAGACTATAGGGAGGGTGAGGGATGCACTTCGCGTTGATTTTTCTAAGATATTCAGCAACAACATTGGCAATATGCGCCCGCGCATTATCGTGCTGAAGCATCCAGCCTGCTTCACGCAAATATGGTCTTCTGCTCCTGTTATGGGCCTGCAATGTTTTTAGGACATCCCTGTAGTATTTTCCAGTTACTGATGTATGTGCAGGTACAACATGCTAATAAACCACTCCATGAATATCAAAGATTGAGATGACCATAACTTTCCCAGCAGAAGCAACCATTTTTACCTTTTGGGGGGTTGGTATTGATGGGGATCTCCACACTGAGCTTTACTGTTTGTCCTCAGGTTCAAAATGAAGTAGCAAAGTTTCATCAGCAGTGATTACGTTTGAAAGAAACTCCGGATTTTCTTCTAACATCAACTTTAACTGCTTGTTACCTCCATTGCAGCGGTAGACGATACTGAACATGTCTTAACTTGCCTAGTTCTCACACGTGGGAACCAGAAGTACTAACAATGAAACTACTACGGCGTGTTTGTTTCACATTAAGCGAACAGAATATAATAATATTGAATTTTAGTGTGAGCAAGTATGACAGTAAAAAATTATGACCATTCTTTATTGAACAGCCCTCGTATAGGATGCGTGTTAACATTTAATATAACACATGCAAACAATATTCTCATATCCCATTTAACAAGCTTTTCCAATACATATTTCATATTAATAATAGACATTTGTGGAAGTAAGATAAAACCTGAAGCTCTCCTGGCGACGAATATGCTTAATTTCTTCTCGGGCAGCAAGCCAGGCGAAAAGACGATTAGAAATCGAAGTTTCGGGAGTGTGCATCTCTCCCATCCTAAGGACATTTATAAACTGTTATAACCGCAAATGAAATACCGGATATAATACAACAATAAACAAAGACAAAACACTATCAAAATCGCATTACTGAAGAAAAGACTGTTTTCAGTAGATTAAATGCCAGCCCAGGATATGGCGTGAGTATAGAAGATTAATTGGGTCAAAGTAACGTAACTACTTAATTTGATTATCAAGCTGTATTGATCTTTGCTTCTTAAATCAACGGATTTCCATTTTAAGGCCGGTTACCAAGAGGAGCTGAACTGAAATCCAGCATCACGATTGAGCGTGCTCCTTTCGGAGGGAATGACCAAATCCTCCTTAATTCTCTGTTCCCAGTAACTGTTGCATATTGCCAAGATGGTCGTCTCCTAAAAATTGTCTCTATGGCCGTTATTGTGACTTTGTCGGTTCGTGAAATTAAAAGTCCAATTGCACATCTCAAAAGTGTTCATTATTTCCACCGAATTACAGTCGGAACTCTTGCCGATTACACAGAATTACGTAGCGCACACAATTACAATTCACCAGTTCTTTCGTCAGAATTCCAATCTGCAGTCGCAGTTACGCACAACTCCTCCGATGCACGTACACAGTCTTCCAGTCCGTTCCCTCACTGGGCCCTCCTCACGGCTGCTCGCCAAGAACTGAACTGACTCGCCAACTACAGGCCTTATATAGGGAAGATCGCCGTTTCTGGAAGGTTCGCGGCGCGCACAATTACCCCGAGGTTTCGAGACGTCTGGTGTGAGGGGAAAGAGGCGGTACAGGGCTCGTGCCACTCTCCTAATCATCCCTTCAGTTAGTGACACGAGACAAATAGGTAGGTGTGGCCTGAATGCTTCCCCTCTGGCCCTACTGCCTGCCGGTTCTATAGGGAGTTCCGACGTTCTGGTGACATCAAAACAATGCTACCAGACTAAACGAACACGCACGGAGCATTCGTTTAATGCAACCTAAGAAGTCTGAACTGGCAGAGCTAGTTCACGCCTATCAAGTGATATATAATAAATGTTATCGGAAGATTGTTTTCCTTACATTTAACCTAATTGGTCTTTCACCCCTTCTTTACCTATGCAGCAATTTTGGTTCCACGCCCCCCCCCAAGGGGTGTAGGACCTTTGGCTTCCTAACGGTATACCTTCTGTGTTTTCCTCATGTAGCACATTACTTAAGGCCTCAGTCTGGCGGGAGAATTTTACCTCCTCTTTGTTTCGACTTCCTGTCTCAAAGAACCCTTTCTAACTGAAGCTATGTCTGCGTGTTTTTTTTTTTTTTTTTTTTTTTTTTTTTTTTTTTTTTTTTTGTAATTTACGTCCTCCAACGTTAAGTCATAACGGACGATGAATGGAATGGGTGAAATGATGCACAAATGAGCCCGGGATCTATAGAGCTTAGAGTTACCCGACATTCGTATTTCAGGATAAGGGAAAACCCCGGAAAAACCTTATCTAGGTAACTCACCCTGGCCCAGATTCGAACTCGGGACCTCTTGAACGTGAGGCAGACACGCTATCACTACGCTATCGAGGCGGACTACTCTGCGTTGCTTTGCTTATGTTAAACACTGCACTTTATAATTAAATATTTATGCTTATATCACTTCTTATATTCCTTTTCAATATGCTTGGTAATAATTTCTATAGTTTTATCGTCCCTCTCTTATATTTTACGAAGACTGTTCACTAAAGAATGAACTATTTTTTTTTCTTTGACATCGTACCTTTACTCATCCTCATAATTTTGATGGCCCCTCTTAAAATAGTCTCCCATAAATGCGGTGCACTTGTCCCAGTTTTTCTGCCAGTCTTCAAAGATATGCTGCAAACAATTCTTTGAGAGCACCTTGAAAATTACCTCCGCATTCAACACCACTGCTTCTGGTGTTGGATAATGCCTCCGACGAAGGCGTTTCTTTAAGTTAGGGAATAGAAAAAGGTCACATGGGACTAAATCCGAACTCTAGGGAGCTTAAGGGATGCACTTCACGTTGACTTTTGCAAGATATTCAGCAACAACATTGACAATATGTGGCCGCGTATTATCGTGGTGCAGCATCCAGCCGGCTTCAAGTAAATGTAGTATTTTACGCCTGATATAGATTTGCAATGTTTTCAGGACATTCCTGTAGTATTGTCCAGTTACTGATGTGTGTGTAGGAACTACATGCTGCTAAACCATTCCATGAATATCAAAAAATGAGACAACCATATCTTTGCTAGCAGAAGCAACCACTTTTACCTGATAGGGGTTGGTGATGAAGGAGATTTCCACACTGAGCTTTGCTGTTTGCCCTCAGGATCAAAATGATATAGGCAGTTTCATCAGCAGTGATTACGTTTGAAAGAAGCTCCGGATCTTCCTCTAATATCAAATTTAACTCCATGCAGACCTGAATGCGAATGCCCATTTGTTCGGGAATCAACAGTCTTGGAACCCATCGCGCACAAACACGTCTCATGCATAATGTTTCGTTCGCCGACGTGTGGGTGGCACTTAATGAAATGTTCAGTATTTCAGAAAGTGGTCTTAAGATATTTCGTCGATTCTCTCTCACAATGGCAGCAACAGTGTTGATGTTTTCTTCCGAAGAGCAGTAACTAGAGCACGGGTTCCCCTCCTTTGAAATTGATTGTCTCTCGTCCTTAGACATTTTAAACCACCTTTGAACTATGCTGTAAGGAAGAACAGACTCTCCCTAGGCCTCCTGTAAGATTGTGTAGGTCTCAACTGAAGTTATGTTGAGACGAAAGCAGAATATGAAAGCCGCATATTGTTCCTCCCGTGTTTCCTCCATTGCAGCGGTAGGTGATACTCCACATCACAGTGCGTAGGCTTCGGCGGCCGGTATCTATTGTAACTGGGTCTTCCGGGTAGGACCGCGTCTTTGATGTTCCTCTGGTCGACGTTTCGTCCCATATATGTGGGGCTTCTTCAGGACTTCTTCCCTGACAGCTCCGTAGTAACTGTGCCGGTGAAGGCGATGCGTGTCTATTTATCCCTCGGAGGTTCTGGCGGTCGGCCCACCCACTTACTCCTATTGGCTGATGCTGTGCCTAATTCGCGGGCGCTTATCAGTGTCTGCCAGACAGTGTGCAGATGTCTGCCGTTTTCTCTATTTAAACTATTATGTGTTTTGAATATCTCAATGCTTTCTCTAATCATTCTTTGTCTATAGCTATAGAAAAAGAATGATTAGACAAAGAATGATTAGAGAAAGCATTGAGATATTCAAAACACATAATAGTTTAAATAGAGACAACGGCAGACATCTGCACACTGTCTGGCCGACACTGATAAGCGCATGGGCATTGGGCACAGCATCAGCCAATAGGAGTAAGTGGGCGGGCCGATGCCAGAACCTCCGAGGGATAAATAAACGCGCATCGCCTCCACAGTTGCTACGGAGCTGTCAGGGAAGAAGTCCTGAAGAAGCCCCACATAGTTGGGACGAAACGTCGACCAGAGGAACATCAAAGACGCGGTCCTACCCGGAAGACCCACTTACAATGGATACTCAACATGTCTGAACTTGCCTGGTCCTCAAAGGCGGGAACCAGGTGTACCAACAAGGAAACTACTAAGGCGTATTTGTTTCGCACTAAGCTAACGGAATGTAATAAGATTGAATTTTATTGCGGAAAATTATGACCGTAAAATACTTAGGAGCATTCTTTATTGAACACCCATCTTAGTATCGTAAACCTGTGGTTTCTGCTTCAGCATCTCAAAACTTATTTGAAATGACATTTTGGTGCATCTTTGAGTGGTATACAGTATCTTCCTAATCTAATAAGTGCATCGAGAAATGTCAAAATAACCAAATGAGTCACAATGTTTAAAATATATCTTAATCTTTCCAAACTATGTATATGGCTTGGTTTCCATCAAATTTGAAATATTAACCACGTGAACATTGCCTGCGGCGTTTTGCATGCTATGAACGTTTTGTAGTATGTGCATAATGTAAGTTAGCTTACTGCTGTCTTGGATGAGGTTTAAGCACTCAATCTAAGTCTTACATGAACTCATGTAAAATCGACAACAGTCGAGAATACCTAATGGACAGCCGTTGGCAATACGCCATTCGATTATGTAAATCGGGACCCGTAATTCTAGTACAAACATTACAAGGGGGAATAAACAACAGCTTCCTTAACAGTTCCTTAGCTACTCGACTTGAACCTTCTCATTTCAGATTTTGGCTCCAGTTGAAGATAATCATCTGACTAGAATTTGGCTTACTTCATTTGTAGCAACATCAGCTTTGTTGTGCAATTTATATGTTTGGGAGTGCCTTTTCAGTTCCGCTCTATCGTTTATGTTGAAGTGAGTTGGTTGGCGAGCATTCCTGGGAGATAAGAGGGTTGTCTTATTACAAATACTCATAACTCAATCGGTAGATCATTGGTGTTTTGTGCAGTAGCGCTCGGCTTTGATTCCCTTCCGGGCTTGAAAAACAAATATATAAACAATGACATTTCTCGGCATAGTCAATCTTTGGTATCAGAATGAGAGGTATAGGAAATCTTAAGCAGGTATCCCCAACTTAAAAACACTCAAATTATTGTCAACACAAATAATGTAACTAGCCACGGACCACTGTCCCACGTAGATCTGGGCATGACTAGATACGATAATTCTACCATGTCTATGTCTAGTATCCGCACATGTTTTTACATGTACGCCGATGAAAGTTGGGGAACTGCTTAATTCTGAGTGATTCCCTCAGTGCACTTCGAAGCCTGCGGCAGCTGTACAACTACCACCCTATTGTGCAGCGTATTCAGGATGCCCTCCACGTTTCACACTCTTCCGGCGTTAGCGTGGTGTGTGCATGGATCCCTGGTCACGTTGGCTTGCCGGAGAATAATATGGCGGATTCAGGACGTAAGACAGCTACCACGGAGCCCAGGATTACAATACCATTAGTTACATGGTAACATTTTAGAATTGTACTGCGCAGAGCCGTACAGTGCAGCTGCAGGACGAGGGGTCCGCTCTCCGAGAAAATAGGTTTAGTACAGTGAAGGAACTTCCAATACCCTGGCTACTTCCTGTCGTCCACCTCGTCGCTAGGGGGTGAATTTGGTTGGGTTACGTATTGGGCACTGCTTTGTACTCATCGTTTTCGTTTAGAAGAGAGCCTGCTCCTGCTTGTCTGTTTTGCAACGACGTTTTACCTGTCCGTTACGTGTTTGATAGTGTTTTTACCCAGCACACCTTCGAACGTCTCCAGAGATGCTGGCGGATGATAACAAAGAGGTGGAGGAGGTTTTCAAGTACTTTTCTAGATTTGATTTTAGAATTTGGTGCATGAATTTTTAACACCTATTGGCCTTCCATTTGTTTATTTCTTTATTCGTATATTCGCCCATACATCCGTTAGTCCCATCCATCCGCCCCTCCGCCCCTCCGCCCCTCTGTCCCTCCGTCCCTCCGTCCCTCCGTCCATCCATCCATCCATCCATCCATCCACACACCCATCCTTCCATCCCTCCATCCCTCCATCCCTCCACCCCTTCCTCCTTCCCTCAACCCACCCACCCACACATCCATCCATCCATCCATTCGTCTATTCATCCATCCATCACTCCGTCCCATCCATCCATCCGTCCATCTGTCCATCTGTCCATCCGTCCATCCGTCCACCCACCCACACCTCCATCCCTCCATACCTCCATCCCTCTATCCCTCCCTCCCTCCCTCCCTCCCTCCATTCACCCACACATCCAACCATTCATCCATCCATCCATCCAACCATCCATCCATCCATTCATTCATGCATTCATTCATGCATTCACTCAGCCACTCAGTCACTCACTCACTCACTCATTCATTTATTTTTTTGTCGTGTACATGTGATTTTATTGACACTTTTATTACGCTTTAGAACTGTTTATATCTGGTTTTCACGATGAATTATTTTTAAAGGACGCTGTTAACCGCTACAGTTGGATGCTCTCTCTCTCTCTCTCTCTCTCTCTCTCTCTCTCTCTCTCTCTCTCTCTCTCTCTCTCTCTCTCACACACACACACCCACACACACACACACACACACACACACACACACACCAGCAGCAGCATCAGTAGCGGTCAAAAGGCATTGTTGGACTATTGAACACTTGCACGCAAATGCTAGTTTAAAATGGGGAATTTTCTTGAGAATATTCGTGTTTTATCTTTAAAATAGCTTAGGTTTCATATTGATTTTCGTGACCTTTCACTTGTGAGGTATGCTGCACGCACACGCATCTCTCACAATTTCGTCTTCCTTCAGCCAAAGTATACGTTCGCTTTTTCCGTCGTTTCCTGACTACATTGTTATTTGCTATTAATCTTACTTTTTAATACTTGTTTATTTATGTAGCCTCTGAAAGTAGAAACCTCATTTTCTTCTGAATATCTTCATACTTGCATAAAATTTTAGCTCAGTCTCAATTCTGATTTTAGTCGTAATTGCTTGCAAGCTGTTTATTAGTATTTATTACTGAGGGTTGTTGGTGTGCCCGTGAGAGCTTGGAATGTGTGGTCTTCGTACATGTTCGCTTAGGGAGATAGTGGATATATACCCCTGCGCTTGGACGCGCTGTTCAACCATGTCGTTGAGCAGTTGTTTGAGGTGTAGGAGATGGTCGATTTTAGCGTCTGTGCGTGTTTGGCTCTCCTGCAGGCGTGCAAACTTGCGCTTTACAAATAATGACTGGGCACTATTGCAGAGTTGCTGAAGCTGTTGTAGAAAGTCTAGCCGGCTTTGGAGATCTGTTGTGTTGTCGGTGGATCCTTTGGACAATTGTAATTCTTGCGAGTTGGTCGTGTTGCTCTGTGTGGCGTCCTGCGATGCTAGTGGTGCTGGCTTCCTCCAGTTGTCCCAGGCCTGGAGCTATGTTAAGAATCTCAGAGTGGAGGCCGTGGACATGCTCTCTGGAGGACTGTGTAGCTGCGAGGGTTTCCTCAAGTGAGGCAAGACTCGCCCCAATGTTCTGTAGTCTCTTTGGAGGTCTTCCAGAGCTTCCCTTTGGCCTTCTTCGGTATAGGAGGCAAGTACTGTTACGATGAACTGCGCCGTAGGTGCTGGGCTGTTGGTGTGCTGCGCTGTTTTAGTAGGGTTCTTCTGGGATAGTGTGGGCCCCGCGCCTGACCAGTAAAATGGCGTAGACCATTACAGGTGGGCAGTATCTGTGTCGGTGCCGCAGGTCATGCTTCCTGCATTCGGCGGTGAGGTAAAGATTAGAGCTACCCTATATTCGTCTTACAGGATAAGGGAAAACCCTGGGGAAAAACCTTATCCAGATAACTCACCCTGATCAAGTTTCGAACTTGCGACCTTTTGAACGTGAGGCAGACACGCTACATCTACGCTACCGAGATGGCCGTTTTAAGGCTTACACGATGCATGTGATGGAAGATGGAAAAACCCCAAAGCCGGGGTCCTAGTAATATCTTAAGGGCAGGGGTGGTAAGGAAGACATAGGTGTGCGAGCTCTTCGATTTGTGGAGCATCTGTTGTATTTATACAAGGAGGGATTGGTGTGGCGAGGGGAGATAGGGACCGGACCTAGTAGTACACATAACAGCATACAGCAGATTTATACACCCCACTGAGGTTAAAGAGATGCGCCGCTGGGATTCAAACCTCAGCCTCCCGAATGCACGCGTTACTGCACCCCACTTCGCTCGGCATATAGTAACTAAACCTCTTTCCTCAAGAATTATTGGATTGAGCTGTCCATTTCCCCTTGTGGTTTGAAGCAGAGTGAAGAACGGCAGTCTAAAAAAAAAGCCGCTGAGGAAGAGGGAAAAACAGCACAACAGATGACGCCATTTTTCGTGTTGTTGGTATTGCAGTCTATATACAAGTACAACCAGCGCTAGACGGCCACGGATCCGTGGTCCCGTTAACTGCTACACTCGCTATGTTTATTATTTTTTGTTGTCTACCTAGAGCCAATGTGTCAGAGGAACAGCGACTTATGTGGACATCTAATCTAACACTGTAGAATATTCGTGAATTGATCCACACATCCACTATGTGATCCTTGCATCAACACCGGAAGTAACTAGCTCTGTGAACTGTACTATCCTGATATTAATCCATGTGAAACACATTATCGTCCTATACTTTTGTTGCACAAAGTGGCGGAACATTCCAATAAAATTATCTATAATTAAAACTGATATAGTCGCACTGCTGGAACGGCTACCATGGATTTATCTATGGTAATAGATACCTTTAAGATAAGGCACTGATTACTCCACGTGGAGCGAACATCTGACATTTGTGTTTCCTGCGAATTCCATTAGCTGAAGTGATGCGTTCATGGGTACTTGGTACAGGGCCTGGAAATGCAGCAGTTCCCCTCTCACTCTTACAAGAATGCCACTGGGACAAACAAAAGGAACGTTTCGAGCACTTCATGAGGCAATTCCTACTAATTTTTGGTTGAGAAAAACAAATATGACAATGAAAAATTATAAGCTCTAGTTTCTATGATATACTCGAGGTGGAAGCATTACATATTCACGGATTGAGAAAAAAGGATACATTTTAATTACATACATACTAACAACATGAAAGTGCATTTAATATTTTTTAACTGGTAATTAAATGCTAAGAGTTCTAAATTGTTGGAAAAATACTTCGCAGATAGTCGTGTCTGAAGAGAATCATGTGGTGACCTATTGACCTCGGCCTCTTGTGATTGAGTTCCGCAGAATCCCTATACAAAGACCAACAGTAATCCGCAAGCATTACTTCATTCCAACGGCCCTGATATCTTTGTTCCATAACAGAAATGTCCTGTTGGAATCTCTCCCCATGTTCATCACTAACAGCTCCAAAACTAGGAGGGAAAAAGTCTAGGTGGAAGTGGAGAAAATGGATTTTAAGGGACATGTTGCATCTAAGGTTACGGTATTTTCGCAGGAGTACTGTCAACCAATGCCTGTAGTTCTCATCTCTTTCGTTGCTTACAAATCCATGAACAGCACACTTGAAGGCTTCCCAAGCTTCCTTTTCTTTCCCCTCCTAAATTAGGTCAAATGCAGGATCTTTTACAAGTTCTCTTATATTTGGTCCGACAAAAATTCCTTCCTTAAATTTTTCTTCACTTAATTTTCAAAATTTCTCTCCGATTGTATTTTGTTATTTGACTGGCCTGCCAACTCCCCCCAAAATTCCCCCAGATTTATAATTTTCACTCTAAAAGGTGAAATGTCGCTTTATCTTCAGAACAAAAGCTAATCTATATTTAATGGTGAGTTTTAATTCGGCAGATGGGAATACATGTAAATTCACCATTTGTAAGCCCGAAACATTTTCATTGTTGCGCAGTGTTACCAGTTTGTTATCTGAGAGGTTTCTATTAACACAGATACAGCCATAGTAACGGTTAGAGCAGCACGACTATACCTTTTAGCATTATTTGTACTACATGACAGAGCGAGAAAGCGTATCGGGAAAAATTTACAACACAGAGATGTTTACCTCAGCTTATCCCATATACACGGCGACTTCAGTGTAGGTATGTATGCTCCATTCAGACGAAATTATGTCTTCCGGACAGCAATGTGTCATACATTGGCAGGCGCGAGGAAACATACCATATAGACACACTCTGCTTCCAATTACTCTATTTGTGTTTCGTAATTTACTATAGATCAACTTACTAATATTTCACTCTTCTAATCGACCAGATAAGGACACGATAAGAGACGATCACAGCGCTAGTCACGTGAAGGTCGATACCCTCAACGCTGTGTCGAGTAATATGTAATAACTGGAATGATATTCCTAAAATGATGGTGTCCATTTGTGTACAAAATTAGGGAGTGGATTTTTAAGTACATATATATTCTTATGTAATGAAATATTCTGCACAAATTAACTATTAGTACGTATTTAATGCATTTTACTACATTTTATGCATTTTGTGTATGTGGAAAACATACTCGCATTTATTGTGCCTGAGACGCGCCAACAGAGCGTTGGAAATGTTCATTTGAACACGTTTTTGGTTTAACGTGAGCAAACGTAGCACCAAACGCGCTGGAAGCTTTCTCATGCCTAAATGTTGATTTAATATGTGACAAACACGTTCTTTTGACACGTTCATAGCCTCTGCTATCTCTCTTGCTTTAATTCGGCGGTCGTCTAGCACCATTTGGTGAGGTTTGGGGATGATTTCATCGGTAGTTGCAGTTTTTGGACGTTCGAAACGTTCATCGTCTCCCAAGTTCTTACGGCCATGCGTAAATTCAGCTGCCCAAAATTTGACTGTGGTAAATGATAGTGCTGAGTCCCCATACACAGAATCAAACTCATTTTTGATTTGCGTATTAGTGACACCCGATACTCGATTTTGTCTATTTTCATTAAAGCACTCACATCAGTTCACACTAACGACGGTTGTATAACAAGTGAGCGTCCAAAATGGCTGAAACTTTGGTGAGTATCTGTCAGCAGATGGAGAACGAAATGCACTAGCTTTTATTTTCTAGTGCTGCCATCTTCATATTGAAGTCTGAAAATTTTCAGGCCACCCTCGAATCTTTAGCCCAACTGGTAATTTGTATATGAACAAAATCTTATATACGAGGACTGTTCAATAAAGAATGATCACAATTTTTTTTGACAATGTACCTTTACTCATCCTCATAATTTTGATGGTCCTTCTCAAAATAATCTCCCGATGCACTTGACCCAGTGTTTCTGCCAGTCTTCAAAGACATGCTGGAAATTTTTTGAGAGATCCTTCAAAATTGCCTCCGCAGCCCTCACCACTGGTTCTGATGATGGATAATGCCTCCCACGAAGGCGTTTCTTTAACTTAGGGAATAGAAAAGGTCACATGGGGCTAAATCGGGACTATAGGGAGGGTAAGGGATGCACTTCACGTTGAGGGGGGGGAGGGCTGGTGATTGAGATTTCCACACTGGGCTTTGCTGTTTGCTCTCAGGATCAAAATGATGTAGCCAAGTTTCATCAGCAGTGATTACGTTTGTAAGAAACTCCGAATCTTCCTCTAACATCAACTTTGCATGTTACCTCCATTACAGCGGTAGACGATACTGAACATGTATGAACTTGCCTGTTTCTCACAGGCGGGAAACAGAAGTACCAACAATGAGACTACTACGGTTTATTTTAAGCTAATAGAATATAGTAAGACTGAATTTATTGCGAAAAATGATGACCGTAAAAGAGTTATGATCATTCTTTATTTGGACAGCTCTCCTACAGTAAGTGCAACTGTTTAAAGCACACAGATTATGTCAAATAAAATATTGTGGAAGCCATTTTTATACTCCTACCTATTGGTCTGTATGTTCAAATAGTGACCCTTTTCTCGTATATGATGTCACTTTTTATGTTCTGGCTCTGCAAAGAAAATGAAACATTCAATGTAATCTTAGTCAGTTGTAATCTCTTTTTCTCATCGTAGTTATTACAATATCTGAAATGAAGCTATTTATATAAATATTGTTGTGAGTTAACTTTATTTAGAAAAGTGATTTGGAAAATATTCTATTAAAAATGAGCAATAAATATGAATACATAATTTAAAATTTTGACCATACCTATCAGGAAGAATAGTACGAAAGGATATACATTTAGAAGGATTAAAAGTTACAGAAGAACAATTCAGAGTTGTACAGAAGATAAGTGAATGCAATATATCATATTTTGGAACGTTTTGTAGTGATTTATAGTTCAGCATATGTTTTATGCCTATATTTAAATGACATAATTGAGACATAAATAAACCATATTAACTTTGGAATACATAAACATAGTCTTGAATGTTTGGTCTATAAATACAAATCGATTGTCTGCCAAGCTAACAGATGCAGTTCGCTCCCATGCTTCCATGAACAAGAAGTCGAATTGGATTTCCATGAACATCCAACGTTGTGATGCATCCACAATGTAGCCTTTTGATTATATTTTGCCTTTAGGGATTTAACGCAGGGTAAGGTCAAGCGGCCCCATTGTATGTATAGTAAACACTCCGAATTCATGTCTGCATCAAAATACAACTTTGGTGGAATAAGGCTGAAATACAACCACAGAGTACAAAACAGTCTCTAAGCTTACCTGGAAGCTGACGCAATTTCTAGTGAATAGCCGTAATTTAGGAACACGCGTAATCAATTCTTTTCAAATTAGTGCATTAATGTCCTGTGTTTCTTTTTGGATTTAAAATCCTTTAACCAATTGCCACATTTGGCAATGGAAAGAAATGGGTGAAGTAACGCTGAAATGAGTCTGGAGTCCATACAGCTCCAATGCCCCACACTGTAACCGCAGTATCAGACAGCGATTAGGAGGCGGCGAATGAACTGAAATCACGAGAATTAAAAAAGAAGATAAATTAATGAAAATGCTTTGCTAAACTAATATAAAATATTGTTATATTAATATGAAATTAGAATGAAATTAGAGTAATGATTAAAATAGCGGTTTAATTAAGAATAAGATGGGAAGAATATAATTTAAGACAACTAACATGCTAGAATCCATGTAAGGGAGAGAAAATATTTCTGTAAAATCTGAACACAAGTCGGGGAGACAGGAAGAGGTGACCGTTAGCCTCTTTGTTTAAGGAAAGGTTCAATGTCTGATAACTATAAGCAAAAATGTGTAGGAACAATAAGGTTTTCTAGATGCGGTCAAGCGTAAGACCTAAAAGGATTTACTTTGCTGAGGCGATAACGATGTATACCGTTACAAAGAGCCCAGGGTAGGCGTGACCCAACTCACGGTGGGATGTAACGACAATGAGTTCGATGAGTTTTGCTAACCAATAAAGAAAAATCGAAATAAAATGAGAAACCAATAATAATGTAAGATTTGAGAAATAGGAAGAAGGGTGAGTTATTTTGGTCATGTGATAAGGGTTAGAGTAGGGATCAGAATAAAGTACGAACTGAATCGCAGAGGAGACGAAAGATCACTTCAAAAGTCATACTACGAGGGGAAAGATGTGTTAGGGCGCGCGAAGAAGAAGTAGGGAAGATTTCTAAGTCCGAAATGTAAATCACTTCAACAGTCATACTACGAGGGGAAAGATGTGTTAGCGCGCGTGAAGAAGAAGTAGCAAAGATTTCTAAGTCCGAAATGTAGGGAAGTCAAGAATAACGCAACCAGCGTGAGAGAAGCAGCAGAAGAAGTTTATAATAGCAAAGTATTCGCCGTATAAAGAATTAAGAGAATTCTGTTAGGAAGTTTAGTAACAGGTGGTCACCGCTACAAATCAATCTGAATCAACGAACTTAGTGAGAATTAAATTAAATCATTTTTGCAACGAACCAGTGTATTATTGAGACAACTGAGCAGCCAACAAACAACAAATCCATTTCCTACAACCATTCACCTGAGGACAAGAGATCGCATAGCTCCAATTAGAACCCAAATCAAAAGTAAACACCAACCAATTGAAATCTGACATGCGGGTATGCCGCATAATGGCGCTGACACGTTGGGGCTTCGAATTGTAGGAAATGGGTGAAATGTAACGACGACAACGACGAGGAGAAGTGAGAAGAACGACGACGAAGGACGACTACGAGGAGGACAGCAGAGACTACGAAGAAGACGGCAAAAACAACTACATAGAATTTTCCCCCAACCAAGAGAGAAGTTCAAGTTCTTTCGACATCAACTGAGCCTACTAGACGACGAGCAGCACGACAAAAATTGGTAAAGACATCACATAAAAACCACAGCCGTACAACAGAACTGTGAGTTACACATACTCAATTTATATTTCTTGTAAATGTAATATCATTCAGTGAAATCAATATCTATGTAATGTCTTAGTAATAAGTATTTTGGAAGGGAAATTAGAAAATTTAAAGGGGAAATTCAATGCTTTTGAGAAATAAGAAGATCGTACAGAATAAATTTAAAATGGAAAATTCTGGGGAACAAATAATTATGGAGACAGAGAAAGAGTTGGAAGTTGTTAATGAAGAGATAATGGAAAGCAGTGTTATAGGATCAGTAGATGAGGGTGTAAATGGTGTAAGTAGCTTAAATGTAAATAGAAGTGACAATCCTGGGGTAATGGAAAATCTACAAGAGATGTTCCAGAAACTCATGGCGCAAATTACTATTCAGAGTCAATCACTAGAGACTAAATTAGTAGAACAGAATCAATCACTAGAGGCTAAATTCGTAGAACAGAACCAATCACTAGAGGCTAAATTAGTAGAACAGAACCAATCACTAGAGACTAAATTAGTAGAACAGAACCAATCACTAGAGGCTAAATTCGTAGAACAGAACCAAACACTAGAAGCTAAATTAGTAGGACAGAACCAAACACTAGAAGCTAAATTAGTAAGTCAAATTACAAGCCAAGGGAAAGAAACAGAAACTAGAATCACTGTCAGAATTCAAGGAATAACAGGGGAAATCCAGTCTGTAAAAGAGGCCCTGCAGCGAGAAGTAGGTACTATAAGAAGTGACCTAGAAGCTACCAAATCTCTCGTTGCAGGAGTAGAAAATAGAATAGGGGAGGAAATTAATAAGGAAAGAATAAGATTAGATGAACTGACCACGACACAGGTAACTTTTGTACAAGAGATAAATGACCGGTTTGACACTGTAAACAATAGTATAGCAGCTGACATGGAGAAGTTAAAAGAAAAGGTAGCACGTGTAACAAATATTCAATCAGAGAATACACAAATGTTGAGGGAAACAGTAAGCGAGATATCTCAAATCAGAGATACTGTAACTGGCTTACAGCTGGGACAGCAAGGGCCGGTACCTGAGAGTTCCAATTGTTCTATACATACACACAATGGAGAGAGGCAGAACGAACAGGTTAGCGCCCCTTCTGTCTCTCCTCAAAGCAGCAATAATTGTGAAGTAAATATGCAAAACGTAAATATGTATCCACCAGTGCACATGAATTTTCTAAGCGAATTGCCCCTCCCGAAATTTAATTGTCGCAATGACAACGCAGTACAATTTTTGGCCGACTTAGAAAAGTATTTTGTCATCAGAGGTGTACCCGAGCAATATAAGATGATAATAGTTCAAAGGGCGTTAGAATCTGCCGAACTTAATTGGCTACGAGTAACTGTGGGAGAAGGATGCAGCTACGAGTTGTTCAAAACAGCTTTCCTAGAAAAGTATTGGAACGCCAATGTCCAATACCAAGTAAGGAATCAGATAACAAATGGCCGATACCAAGGTAATAATGGAGAGTCTATTACTGATTATTTCCTGAGATATTCGCAAATGAGTAAATATCTACAACCTCCATTACAGGAAGCCGAACTGATTTCCCTTCTCACGCCCCATCTTCCTGAGAACATTAGAAATCACATGGTGGTAGCAAGACCTCAGACATTGAGAGAGGCAATTACATTATTAACAGCTTTACAAAGCGTTGGGACGCAAAATTCACAAAATAGACATGAGAATCGAATGCCAGTGAGAAATCCACACAGACCGTGGAATAATAATAATCATGACGGGGAAAGGGCACACAATCCCCGAAATTTTAACACAAACCATATGGCTACTCGTCAAAGATACGATGCCCACGTCCCGAGGGAATTCCCTAACAACAATAGAGGGAGACAGGGACCACCAAATTCAAATTCATATAATTTCCCTATGAGATATGTACATGTAACTAGGAATGGAAATAGGGGTCACCCCCCATTTCTTCGAAGAGGGAATGCAAGACCGACGTTCCGACTATCAGAAGCTAATAGACAGTATCAACCACATGACGCTGGTAGAGAGAACAATACAGACAGACCTGAAGTAAGACAGAGGAATCAACTTCTCTCAAGAGAATGGGTGCGTTCTCCTCCACCCACACCGAGGGACGCGGCGCCCGAGGTAGATGAAAGGCCAGGTACGACACAGCAGACGGGAAACGACTCCAGGGTGCGATAGAAGACGTCCCGCATCGGACCCGGATGAACACGCTAGTTCTTAATTTGAACAGGGACACAGCTCTGAGTAGGGTGGTACAAAATAAAACAGAAACAGAAATAGAAAACGGTACTCAAATAAACAATCACTTAACAGAATTGCAAGAAGTGAGAGATGCTCCACGTATTGCTGCAATAATAAACAAAGAAACATGGCACATTACCATAGATTCAGGATCCTCAGTTTCAGCTATAAGTCAAGCATTCTTATATCACTTAAAAAACAATGGAATGAAATTGCAAACATTGCCCGTGAAAAGTGCATATTGTACTCTGGCGGTAGGTCGCGCCAAACAAAAGATTAATACACAAATGCTTTTGAAAGTCACCATTGGGGAGGATACAATAGAATTTGTATGTTTTGTTATTAATAGGCTATCTGTAGACATTATTATGGGTAATGACGTGTTGTATGCGCTTCAAGCCAAGTTGAATTATCAAATGGAAGCCTTGGAAATCAAAATTAAAGACGTCATAGTTAAAGTTCCGTTTAGCTCAAGGGAAGCAGAAATTGAGATAAGATTGACAGATGAAGAAAAAGAAATAGATGGAGAAACATTTTTTGTAGAATTTATACGAATAGGAGGAATGGAGCTAGTTAAGATGAATCCATTAGAAGCAGAAGAGATGAGAAACTATGATAAGTATGAGTATATAGCTGGAGAAGAAAGGCTTTTAGAGATGACGTCATACGGACTTGGGAAGGCAGAGGCAGGTGAACAGGAGATAATTACCCTACCAGATGATTTCCAGGTAGTCGAAAATAACGTAAACATGACTTATAGAATAAGAGAAACAGTAGCAAACTCGAACCTACTTAACGACCACCAAAAAGAGATTTTTCATAACATTTTATGTAAACACAGAAATGTATTTTCGGAACACACTGGGACCTATAATGATTTTGAGTATGAATTCGAGATACATGATGTTCCCCCATTCAAATATAAGTGCAGACCTATTCCATTGGATTTACAGGAGGCAGTGAACCTTAAAATACAGGAAATGTTGGAAGATGGAATTCTGGAGATATCTACATCAAAATTTATAAGTCCCCTATGCATAGTCAGAAAAGCAAATGGAACAGTACGACTGACGATAGATGGACGTCATATAAACCAATATATTGTTCCGGATAATTTTCGAACCCCAGCAATAGAGCAAATTTTGGCCGGTATTGGGGCACAAAGGTATTTTACTTCACTAGATGTGACCAACTCATTTTTGCAAATTAAGTTGAAACCTGAATTAAGGCAATATACCTCATTTTTGCACGGAGGATATCAGTACCAGTTTACAAGAAATTGCTTTGGACTAATTAATTCTGGAAGCGCATTCCTACGGGCGATGCAGAAAATACTCAACACGCAAAGGGAAACATATGTGTCACAGTATGTAGATGATTTATTGATATACAGTAGAACAGTGGAAGATCACCTTACCTATTTGGATTTAGTGCTCGGAAGGCTAGCAAATGCTGGATTAACACTGAATTGGGCCAAATGTAAATTTTTCCAGGAATCAGTTAAATATTTAGGATATATCATAACAGGCGAAAATATAGCTCCTGATCCAGAAAGAGTGGAAGCCATTTTGAAAATACCACGACCTAAGACACCAAAACAAGTAAAACGTTATCTGGGTGTACTTGGGTACCAATCAAGGTTCCTGATAAACTATGCAAAGGAAGCCGCACCGTTGCGAGCACTACTGGAAAAAAATCGAAAATGGCGATGGACTATGGTAGAAGAAAATGCTTTTAAAAGATTACAAGAACTCTTCAGTGAATCCGTATTATAGACATGGCCTGATCCAGATTTACCTTATCTCATATACACGGATGCCTCCATGGTGGCGTTAGGAACTATTTTAGCCCAAGAGACACCGACTGGAGAATTAAAGGTCATAGCCACAGCCTCCCGAGGGTTAACGAAAACCGAAAAAATTGCTTGCATAACAGAACAGGAAATTACGGCTATTTACTATGCCATTTGTAAATTTAGACAATATATATAATAAAAGGATTGTGATATTCACCGATCATATCAGCCTATCATTTATACGAAATTGCAAATTGACCAGTACAAAAATTGCGAGATATATCCACGAGATCATGGCTTACAACCCAGAGATTAAACATATACAGGGAAGTCTTAACATCTTTAGTGACATGCTTTCACGTATAAAGCCACAGGGGAATCTTCCAGAAAATATCAGTAGTAATGGTACAGAATTACCATTGTTAAAGATGGATGTAACCTTCAGTATAAAATTAACAAAGGAGATGAGAAGATTGTCGGAATTACAACGCCAGGATTGGAAATTAAAACAAATTATGGAAAAGGCATTGCCCATAGATCAAGCAAATTCACAGAAATACGGAGTGCTAAATGACGTATTGTATAAGTTACATGGTGTTTCCAAACCTGCTTGGAAAGCATATATACCCGCAGCGCTGGAAGAGTTAGTGATTTCTGCTTACCACACAGCTCTTATACATGCTGGCGTTGAGAAGACAATGATTTCCATAAGCAGCCATTTATACATATTTAGATTAGGCAAGAAAGTTAGGACCTTTATATCTACATGTGACATCTGCCAGAGGGCAAAATCATTAAATTATAAGATAGATCGACCCCCTGTATCCATCACCAGGAAGGAACCATTAGAATTAGTTGCAGCGGATGCATACGGTCCACTCCCTGCAGGAAGAGGAGGATTAAAATATTTATTTGTACTTATCGACGTGATGTCGAAATTTGTGAAAATATACCCTCTCAAGAAATTAACAAGTGCAGCATGCGCGAATAAAATAGTGAAAGACTATATAGTCAAATACGGGAAGATGAAAGCACTATTAGTAGATAACGCGTCCATACACCATGGAAGACGATTCGTGCACACCATTCAGGATGCCGGAATTCGCATCTATAACACAACGTCGTACCATCCGTGCTCTAATCCAAGCGAGCGCGTAATGAAAGACCTAGGTGTTCATCTCCGAGTCCTTTGCTCATTGAAACAGACTACCTGGCCAGACCACATCAACTATATTGAGTTTATATTCAATAATTCAGTCAATTTAACCACAGGGTATGCTCCTATCCAATTGCATAGGAATTTAACACCGGAACCAATAATAGAGGGTGTTCCGGAAAGTATCCAAGTGACGACCGAGACAGATCGAGAACGGATCCAGAATGCTGTTAAAAGAATAATGGAAAAAGTAGAGAAAAGAAACGCAAAGAAAATGCGGTATAAGAAGAATTGGGAACCAAAGGTCGGCGACTTAGTTCTAGTGAAATCGTTCGACAAGTCAGATTTGTTAGGAAAAAAGACTAGAAAGCTATATATGCTATGGAAAGGCCCATACCGGATTGAGAAAATATTTGGTGACAGAGCGTATGCTCTATCACACCCAAGAAATGGTAAACTGATAGGCAGATATAACATCTCCCTAATAAGGCCATATCGTCAGAAAAACGTTGTAAACAGTACAGAGCAGACCCAAGAATCACCTGTGTAAATGTGATTGAAATTATATATACGAAGATGTAAAGAATACCAAGTAAAAGTTATATAATTAGTACGGGTAACGTTTTCGTTTGAAATTCAAACACTGCGTGGGAGTTGCAAGTTCCAAAATTCCTGTGCACGAACAAAATGATAATGTAATAAGAATAACCACAGCTAATAAACATGTTAGAAAGATCTTTAAAAATAATTTGTGAAATGTAAATATAGTATAAGTACTGATGTATTCATGTGCCAAAAGGCTATATATTGTTAGTGTAAAGGTCACAGACTTAGGCGTGACAAAGTGAAAGAAAGTTGAGAGTGAAAAGTGAAGTGGAAAGACAGGACAATGAACTGCCAATGTTTACTATCAGGTAAACGAAACACCTGATTACAGGTAGACAACTGAGTGCAGGTAGAGGTAACCATATTTGGACATCGTTACGCAAAATATAATAATGTGAGGACGAATGTTCTTACGGTGAAGGACTGAAAGATAAAGAAACGTCCCAATAAGTTAATATAATAATATTAAAAAAAATCATTGAATGTAAAATGTAATATTGTAAACTGTAATATAGTAACATTAATGTAGTACTTAAGGAATGTAATAAGGTAAAATCAAGTTGATGTCAAGTGAGACAAGGATAATTCAGTGAAGTGTATATATAGTTGAGGTATCACGAATTTTATTTGTATATAGGGTAATAACCACATATACGACAGTGTACTTGTCTATGTACGTAATGTATCATGTCTATAATTCTATGTATATGATGTACCATATTGACCATTCTATGTGTATAAAGTAACACACTGATGAAGATGAGGGAAACGGTGACCACCGAAAAATGTTTCGAGTAGGGAATGAGAAATTATAAGATATAAGGAGGAAATGTCATGACGGGGGTTTGACAAAATTTAAATAATGGGTATTTCATTTTTGTCAAACGGGCATTATGTAACCGCAGTATCAGACAGCGATTAGGAGGCGGCGAATGAACTGAAATCACGAGAATTAAAAAAGAAGATAAATTAATGAAAATGCTTTGCTAAACTAATATAAAATATTGTTATATTAATATGAAATTAGAATGAAATTAGAGTAATGATTAAAATAGCGGTTTAATTAAGAATAAGATGGGAAGAATATAATTTAAGACAACTAACATGCTAGAATCCATGTAAGGGAGAGAAAATATTTCTGTAAAATCTGAACACAAGTCGGGGAGACAGGAAGAGGTGACCGTTAGCCTCTTTGTTTAAGGAAAGGTTCAATGTCTGAGAACTATAAGCAAAAATGTGTAGGAACAATAAGGTTTTCTAGATGCGGTCAAGCGTAAGACCTAAAAGGATTTACTTTGCTGAGGCGATAACGATGTATACCGTTACAAAGAGCCCAGGGTAGGCGTGACCCAACTCACGGTGGGATGTAACGACAATGAGTTCGATGAGTTTTGCTAACCAATAAAGAAAAATCGAAATAAAATGAGAAACCAATAATAATGTAAGATTTGAGAAATAGGAAGAAGGGTGAGTTATTTTGGTCATATGATAAGGGTTAGAGTAGGGATCAGAATAAAGTACGAACTGAATCGCAGAGGAGACGAAAGATCACTTCAAAAGTCATACTACGAGGGGAAAGATGTGTTAGGGCGCGCGAAGAAGAAGTAGGGAAGATTTCTAAGTCCGAAATGTAAATCACTTCAACAGTCATACTACGAGGGGAAAGATGTGTTAGTGCGCGTGAAGAAGAAGTAGCAAAGATTTCTAAGTCCGAAATGTAGGGAAGTCAAGAATAACGCAACCAGCGTGAGAGAAGCAGCAGAAGAAGTTTATAATAGCAAAGTATTCGCCGTATAAAGAATTAAGAGAATTCTGTTAGGAAGTTTAGTAACAGGTGGTCACCGCTACAAATCAATCTGAATCAACGAACTTAGTGAGAATTAAATTAAATCATTTTTGCAACGAACCAGTGTATTATTGAGACAACTGAGCAGCCAACAAACAACAAATCCATTTCCTACAACCATTCACCTGAGGACAAGAGATCTCATAGCTCCAATTAGAACCCAAATCAAAAGTAAACACCAACCAATTGAAAGCTGACATGCGGGTATGCCGCAACACTCATCCTTTAAGATAAGAGAAACCCCTGGAAGATATCTTATTCGCAGAACTCATCCTAACCGAGATTTGAACAAGGGACGTCTTGCAATTTGAGTTTGATTTTATTCTGAAAGCTGTCACACAAAACCAGAGGAAGACAGCTTCGAAAGTTGGGATGTGCTTCAGCCGGAACCGAAGCCTGTAGTGCGTGTGACGTCAAAAAGGGCGCCCGCACCTCTGTGGGCCTTTCCATAAGGCAAGACCTAGAGACTAACAAGCCCCCCATCTGGTCATGTGGACTCAAGACGGCATGGAAGTGGATACGCCACTCCAAATGGAAAGGCTACCGATATGACATCGGTGGGGCCGCCTGGTGATCTAGCACACCTTCTACTAGCTATGCTGGTTTGTATGGGGAAATATATGGCTTCCCTCAACCCCGTCCGGAGACTACCTGATCTCTCACAGGTATCTGGAACCACTCTTCCCTCGAGTCCAACCCAATCCGAACAACTCCCAATCAGGGAGGGCCTCTAATGTTTGGCCCGAGGTTCCTCTAGGAAGGACATATATGTACTAGAAATACTTGGCGGAATTTTACAATAATGTCCCCCAAACCAGATATCCGTGGCTGTATTCACTTGCCGCACAGACATTGTGTATGTTTGTCCGCATATGTGTGTGCAATTTGTTTTTATGTTATGAAATTAGCTAAGTCCAAACCCCGAAGTTCCTTATCGGATAACAATATAACATGCAGCCTTCGATTACAGATTTCCCATACATTACGTCCTGCCATCATGCAGAAACTGACGGAAAATGTCCACGTAATTTTGTTCTGAATGAGTTTCCTCTAATTTGTACAGAAAATTACTTTATATTTTATTTACTTTATAACATAAGTCACCTTCAGATAAACTACGAGTTGAAGTTTTATATATTTTCTCATGGCACACAGCCAAAATGTAATTCTTTATAAACTGTAACCAATTGCGTAATTAAAGCAGTCAGCATTAACACCACAACACCCAAGATGTAAGTTGTACATATTATTAATACCCGATACGTTTGCTGTCTTTCCTATGCTGCTGGAACCTCAAAACATCAAACTGTTTCCTTGCTCTTGAACCGCAGAACTGAGCGCTGTGACGTCACACGCTACCTGCATTTCGTTCGGGAACATATTTGGCGGTTAGAGCTCACAGAGCTGACGTCACACCGCCACTACCTGTCTTCCACTGCACAAAACCAACCAATTATGAGTAAACTATTCACTAAACTCCACAGCCTACCTCTGTCGAGTAGGTGGCAGCTTGTCTACCTCACGTTCAGGAGTTTGTGTTCCAAAGTGAATCAGGGTTTTTAAGGGGGATATTCTGAAACATGCATGCTGGGTAACTCTAGACTGTATGGATCCTGGGATCATTTGAGCATTATTTCATTCATCGTACAATATGATTTAACTTGGAGGAATAAAATAAAATAAATAAGTAAATAGGTTGCCGGTCTCAGTTCCTCCGCTGGGACTATTTTGGGACCGCCACCAGTGACCTTCGGGGCTAGGATGCTGGGCTCCTTGCCGTCGCGCAGTAGGGGAGCGTGTCCATTGTCCTTCCCGTAGAGGAGGGGATCCGTCCCCTTCAGCTGCCTTAGTGCGAGCGCTGTGGACCCTTAGCACTCGTGGTACCTCTGAAGTTACTAGAGGAACCTCGGGCGGAACATTCGAGCCCCTCCCTGAATGGGAGTTGTTCGGTTTGGGATGGAGTCGAGGAAGCAGTGTGTTCCCGTTACCCGCGGCCAATCGGGTACCTCCGGACTGGCTTCGGCCGCCCGGAGGAGGCAGAGGGTTGCCTAAAATATCCTGGGTACTAGCTTGCAGAGCTAGTAGGTGTACTAGATCACCAGGAGTCCCCACCGAGGTTATTCGGTAGTCCTCCCTGCGGGGTTGACGCGCGTAAGTGGCGTATCCACTTCCACCTGTCTTGACGTTGTTGTCGAAGGGGGGGCGGCTTTTTAAACTCAATGTATTTCCCCAAGGAAAGACTCCCCGGAGCTTTCCATCGCTCCAGGGTAACAGAGGCCATGGCCTTTGAACGTTCGCGTAGACCTCACTGAACATTTTCCATTGTCCTGGCCTGTCCGGGGAAGTCTCTATCCAAGTAATCTGTAGGGACCATGCCCTATGTACAGTCGCGGATCCTTGGGTCGGCTGCCATCTGTCTCCTTCACCTCATCCTTCCTCCCGGGTGTACCCCACTTGGAGCCATAGTAACAATGGGCCCAGCATGGTTACCTACGTACCGAATCCCCACCGTAATGAAATTCTAATCCCATATAGATGGAGGGTCCAAACATTCTATAGTCGCAATTCTCACCAATGAACAAGATTGGGTGCACAAATCCGTAACCCACAGTAACAGAAAACACCTGTTGGCTCTAAGTCAATCATATTTAATCCTTGCGCCTGCTGTAGGTGTTTTGGCACAGATTTTCATGTAGTATACCTTGTCACATGTGCATATTCTTGATATTCAAGGTCAATGCTTCGTATCTCTCTGAGTCTCCCCAAAATTCTAAACACTCCTCTCTCAAATATGTCATTCGTGAGAATGATTGTGGGCTAGGCAACTACACATCAGAGTATCCTTTTGCAGCACACTCACATGCTTCTGATGTAGGTATTCCCGTCTGAAAAATTCCACATTTATTACATATATATTGCCCTTTGTAATCTGCAGCAGATAATTAATGAAACAAGCAGTGGACCACAATTGATTTCAATTATTATCAATCCTTTGTTCTATAAAAAGAAACCGAACAAAAAATAATCCATCAGCGATCACAATTTAATTCATTTAAATATTATAACTGTCAACTAAGGGGTGTATCCTTTTATTAGCTCTCTGTCAACTGAATTTATATGAAAATTTTTATAGCTATAGGCTGGGAGGTTCTTCCAACATATTTGTATTGTACTTTTCTAATTTGAACGTTTTTCCAAATCACTACTTATAGTTCTGTTGTCTACGATTTACTATTTCTGTCACCTACCCGTGACAAGTAGTACCTACTGTAAGTTCAATGTCTAGATTTTATCGGAGTTAGGTCATTTGAATCTTCCTAAGTTCCAAATGGAATTTTAAAGAGGCTGGTATGTATACGTCTGCAAGTGTCCCGTTGTTTTGTCTTTGTACACGTCAACAATTTAATCAAAACAATATAATTATATATACTTACCAAACTTAGTATTTAGGTGCAGTAATCTTCTAAGAGTGACGCTTGAAAACTTTCAAGAAATTTCGTTCACTAAAAATCATTTTCTACGTAGAAAACGTTTCTGAAATTTGGATTTTCTTAAAAAAGACACATTTCATTTTAAAAAAGTACGTCCTGAAGTTTCTGGCAATAAACATTTTAAGTTCTCTTCACTATTTTTTATTTAAATTTAAGTCCTCTAGCGTTAAGTAATATCGGATGATTAGTAGAAGAGGTGAAATGATGCTCAAATGAGCACAGGGTCCATAGAGCTTAGAGTTATTAGAAATTTCTCCTAAAGGATAAGGCAAAATCCGGAAAAAGTCCTTATCGAGGTAACTCACCCTGAGCGAGATTCGAAACTGGGACCTCTTGAACGTGAGGCAGAAACGCTACCATCTACGCCACCGAGGTAGCGTACGTCCAATCGTTTCGTCTACAACTGCGGGAGACATCCTCAGTGGCGTGGTCGAAGTTTCCTTGGAGAGAGTTTCGCTGCGTCTGAGAAGTTGCTTGCCCGCTTCGGTAGTGTGGTGGTAGAGTGTGCCTCACGTTCAAGAGGTTCCCAGTTCCAATCTTCACTCTAAATTACTGTTCTATAATTAGTGAACTATGAGGTACACAAAAGATGTGATTACTGCTTTTGTCAAGAGTAAAATGTGTATGTGAGTGCCTCATGAAAGCTTATTTTCGGATTTTCGTGGTATTTTATCCATTTTCAGGTTTTAATTACATATGAATGTTTCGAAACTCCCGCTAATTTTAGTGTAAATTTTATAGAGATACGCTAATTGTAAAAAGTTTAAAAATATTGCTGAACGTCATCCCTATAGCAGTTTTAATAGAAAATTTTGGTTCACTCAGTTAGTAAAACATCAATCACTTTGTAAATATTGATGTTAGGGAAGATATTTATTTATTTTGATCGGGATTATGATTCCAGCTCCTTCAGATCAGTGTTTGCAACTCAACCTTGCGGTGATTTACTTCCAGCGAAACGAGTATGTTTCTGTCGTGTACAAAAAGGAATGGGCACAGGATTGGGGAAACTTGGTCACTTAGGAAGAGAACATTAACTGATGGGAAAACATTCAGGGGACATCTGACACACTCAACCATCAGTAAGCTAACTGAATATAATGGGAAGGGTATCAGAGAATATTCAAATAACTTTTAGGACATGACTAGAGCGTTGTGGCCTACCAACTTTCACAGCGCTTCAACTGATATCAAACCAGTGCACAAATCGTGCTTTATGGGTTGGCAAAAATATTGCTGTAATCTATAAGAGTATTTCCACAAAAGTAAAGTAGATTTTTAATTTCTGCAACTCGGCATTTTAATTCTACGAACCCACAAAGTCACAATTGGTGTCAGGAAGCGGGACGACTTCACTGAGAAGATGGAAGAAATGAAGACCGAATTAACGACGAAGACGGAAGCTGCAAATAGCAACTTGGGCGCGAAGATGACCGAAAACCAGAAAGAGCAGCCGGAGGAACGAGTAAGGGGCGGCGCGGCGAGGAGCACGTCGACGCCATCACCACCATCCCCTCGAGTGACGCTGTGCGCTGTCAGCCGACGTATGGATTACGGCCTCATCGGGACGGTTGGGTCAGAGGGAAGCCGTACCGCGTACTCGTAGACACCGGGGCAGCCGTGACCATCATCATACCTGACGTGGCCAAGGGCTTGCCGTCGAGGTAACAAAGCCGATCATACCAGCTAGTGACGGAATTGAGCGACACCTTGCCCGTGGAGATGGAGGCTCTGCTGCAAGTGTCCTTGGGACGGAGTGCCGTGCATCAGTGGGTTGACGTCGCGGATGTGGCTGAGGAGGTGATACTGGGACTGGATGCCCTCAGGAGCCACGAGACGACCATCGGCGACGGCAGGAAGGTGCTGCGGCTCAATGGAGAAGAGGTTATACTCCGGCAATCCGAAGAACGCCTTAGAATCTGCAGGGTCATCTTGAAAGAAGACGTGGGTCCCCGCGAGAAAGGAGGTGGTGGTGTCGGCGCGACTGGAGGGACAGCGAATGAAGAACATTGTTGCCGTGCCGAGAGGTGCCAGTGAGGCTGCTTAACCATCGATCACGGCGTCCAGGCCGGAACGGAGATGGGGACGTGCGAGCCCGTGGTCATCGTGACAGTAATCGACAAGACACAGGAGCCGGTGCCAACACAACACCTGGGGCCCCGGCTGGAAGGCTTCCTGGAGAGGGCTTTCTGTTCGGGACGACCAGCCTTGAGGAGGGAGCAGTGTCACGGCAAAAGGCATAAGAGTTTCGGCACAAATAAGAGAACAATCGGCGGATAAAGTTTCATGGTAATAACGAGCCTTGCTCAGTAGTTAATGTTAGCGCGGCTATTGTAAACAAGCGCCGGCAAGCAAGATAACTGAGGTAAAGGACTCGCCGCCATAGATTAAGTTGCGCTTCCAGAAAGTGATGCAATTATTACATTCAATGAAGGGAATGCTAGTAGAATAAATGCACTAAGTGAAATGGTAATGACTATTGGGTACAATACCATAAATACTCTACAAAATATCGCTGTGACAAGGGAACGTAAGGCAGAAGAGGTGGAAGAACATATGTCTCAGGAGCCTATATCACTAAAGAGAAGAAGAAGGTATCATCCAAGAGGATTATGAAGCTGGATAACTTTGTACACCATAAGTGGGGAACATTTTAAAAACTTTGAACTGTTTAAAAACAATTTCAGGAAAGGGTAAATTTTTCTATACAAATGCCCCAATATCTGAAAGTGACATTACGAGCTGAAGGTTTTGCCACCAATTTGCATCTAAAATTGCTTTATTTCAATGAAAAAGTTTTATTAGTTATCTTCTTAATTGAATAAAGTTTACTTTTTGATATAATTGTAAGACCTATGCTTAAAAAATCATAACATTCCTTCAAATGCCCAGAAGTATTCTTTTTCATCAATCAAATGTAATGACAGTTAATATATTATTGTCACCCGAACATCGCAATTCCCGAGAGAACCAGCAGCTGGCAGGTAGGGACCAGACAGGAAGAATTCAGCTACGCCTACCCATTTATCTGTGTAGCGCTAACTGAAGGGATGGTTGGAAAAGCATCACTAGCTGGCTCATTCCCTTCCCCCTGACGTCTGGAACAGTCGGGATATTTTATCTAACCCGGAACCTTCTAGGTAAGTCAGTTGGTCTTATATGAGCGACGCGACGCGCCTCCCTGGAAAGATTTCAGTTCTTGGCGAGCAGCCGTGAGGAGCGCCGTGCTAGTGAACGGACTGGAAGACTGTATAAGTGTATCAGAGGAGATGTTCGTAATTGTGAATGTAGAGTGGACCTGTAACAGACGAGCTGGCGAATTCGCTACGTAATTCTGTGTAATCGGCAAGTGTTCCAACTGTAATTCGGTGGAAACAAAGACAATTTTGAGTTTGTGAAATTAGACTTTTAATTTCACGAACCCACAAAGTCACATTATTATATAGTAGTGAACTTTGGCCTTTAACGATAACGAACAAATGATTGAAACAGCGTAAATGAAGCCTTTTAGGAAATGTAGCAGGGTATAATCTACTAGATAAGCCAAGAAGTGAGGACATTTGAAACGAATTGACTATATTAAAGCTAACATATAGTATAAAGCAAAATAGAAATAACCGAGCGGGATGGCTCAGACGGTTTCGTCTGAGTCACACAAATGGGGGCCCCCGGTTAGATTCCTGTGGCCGACCTACCTGACCCATGGATTTTTTCGGGGGTTTCCCGGGTCACTAGGCGAATGCTGGATAGGTGAATTACATCTCCCATATTTCTTGTCTCTCCATTTCATCTGCAGTATCATTTCATATCATCTTTCATCTGCTGATCTATTTCAGGGTAGAAGTGCTGGCGGGAGTCCCGGCGGTGCATGAAAGGATGATATGCTCTGAGGAAAACTACTTCTTACTCCGGTAGGTCGGTTGCCGGTATCCGCTCCTCTAATGGGACCATTTCGGGACCGCCAACCAGGGAACTCCGGGGCTCGGATCGCCTGCCTGGGACCATTAGGGCTCGGCTGCTGGGCTGGTTGCCGTTTCGCTGTGGCGGAGCGAGTTCGTTGTCCTGGCCTGTCGGGGGGAAGTCTCTATATAAGTAAACTGTAGGGACTCTGCCCTCTGTACTGTTATAGCTCCTTGGGTCGGCCCTCCTCTGTCTCCTTCGCCTCATCCTTCCTCGCGAGGTTGCACGCACTTGGGGACATAGGCACAATGAGCCCAGCATGGTGGCCTACGTACTGAATCCCATCCGTTATGAAATCCCAATCACAATATAGAAATAACCGGATGGAACGTTGACAGAATGAATGATAGCCGTATTTCACAATTAGTCTTAGATTACAAACCTTTAGGTAGAAGAGATATTGGTAGACCAAGAAAAAGACGGAAAAAACACTTAGTGTAATTTTTTATGATTTATTTATTGATCGATCAGCAGTACAATGCGTTAAAGATCAAAGTGAAAAGAAGGTAACAGTACAATAAGAACAATAACACTCAGGGGTAGGCTAACAGGCCGCCCCCTAACTACATTAAGTTAGAACTCCAATAATACTCTCTGAGAAATTATGTCAATATTGAAGGTGTAAGACAGACATCAAGCACTAGAATCACTCAAATCAGATGTATCACTTAGAAGCAGGTCCTGTGTTAGTCTCCTCTTCAAGCGTGAGGGCTGGCGCGTGCGGACGCCGATGTTATAATGCACAGCTCCTGGAACTTCTTGCAACGTGGAAAATAAACGACGAGCGATCCTGCGAATGTAGTCGTGAAGAGGTAACAGTCCTAGTTCGTGATGGAGCTCCTGATTACGGATGAACCATGGAGCGTTGGTAGCGATGCGCATGAAGCGATTCTGTATGACCTGAAGACGACGCAGATGACATGTGTGTGCGGCCCCCCACACTTGGCAGGCATATGTAATAAGCGGACAAACCAGTGATTTGTAGAGTAACAATGAAGATTGTAGGCCGAGGCTGGAACGGCGATGCAACAGAGGTGAGAGTTTTGAAAGTCGCCCGGAGGCCAGTGATATAAGACGATCGATATGAGCATGCCAGGTCAGTCGAGAGTCCAAAAGCACTCCAAGGTGTTTAACGGGAGTTGTAGTGGGGTTGCCAAGTGACATTGTTCCTGTAGAGACACAACGGAGTATATCGGGGAAGCTTCGATTTTCTAAGGGTTCAATGAGATCCGCCAAGTGCTGAACCAATGAGTTAGGCGATCTAAAGGGAGCTGTACTACTTGTTGTGCGTGATGGAGATAAACAGGAGAACAATATAGTACTGTGTCATCAGCGTAAACAGCCAAAGAAGTCGGAGATAAGTCAGGAATATGAGACATGTATATATTAAATAGAGTCGGGGCCAACATAGACCCTGTGGGACACCTGCGGTAATATTGCGTGGGGATGAATGCTGTCCACCAATGCGTACTGAAAAGCTGCGGTCGTAGAGGAAACTGTGGATTAGATGTGATAAGTAATTAGGAAGACCGATGCGGTAGAGCTTAGGGAGCAAACCATCATGCCAAACCCTGTCGAATGCCTGTGCCACATCAAGGAAGACAGCCGTGATATACAGATGGGCCTCGAAGCCGTGAACAATTGCCCGAGTTGATCGTAAAAACTGATGGGTAGTGGAATGTTTGTGACGAAATCAAAATTGATAAGGCGGCGGAAGAACATGGTTATGATTAAATTTAAAATTTATGAGACCAAAACAAGCCTTGATGGCTTAAACCGTAAAAAGCTGATGTTGATAATTTTTTTTAATTTACATCCTCAGACTTTAACTCATATCGGAGATGAATGGAATGGGGGAAATTATGCTAAAGTGAGCCCGGGGTACATAGAGCTTAGAGTTACCCGACATTAGTTTTCAGGATAAGGGAAAACCCCGGAAAAAACCTTATCCTTCTAACTCACCCTGACCGAGATTCGAACTCGGGACCTCTTGAACGTGAGGCAGACACGCTACCACCACCCTACCGACGTGGGCTGTGTGAATGAGATGATGGTCAATCAAATGTAAAGATATTGTTGAATATACCTGAAAATGTTAACCCATATTTATTAGTGGGTGACACAATGGGCTAAACATTAACAAGATATGGAATTTCGACTCTCCTTAAAAGGGATTCTATAGAAGAATAAAATTTTGGATACTTTGTAGAAGAGTAGAGAAAGAATTTTATATACAACGCATAATATGTGTTTCGTATTACTCACTTTAGGAAACTTCTTTTCGATAATACGTTATATTTGGTTTAAGAACTACCCAGCTCGTGAGTTTTGATCACATTGCACAAAAGGATAGTTAGAGATTTAATCTAAAGATGAAAGATGACTGATAAATACTTGAACCACTTTTGTTCTCGCTCGATGCTGGCGCTAAATTGCATACGCTAGAGGTGTTCATTGGCCTGTGATGTAAAGCAATTTAAAAACCCTGGCTTGTTCTCGTGCAGAACAAAGCACTCTGGTTTTGTCAGTCTGGTAGCAGCCCAAAGTGACATTTATCAGTAGTTTCTCCTTCCCATTCTTCTGCTTCCATCTACAGATATTTGTTTAGTTTTACCTTTCCCCTTCCGCATGCCCTTACACCAGTCAAAACCTTCAAGTAAAACTTTTAATTTAACATTTGTGTTCAGTGCTTTACAATCTAAATGACAAATATGTGTTGATCTCATTAATTTTAACAGAAAGACAAATAGCATTACTCATCTTAATCCTAAATTGCTGTGTGCATTGTAATATGAACTGTCATATCATCTTTCTGTTTCCACGATATACTTTTAGTCTTTAAAACCTTGGTCTTAGATAAATGAGCAGCTGTCAAATGTTTCGTTAGTGAACTATAAGGTCGTCCTCTCAAAGTACGTATCGGCATAAGAGGATATGAAATTGAATGCTATATCTGAACTTAACACGAAGTCAATAAACTTTAAACAACATATCTTTTAATTTCTGGTGTCCTCCTCCATTGACGATTTGATGCGTGTGGATCCTGTCCTCATTGCCCAAACGGCAGTGAGGAAAAGGCAGGGAAAACCTACTGAAAATGCAAGCCCTGCCCCAAAGAAAAGGAACAAATTGGTCCGACCACCACTGGGCAGGTAGCTTTTGTCATGGCAAGTTGATATTAAAAGTAGTAATTTTTATGCCTTTTGGTATTTTACTGGTACTTATAGTTTAATTGTTTTTACCAATTTGGATTTATTTATTGTATTGCAATTTTGTTTTGATCTGCTTTTTAAATTTGGAATAATTTGTATCGGGCTATCGCCAGGAATTAGTTTTAGTAAGGGCGCTGATGACCGCTGCAGTTGAGCGCCCTTATAGACGACTCCGCCTCCACCTCCACCTCCACCTCCACCTCCACCTCCACCTCCACCTCCACCACCAACACCACCACCACCATCATCATCGTTAATCTATAAATGAAACTATTGAAAACAGCAAATTGATGCGAAAAAGTGTTAAAACTTTTATATTTTATGTAATTATCAATGTGAGCAGACCTCCAATAAATACCAAAGTTTAATTTATTATTATTTCTTATTATCTTTAGCTCTAGAAAAGGAAGAAATCCATTAATTTCAGTTTCTAACGTAAATTTTATAGCTCCATCTTTCAAATTTAGTAATTTTAAAGCATTGTTAATGAGTTTATCAGAAACAATTGCAAAAATATCATCAACATATCTTCATGTTACGCGAGTTCCCATTAGTCCTGGACCCGGGCCTCCTTCTACCCGGGAGCCGAAACTCCGGGGATCTTTCCCTAGGGAAATATTTGGAGTCTAAAAAGTCCCACAATCGACTCGAAAATCAAGACAGGTGGAAGTGGATACGCTGCAGGGAATACCACCGAAAACCTCGTTGGGGCCGCTTGGTGATCTAGCACATCTTCTACTAGCTCTGCAGACTAGTACTCGGGACTAGGCAGCCCTCTACCCCCTCCGGGTGGCCGTAGGATGGCCGGAGGTACCCAATTTCCCGTGGTTTCGGGAACACACTATACCCTCGAGTCCAACCCAATCCGAACAGCTCCCAATCAGGGAGGGGCTCGAATGTTCGGCCCGAGCTTCCTCTGGTAAAGTCTGTTTAGTTAACTGGTGTGCACGCCGGCCTCTGCCTTTGACGAACCCTTATAATCGGTTTACAACCCACGAACCTCCTTCTCGCATATCTTTCTGCTAGGTTGCCACCTTTCTCGATACGTCATGGATATCGTGCGAGGTTTCGTCTAAATAAATTATGTTATGTCCATTACTGCGAAACTTCCTTAGTTTTGATATATATATATATATATATATATATATATATATATATATATATCGCCAAGCTACAATTCTACTGGATTCCATAATAACCCTTATCTTATTCAAAGTGCGGTATCTGAAACCCCGCTCCTTTAGGAGACCGCGCAAAGTGCAGTGCCCATAACACAAATCACAAATTTCTTGCAAACCGATTCATCTAAGGCGGGCGCTCTCCCTTTTGCATAGAATCTATAAATTTCTCGACGAATTAAATCGCATGTGATATTACCTACTTTAGAGAAACGTTTCCTTTTGTTTTCACACTTGATCGGCGTCTTTGGTATTCCTTTCGTCACAATATTTCTTACTGTATTTCTGTGAATATCCAGAACTTATCATCAGGTTCATTGCACGACCCCTTACCAAGATTATTTTTCAGCAAATGTTTATATGTGTTCAAAACAAGCGCTTGAATTTGCTTAGAAAGAGTTCCCGTTATTAGTTTTTTGAGGCTTTTCCAGTATTATAACTCGGCCCAGTTATTCACACTGTCTTCACTTTGATTATTTTCACGTGACTGAAAGTTATCTACTTCTTCATTTGCGTTTACCACTGCATTTCCCTCCTACGGTCCCCACATTGAGACACAGCGAATTTCTGCACGTAATGAAACAGATCAACTGGAAGTTGGAGCTTTGGCAAGTAAGACTCCACGTGGAGTAGACATACGACTGTCACTTTGAGAAAATCAGGGTTGCTATTGGTCCTCAACGATAGTGTTCCATTTCTGAAGTGTGGAGATAGATTTATGACGGTCATTATTGGGCGAGAGGCCCAGGTTCCTTTGACTCCGAACTGCAGACTTTAACATCAGAGGTACCACGAGTGTAAGGGGACCGCAGCGCCCGCACCGCGGCAGCTGAATGGGACGGATCCCCTCCCTTACGGGCTAAGCTTTAAAAGTTAAAAGGGAATGCGTTAGTGACTTGCATTTCGAAAAGGAAACTCAAAAAAAGATATCCATTTCTTGCTGATCTCTTTATGAGTTATTATGCCTATATGTTCGTAATAGGGACTCACTTTCGGGTACTTTCAGCTATACTCTACACCGGATTTCGGCACACAGGTCCCATATAGAGAAGAGATGCTGCCATCGCATTCACAAGCGAATTTGATAGTGATAGCATTGTGATACATCCCTTAAAATATAAACAAAGAAATTGTGTGAATGTCGTGTAAATGAAGTTGTGAATGTACAGGCAAAATCACGTGATTGTTGCACATGATTGTTGCTTTATCAGTTTTATTGCTCTTCGTTTTGGTGGAACATTTCTGTTTTCAGAAGCTGATATTTTTGTTAGTTATTGTTGCTTGTAGACACAATGAACAACAAAAAGGCGGGAAACGCAAATGTAATTCATAATACATCGTTAGTTGTCCGAGCTAACGCACAGCACATGGAACTTAAAAGCAGTGGCCGTTCTTTCTGGTAGCATGAAACCCTTACGGCCTTCCAGTCCATTCACAGTGTAAATGGAAGGCCTTGAAATAAAACGAAATAGTGAATCCGGACAGTAAAAAAGAAAGGGAAGGGGTGAAAGGAAATTAAGCCAGTGGGATACAAAAGAGTGAAGTAAAGCATAAAAAGCATTATCAGTGCTCCATATGTCCCCATAGTCATGTTCACATTCACTCACCGTGCCAATTTTGGACAGAGAGAAAGAGAAGTGATTTCACTTTCCTGCATTTCAGAAGATGGAAATCGATATGCAGAATTTAACAGGGGCTTTCAACCTGTCGCTGTACGACATCGTTTAGATAGCGAAACTGTCAATCACAGCAATTCTACTTTGAATATACCTGGGCTAGTAAATCATTAGTTCGTAAAGATAGAGATACTGATCAGGATAATGATTGATCTGCATGCAGCTCATCTACAGGACGAATCGATAATTGCATGAATTGTTTGATTACCTTACATTGTAATTCCTGTTGTCTTACTTATGTTAAGCAAAGGAAGTTTGTACTAATGCAAAAGGTACAGAGATTTTATAGAAATAACCATTTGAGGTCCCAGACAATTACAGTGCATTTATGAAACTGATCTGTGTGTGCGTTTAAGTGAACTCAAATTCTGTTAAACAAATTGTATATCTAATGGCAGAACTACCAAGTCTAGGACAATAAATTTTAACAAATAATCCTCCCCAAAATTCCGACCTATTCATTATATAGCAGAATAGCTTTAAGTTTCTTAAAATGTTTCCACCGATTCCGTTTTTAACATGTAATTAAAAACGTAACCCATAAACTTCTTGTCGCAAAGTTTTAACTATAACCTTTAAAAATTGTGATTGAAAGTTTGTGTTGATATGTGCCTATTAGTCCTTCTCTACGTAGTTATCACTCAGATTTGCATAGTTTTCCCAGCGTTTCTAGACCTTCCAAATACCTTTATTGTACAAGTTTGCAGAATTCGCATTAAACCACTCTACATTACATTAATGACGTCATTTGTGTTGTCAAATCCGCGACCACGCAACGTATTCTTCATTTTCGGGAACAAGAAGAAGTGACTTGGGTGAGAGATCGGGCGAATAAGGCGTCTGCTGTAAGGTCTCAAAGCAACATTCCCTTGTTTTGACAACTGTAGCTTGAAGTGAATGAGCTGGTGCATTGTCAGCCAGAAGATGAACAGCTTTGAAGAGCACAGCGCGTCGTTTCTTAATCAGAGCTGCTCGTAACTGGTCCAGAAGGTTGCTGTAGTACCTTCCAGTGATGATTTGACCCTTGGCAAGATAATCTGTAAGGAGGACTCCACGATAGTCACAGAAAACTGAAAGCATGACCTACTCAGCTGAGTTTTGCACCTCTGCATTTTTGGGAGGGAGGATCGGCAAGTTTCCATTCCGTGCTTATGGGTTTTGTCTCTGGATCATACTGAGAGATCCAGGATTTATCCATGGCTACCAGACGATCAAAGGAATCATCTTCATCCTGTTCCAATGGCATCAACGTCTCTCTTGAAAGGTCACGCCGTGTTTGCTTTTGGAAAGGGGTTAGCAAACATGGAAGCCACCGTGCAGATAGCTTAGGACATGTGCAGTTCGTCATGAATAATTTCCCGCAGCTAAGATGTGTCTCATTTATGATCATTTGGATGGTTGCTCATCTGTCCTCCAGTATTAAGACTCCACTTTGTTCACTGTGACAGCATTGTCTGTCATTGACGGTCTTCCACCACTTGGTTCATTTGTGAGGGACATGTGACCAGCTTGAAAATTCCTTTTCCAACTCTCAATAATGTCATGCGATGGGCAATCATTTCCATAAACAGCCGTCATCTCATCCTGAATTTTCCGGGTAGTTTTCCCTTCAAATGCTAGAACTTGGTCACACTACGAGCCTCAATTTTGTCCATCTTACACCTCAGTTAATTCTTTGAGGTGACAAAACTATCACCCGTGGGATTACGGATAAGGTGATGCCATATATCCACTCTACGTTCAGCCTGTTGAGATATCAGTTCATGAGGTACAAATCTACAGCTTCTACATGATTTTCCAAGTTTCTTAATGTGGAGATATATGCTATATTTTGATGCATTAAATTCTTCTGAAATGCTACAGGTAGTTTTTGTGGATTTTCTTGCAAAATATACCACGAATCCTCAATATTCCATGCTTTAGGTCTTCCAGAACGTGGTAAATGTTTATTGTTTTCGTCTCAATTGTTGAAACGTTTAAACTATCATTGTGCCACATATTCTCCTGCCAGTTCACATAACGCATCACATAACGCACTTCCCGATTTCGAGGGCCGTTCCGTGGTTCACTGGTTGGACCGCTTGGCTCTCACCAAGGCGGCCCGGGTTCGAACCCAGGCGACCGCAAAGTGAGATTTGTGGTGGACAACACGGCTCTGGGGTGGTTTTTCTCCGGGAGCACCGGTTTCGCCCGCCATCTCAACCGGCGGTGGCCAACTTCTACATGGAGCACTTGGAGCATGAGATTCTCCCCACGGCACATCTGAAGCCTTCACACTTCTTCAGATATGTGGACGATACGTTTGTAGTCTGGCCACATGGACGAGATAAACTATCTGACTTCCTCACACATCTGAATGGATGCAGGCCCCAGACTCAATTCACTATGGAGGTGGAAGAGAATGGGATGTTGCCCTTTCTGGACATTCTGGTTTCAAGAAACAAGGACGGTACACTAGGGCACGCAGTTTATCGGAAACCCACTCACACCGATCTATATCTAAACGCACGCAGCTACCACCACATCCCAACGTACGGGGGTGCTCGACACATTGGTCCACAGAGCATTGGCCATCTCGGACACTCAGCACTTATCTCAGGAACTGCAACATCTGCGACAAACTTTTCGTCAGAACGGCTACTCTGAACCCGATGTCAAGAGGGCCCTCGCAAAAGCCAAAAGAGCCGGAACACATATTTGTAGCTCCACTGAAAAGCCAACTGCTATGGGCTGCATCCCATATACCGGCAATCTGTCTGGAAAAATCGGCAGAATACTGGCAGGACACAACATAAAAACTATTCACAAACCGCCTGCAAAAATCAGAAACTTTATGAGACCGGTCAAAGACCAATTACAACTAAACGTTCCGGGGGTATATTGCATTCCATGTGAATGTGGAGTGCCGTACATCGGAGAAACCGGCAGGACCGTAGCTACCAGGATCAAAGAACACGATAGAAGCATCAGACTGTTGCAACATGAAAAGTCTGGGCTGGCGGAACATTGCTTCCAGCAAGACCATAGGGCTAACTTCGGTCTCACCACTATTTTGGCAAAATGCAGTGGCTACTGGGAGCGCAGAGTTAAAGAGGCGTTGGCTATCTCGGCAGAGAGAGTCACTATTAACCGAGATGCTGGGCTACAATTTAGTGCAGCATGGAATCCTGCATTAAAAGTCGAAAAAGAGAGACTCAGGAAACACAGATCTGGCTTACTGAGCAGCGACCAGAGCAGCAGTGTTTTCTGAGAGGTTGTCATATTCACCAACGCGAGCCCGCTCGTTGATTGGTTCACTGACATCGTAATGCACGCACCACGAACTTCGCCGCCGCCGACGCTACTGTGCCACCTGCGATGGCCTTGGCCACTACACAGGTCAGGCACAGTGCCCGCTCAATCCAAACAACAGGCGCAGAACCACCACACCGGCAGCTCCTGTTCCGGGCCATTCCTCACCACCTACGCCAGCCTTCTATGAGGAACTCAGGACTGCTTCAACCAAGATCCAGTCCGAACTTCACAACACAAACGACCGCCTGGCTGCCCTGGAGACGCAACTCGCCTCCGCCGCCACGACCATCCAGCCGACCGTCATGGACACAGCACAAGACACCACAGAGATCATCACACAGCTCGAGGAGACCATTATAGAGGCGACAGCAAAGAGCTTCTACACCTTTCTGACCTACTTCACATCCGAACTCACAAAATTCTCCACCCGCCTTGATCGAATGGGGGATGTTATCAACAAACTTTCCGAAGCA
Organism: Mantis religiosa; assembly: GCA_030765055.1. NCBI lineage: Eukaryota > Metazoa > Arthropoda > Insecta > Mantodea > Mantidae > Mantis > Mantis religiosa. The sequence continues at coordinate 40,891,296 of CM060957.1, forward strand.
CAACACAAGTACCATAACCTAGAGCCACTCATCAAGCAAACTCACCAATCTGCCACCATGGACATCCCATCATCACTCCAGACCTTAGCCAACGGACTGGACAACAGCAAGATCAACCTGCACAGGATCGTTCGGACACTCCAAGCCCACCACGACTCATACGACCACAAGCACACCATCGGCGAACAAATTAGAGCTATAAATTTAACAGTTAACCCATACTTGGGCCATCTACGCCGACTGAACACTTAGTACCGTCCACCCTGACTCCCCAGTTTGGCTTCCAGGGCGCAAGCCATGCCTGCCATCCTGGCCTTATACTTACGCCAGGCAGCATGATAGTTGCTGCTCGAAATAAACGAGAATTTCCAGAGTGCTTATAGCGGGATCTGCTCAAACCTACCCACACTTTCCCTCACCTAACCCCGCTTCCACATAAGAAGCGATGATCCTTGTTTTTGTTTCAACAAAGCTTTAAAAAAATGGTACGCGTTTTATGCCAATAAGGGACCTAGTCCCAGTATGGCACTAGTCGAAGGACCCTCCTTTGCGGAGGAGGATTCCCTTCAACGGCAGCTCTGTGCTGTGTTGGTACGCGTCATTTTCTTGGCGACCAGTATATATATGGGTCACCCCAGCCCTAAGACATTCAACATCCTGAAGATGGGAGATATTACGCTCCCGAAACGTCGATGTCTCAACATCTGCTTACCTGGCTCGAAGCCCGAGAACGTCTAGAACATCATTTCACCCATTTCATTTATCGTTCGATATAACTAAATTTTGGAGGACGTTGATTAAAAAAAAAGAGTAATAAAAAATACTATATGCTAAATCTAGCTACAATGGTTTGTATAAATGTGTAATAAAAGTTTATTCCTCTTAAAATAAGCAAAATCAAAAACAGGTGAGTTCGTAGAGAAACTCATGGAAATAGCTGTAGTAATTATAGGCTATGGGATATGTCAAAAGAGTATACAGCCATTTGCAATTTTACGGCTTTTTGTTTACATGATATTTATGTCTGCAAACACGTTAATATGGTTCCATTCATAATAACAATAGTATTTCACATAGAGTTTTGCGTCCTTTACAGTGTCACTGAATATGCAAGCTGCTGTAAAGGAGGCAAGGGAATAAAAACACTCCCTTGTGTTTCCTGAGAAGAGGACGGCAAAGGGGGTGAGAGGCAAGTTTTCAGCAAACTTACCCCTGCCTTCCAGACTACCCGCAGTGCTAAATTGTAGTTCTAAGCTGAGAGCAAACTATCCTTTGCTGTCAGTAATATATTATCTAGAGTACATTGTTCTTATTGCATTGTCTAAGAATGCTGCAAACTCCCTTTATTGATTACTAGCCCCAAGATATTTATGAACTAAATCATCACAGCATTCATAACAAAATACACTGCTACGGCCTAACATTTAAAGAAAGATACACAACAACTTAAAAAAAATGACTTAGTGATGTCATAAGGGGATAGACTTGTGTTATAGAATAAATTAGTGATTCTAATTCATGATAAACTTTGTTGAAGGATAAAAAGCTTATAAGAAACGAAGTTAAACTATCAAATTTCATGTTGTAGTATTCTTTTTAATGAGTAGAGCCAGACTGAAATATTGAATGCCATAGCCGGGATTTAAACCACGGATCTATCGCTCTCAAGTGCTCTAACCATCTGAGCTACTATGGCCAACATGCCGACATGGCATTAAATTCTCCAAATGACTCAATATGTTTCCCGGGAGATCACTAGCGGTTCACATATGCTATGAGACACGCACTGTTAGAACAGGGATGCTAGGGTACTGAATAACACGGCCATCTTGGCACAGTACCACTTTATTCCAAACAACATGTATACAAAGATAGTACACTTAACCTCAATGAGGTTCAAGAGAAAGACGTTCCTTCATATTGTGACTCTTTGGGTCCGTGAAATTAAAAGTCCAATTGCACAAACTCAAAATGCTCTTTATTTCCACCGACTTACAGTTGAACACTTGCCAATTACACAGAATTACGTAATGCACACAATTACGATTCACCAGTTCGTCCGTTACAGTTCCACTTTGCTTCTCGCAATTACGTACACTCCTCCGATGCACGTACAGATTCTTCTCGTCCGTACACTAGCCTGGCGCTCCTACGCTGCTCGCCAAGAACTGAATTTCCTCCAGCCCGCCGCGTTGCTTATATAGGACCAACTGGCCAATCTAGATGGTTCCGGATTAGATGAAATATCCCGTATGTTCGAGAACTCAGAGGGAGCGGAAAGAGACGGCAAATGTGATGTTTTTCCAGCCACCCCTCGTTACCGCTATAAGACAAATGGGTGGGCGTGGTGGAACGCCTCCCGTCTGCCCCATCGCCAGCCGGCTCCAAAGGAAGTCCCGACGTTCGGGTAACAATATCCTCCCCACCGTTGTCAATCTCCAGTTGGACTGGTTGGGTGAACGTGCCTCCATCTGTGGTGTGAAGTCTAGCTGTTCTAATGTTGTCATCCCTTCCTTCATGCAGTTCAACTATCCGGCCTTTCTTCCACATATGCCTTGGATGGACTGGTTTGTCGATGAGAGCTGCATCTCCGATTTTCAGCTGGTATTCCCAACGTTTACATATATCGTCAGCCAACTTCTGTTGTCTCCTGAATTCTTTTGTTAGCGAGACTCTCGTCGTAGGCTCAGGTCCACTGCTCATTGTTGTTAGCTTGGCCCCACAAAGAAAGTGTGCTGTTGTCACTGGTTTTCACGACCTGCTTCTTCTCCTTGCGTTATAGGTCTGGAGTTCAGAGCTGCTTCAGTCATTATCAGGACGGTGTTTAGGCCTTCCTCCGGAACTTGGGCTTTGTCTAATACTTTGCTCGCGGAACGTTGAATGATCCCGAACATTCTCTCCCACCATTCTCCCATGACAACTATGAGAAAAGTAGTTCTATGATTGACGGCATGCACAATTTCATGCTATAAAGCCTCTTAATTATATTTCAGTTCACTGATATTAAGTAACATTTGTGTTGTAGGAGTGAGTAAATGATTCCTTTATGTGTTAATACCCGGCTACGTGTATCTATCGTTACAAGGCATGTTTGCACAAACACTGCTTTCAGAAGTCGTATCACTGCGCGTCTTCCATGGGCATTAGTGAGCACGATGGAGTCTTCTCTTCTTTCCAGAGTGTAGAAAGAACGTGTTCCTGGTATTAACCACACTTATGTCATATCCACACACGAGATCTAAGTAATGGTTTGCTTGCTTACCTAAGTTTTGGCACCAAATGTTAGGATAGGGATACCAGGGTACTGCACAACACGGCCATCTTATTACAGCACTATTTTATTCCAAAGAACATATATACAAGGATAATACACTTATGCCCCATTTCACCAACAGATGTTAAATTCGACGTTAATAAACGTAACGTAACAATTGTCACAACGCAAAAACTAATGTTAAGCTTCTTGCATTTCCCCAACCTGTTTTCTTAAAATGTTAACAGACCTGTGTTAACGCCAAGAAACTTGTAATTATCACAGCTATAGAAGGCTATGGATGATTTTCTGAACGTACTCCGATGCGTTTTTGTTTTCATCTTCGTCTGCACAAATGGTGGATGAACAAAATCGTAAATAAAGCCGTGAGACAAATTTCCCATCGACGGGGAAAGAATTGTTAATTGAAATGGTCACGAAGTGTAACGATATCGTGGAAAATAAGAGGATGCTGTGAATTTAAAAGAGAAAGATGTCGCGGGGATAATATTGGAAACGAATTTAATTCAAATGCATGTGTCACTACTACAAGCACCAAACAACTTGTCAGTATTACGTAAATTTAAAACGAGGTGCGAAGAACAAGTGCCTTAAACGTTTCAAGACGGGAGGTGAACAATGTATTATCCACATAATTCAGTGAATTATAAAATCGCAAAGTTATTAATACTTGAAGCAAAGGCGAGATCGGCATATTCCTTTCGATGTATATTCTAACTCATTATCACGTAAATTTAAAACGAGGTGCGAAGGCAAGTGACTTGAACGTTTCAAGACGACAGGTGGACAGTGTATTATGCACATAATTCAGTGAATTATAAAATCGCAAGGTTATTGATACTTGAAGCAAAGGCGAGATCGGCATATTCCTTCCGATGCATGTTCTAACCTCTCTTGTACTTCCGCAGTAACCTTCATAGCAACATGTTTTGACAGTCTATACCTCCGTAAAACAGTTTTCTTCGGATAGCTCCTCAAAATCATTTCTTCTCATAGGCCGTACTCTATTATGAATGCCATTTAGCATTAAATATAGTCTTAAATTTAGTCTTAAATATAGCAAATCAACATCAACAGCTGAGTTCATGCTCGCCATGTTGACTATTTACAATTGTTAAGGACTTAACATTAGAAATTCGGCGTGTTAGTTTAACATGAGATTTAACACTTGTGTTACGCTAACACTTGTTGGTGAAATGCAAATTTTTGTTTTAACTATTGCTAAACTCGTGTTAAGTCTAATCATTTGTTGGTGAAATCGGGCATTAACCTCAACGAGGTTCAAGAGAAAGACATTCCTCCACACACACCCTTCTTGCGACTTACTGTGCTGTGAGTACTTATGTCCCAGGCTTCATAGTTAAACCACTGTCATTCAGACACATTGATGGAAATAATCATTTCTTCCACACTAGCCGTGTTTAGGCTAAGGTTTGAATGAGTAGAGCCACCGAAAGCGGGAGATCCGCGGTTCAAATCCCGGCTATGGCATTGAATTTTTCAGTCTAGCTCTACTCATTCAAGCGTTAGCCTACACACAGTCAGTGTGGAAGAAATTATTTCCATCAGTATTCTCTTTATTTCTACAATAAATTTGTGAATGTTTTACATGTTTTTTATTTATTTTCATAAGTCTTAAGTTGTGATATATAATTAACCTTATGTTGCGTACATTTTCAAATAGAAATATTTGTTACTATGGACGATCTCAGTTTATTTTAGACAAAATGCACCAAAATTATATTTTTAAATTTGGTGAAATTAGCACAAAGTTTTACTTTCCCTTCATACGTCTTCAAAGCCTTGTCCTAAGCCATATTCTAAGTCTATCCTAAGCCCTAATCGCATATTCACGTAGGTATGGCGGATTTTGTTATTCATATGTTGGTAGTGCAGAGTCTCATAAAGTACAAGAGGAACCAAGCGCCACCTACAGGGAATGGAACGAAGAGATACAATTGTATAGCGCAGATTTTTATTGCAGTTGCTTTTCTTTTTTCTTGCAGAGCTAATAAGCTTATAACACAGAACCCATTTTGGTGCCCATGATACCACATTTTTCCATTGCATCCAGCGCAGCTCGTATATTTCTCCCATTGCGGGTAATTGCTATTTTGGCGTAGCATTACATTCCATCCCACAAAGTGGGTAATCAACGCTAAAGTCTCTGAAAATGGCGAGCACTTAAATAACGCGTTTGCGCGAATTCATCTAGCAGTGGAATAAGAATGACGCCGGCCCTAATCCATCACATGGAATCAATCAGTCACAAGCAATATGTGGCAAAGTTCGGTTATTACCACTCCACGTGGGGGAGGGGCGGGTGAGGGTTCATCAATACCACGCACAGAACAAGTGTTCTGCACATCATCATTGCAGCCACCTGTCAACATCACTTTACGTTGCCATTTTTTATCCGAATAATCTCCGTACTGTTACAGCTATGGGAGGCATTGAACCCATGTCATTCCCGATCCATTTCTAATTTAGATTTTCACAACTTGCATTTACTATTATCTCTAGTTGCAAGGTAAGGGCAAGGTAAAAGTTTTGGAAATTGCTGAACTGTTTAGGCATTTCAATAGGCCATAACTTCTGAATCATTAATAGGACACACGTGCAAATTTTAGAGAATATATTCCATAACCCGAAGATTACATTACGCTATTTACATCTCAGAGAAAATGTTGGAAGTGTCCTCCACCAGCATCTGTACATGTTTGCACTCGTCTCACCATGCTATTCCTTTCAAGCATTCGTCTTTAATTTTCATTTTATCAAAATCTCAAAAATCTGAGTTTTTCCCAGTTTAAACAGCAAAGCTTGTACTTTAGCTGGACGTTTATTATTTATTTTATATATTAACGACATAAAAATCCCACCAACGACTACTGTTGTAACCTATACAGATGTTACAACAGACATATGCTGGAATAAATCAATAGAAGGGCAGAACATCACTTTAAACAACACTACCTTTGAATTGCTGAACTATTTTCAATCTGTCAAACTACAATGTAATATGCAAAAGACCAATAAGATGCACTTCAACTTGCTGAAAAAATATGATGGTAATATAAATCTAAAAGTACAGAGTGACCTTGTGTCAGAAGTGAAAACACATAAATTTTTGGGTATTGTGTTAGATAACTGACTAACTTGGGCTGATCATATTGAAAACATTTGCGGAAAAATTTGTAAATCATTATATCTCTTTAGATATTTTAGCAAGCACAACAATACAAATATCCTAAAATTAATATACTATGGACGTATCTATCCATATCTAATCTATGGAATAGAAATATGGGGTTCAGCAGCCAAAACACACATGGATAAACTGTTTATTTACCAAAAAAGGTGTGTTAGGATCATGTGTAATCTAAAAGCAGGAGAATCTTGCAGGGATACCTTTATAAATTAAAAAATAATCACCATCTACTCTCTGTATGTTTGTACAGCAATAATGTTTATTGTGGACTAGTGTAATCCAGTTAAAAACAATCAGGTACATGAACATAACACCAGAACCAATGTGAATTACTATAGAGATAGTGTAATTAAAACTGTCTCTCAAAAGGATGTACATATACTAGGAATTAGGCTTTACAATAAACTGCCATCTGATATTAAATTAATAGCTAGCATCTCAAAACAGCAGTTTAAATGGAAGTTAAAGGCTTTCCTCATAAATAAATGTTTATATAACTTAAATGAATTATGACATTGCAGCTTTAATTATACTTGAAAGTGATAAATTCGTTAAGCTGATTAAGGGATCATGTGTAGAATTAGTTTCTAATGCTGTAATTGACTGTAAATTAGATTCTAATGTTGTAGAATTGACTATGTACAAGTAGTATTAATGATGAAAAATTGACTGTGTCAGAAATTTTAACCAACAATCTATTGACAATATTTATTTGCTTTTTCTACTTTAGACTTTTGTTGGATCTTGTATCTGTTACAGTTTTTAGTCTAATGTAACTTTTTATATTTATCTTTGTATCTTGAACTGACGTGTCCTATAACATATGTATTATGTTCCAAAGGATAAAATAAATACAATTACAATTACGTTTGCTTTTTTGGGTCCTTTTTCTTTCCTAGTTGTAACACTATCGTGTTGTTAGAGGATTCTTTTCCCTCTATCACTTTAAGTTTGGGGGGGGGGGGGTCTAAGGAACCGACGCTTTAGTATAATTAATAATAATATGTCACATTCAAAAGTAACAATATATCGATTTCCAGGAGGGAATCATAACGTCTTGAGTATGCCGAAGGTGCCTTTATAAATTAACTGCCATAACAATTCAACTTTTGGCCCAAACTTTTGGGCTAAACAATGAACGGGCCGCGCCGTGGCTCAGTGGTTTGACCGCTTGGCTCCCACCAAGGCCGCCCGGGTTCGATCCCAGGCTACCGCAAAGTGAGATTGTGGTGGACAACACGGTGCTGAGGCGGGTTTTCTCCGGGATCTCCGGTTTCCCCCGCCATCACATTCCACTGTTGCTCCATCTTCATCTCATGTATCATCAGTGTCATCACCTGCGGTGCCGTATTTAGTAAAAGCAGTCGTTAAACACTACACATTTCATTTCATTTCATTTTAAACAATGAGCTCAAGTTTACCATTACTTTATACCTTTTAATGCTTTATTTATGCTTCCTTTTCCGTAAAGTGGTGCGCAATTCGATTTCAACGAGACAAATGCAATGCTGTTTCTAAATGTAACTGTTGCCGACTGATTGTTTATATCAAATTGAACAGTTTTGGACTCTTTGTAATAGAATCTGTACCGGTTGAAGTATTATATGCTTATTATACCTCCTATTTTCTAACCTATTCATCATTTTACAGTATAAATAATTATTTTCTAATAACAATAAGTTCCTGTAAGTTGTTGAAATATAAGTGGAAGGTTAATAATTGCGCCTGTAACAATACATTGAAAGAGTATCGCACAAGTTGAAAACTGTTTGATAGGATAACCTATTCTGACGCAACACGTTTTGCTCAACTATTTCACTTTTTGCTACGGAATTGAAGCACTCAGATTCAGAAGTTAAGTCAGTTTTTTTTTTTTTTTTTTTTTTTTTTTTTTTTTTTTTTTTTTTTTTTTTTTTTTTTTTTTAATCATGACACCCCAACTTAGATGTTGTTAAGTCAAGTAGTTGCCGTATTAGCCGTTTGGTGGTGCAACTACACTGTGTCACCCAAGCTCTTTGATATCAGCTGTTGATACATTTTAGATTAGACATTTTTAGACATTCCTTGGGTGAATTTCAGAAATATTATGTGTACTTTCCAATATCAAGGCATGCTTTCATGCGTATAGACCGAAGTTTTAGCAATATTGAGAAGAAGAAACTATCAATGGGTAAAGTCTTAGTCCCTTTCACATAGGTGAATGTAATCAAAGATTCACCCATTGATGCTTTCCATGTCAAACATCCACTGACCGATAACGGGGTACATGATGGTACTGGAGTTGTTCCAGCCTTTTACTTCAAAGAAGCCCTCGACCATGTGCTTTGATACCGAAATTAAGTTTTGCCATAAGTAAAGAATCATGATGGAAGTCAAAGGAATGTTGGTTCTTTGTTAGAAAAGTGCAAGGCCATTTGACGCGAATAGCAATTTGGGGGAAAGTTGTTATAACAAATGCAATGTAAGAAACAGTGTCCTTAGCAGTTTTCTAAAGGGGCTCACTTGACTTGTATGAATAGGGTATTCTTTGAACCATTCAGAATGGCATGACAAAACAGCCACAAAGAGATTTTTGGTTGAAAAGGAATTTCCTGAAAGTGAAAGTGACATATACACCCACGCGCATCTGTGGTCATTCAAACAGTTTTCGGCGTGGAGCCGATTAAAGCACTTCATGGCTTGCAAGCCATTGAAACAGTCTGAGGCGTGAGGGTGATTAGGGCAGTCCTCTTGTTCTGTCGTGGATATTTGTCGGTTCATATATACGTGAGGAACGAATAAAGTTTATCGAGTAATAAACATTCTGCCGTTAGTAACTCTAAACAGAGATATTGGTAACCCTTGGTCGGCAACTTCAATTTCGATGTTCTGGAAAGAAGCAGTGAATAAATAAGTTGGAAACGGGCATTCCAGTGTAATTAAATATCTTTCTCAAACATATCCACGCATCCCTGTGAGAAACCTCATTGTTTTACCCTGAGCTAAACAAAAGTGCTTCAAACTGTATTGTCAAGTGGAATATTGTTCGTCACATATATTGTTGCTTCAAATTGGCGTCCACAACGTGGAATTGTGTGACACCCATAAACATTATTGTATCACCTTTTAAGAAGTGCTCTTGAATTCACTTAAATCAGGGTTGTGAAATTCCAAAGTGGATGTGTACCAGAAGTTCGTCTCACAATGTCTTCCTCAATTTATCGTCCCAAGTCTTTTTTGAGGAGAGTAGTGTGGTTCTAAACCTTACACAAATCATGCAATAGTGCGAAAAAACACCAGATAGGAGTCGGAAGATTAAGAAGGCAAAGTATTTGGATGTTTGTTCACAACGTGTCACTCTGCCAGAAGGTACCAACTTTATGACACAATGACATATGGAAGTGATGTAGAAGATAATGTATAGGTAGTAGGGATGGTGTGATATTTTAATGACAATGTTGGATGTCAATCCATGAAGTGCATACTGGATTAGTGCATAGTACAGATGTATTAGTCAAAATAACGTAATAGTTTATCCATGGCTACATATTGTAATATTGTAACTTTGTGGGTTCCTAGAATTAAAAGGCCGAGTTGCAGAAATTAAATATCTCCTTTATTTCCGTAGCAATACACTGTCCAATTCTCACGTAACAACATTACATCAAACAATCTTCCAAGTCCGAGGACAATAACAAACACTAGCAGCTGATTACATTAGCTCTCGTTACAACAACACTGACTTTTACACAACAACTACCCTAATCACTAGCCATGGCTTCTTTGTATACACAAATTCATGAACCGAGAACCTTCTGGAAAAAACAAGAAAAACAATCCTTCTCTGTTAATTGAGATATCTCTAGAACATTCCAACACTGAAACCCTATCTGAGCGGCAAGTTCTTTACCTCAGTTATCTTGCTTGCCGGCGATATCTATTTACACTACGCGCTATCATTAACTGCTTAGCAAGGCTCAGTATTACCATGAAAATTTATCCGCCGATTGTTTTCTTATTTGTGCCGAAACTTTTATTACTGTTGCCCTGACAATATTGTATAGTAGAAAATACTAACATAAAGAATCAAAAGCTGTTAAGTCAAGTGGCTTAACAACATTTCATCCATTTTAAATTAAAAGTTATTAAGTCCTAATAATAAAATTTCCTGTCACAAATACTACAAATGTCAAACAATGAGAAACACTTCAACACAGTACTTTGTACCTCCAAATGGAACCATCACAAAATGCTTTCTTTTGTATTACTATTTTGGTATTAGAAATTACTTTTGAAAGCTTTGAGCAGCTCTCCTGCACAATTTTGAAACAGTGCCTTCGAAACTTCTGCTTCTGATCGCTTCAATTATTATCTAGTATTCCTTTTGCTTAATTGGAATTTTTCCAAATGTCAGCAGCATTTAGCTTCACGTTTTGTCATTACTTGAGAATCTACGCTTCTAATCTTTGGAACAAATAAATTATTTCAGTCTACTGCACTGTAGTATTTACATAAATCTATATCTTTCTCTGTGTGTGTAGTGTTTAACGCCCGCTTTTACTACATAGGGCACCGCAGGCAATGGCACTGATGATACATGAGATGAAGATGGAGCACTGGTGGAATGAGATGGCGGGGGAAACCGGAGATCCCAGAGAAAACCCGACCCAGCGCCGTGTTGTCCACCACAAATCTCACTTTACGGTCGCCTGGGATCGAACCCGGGCCGCCTTGGTGAGAGCCAAGCGCTCTAACCACTGAGCCACGGCGTAGCCTATTTCTTTCTGCATATAGATACAACATACTCTTGTCGAGATATGCAGGTAATCAGAGGAACTACATTCCTATAAAATGGTTCTGATATTTCAATCCTGGTGTATTTTGTGAAAAATTAACTATGCATTATCCGATATGGCTCAATGGAAACAGTATCTGCAAAGTATTTGAGTCATGAAGGCCTTGACAATCTCTTTAAACCAGCCCTTATTCCCAGCATATTTTTTAAAATATATATCGTATCCTAGAGTGAAATGCAACACTGAACTACATAAATCAAAATCCTGGTTCATCTATATCATTCTTGCTGTAGAACAAGACAGGTCCTTGATATCAAACAAAAGCAATAAAAAGAGCAACAGGTTGCATTCTTGTAAAGTTTTTGCAACTAAGGGCACAAGTGCTTGGTGAAGAGATATAAAAATGATAAAATGAGAGAAAAACCATGCGTTTTACTTTCACAAGTCTAGCCAAAAGAGCTAGATGGGGTAACATTTAATTCAGGTGGCGGTATATCTAAGGAAGAAACTAGATTTGGGAGCATCTGAACCAGTCTGACTCAGCGATATCGTGGGATAACCGTCGGATTGGTTACCGTCGAAGCAACCACACTGTTCATGAATTTTTCTGTTTCCTCCGAGTCGTAAGCCGATTGCTAGGGTAGTTTTCCCATTACCACTAATTTCCTGTACATCACTCATTGCCACATTCTCTGATTTTCGGTGTTTGAATTATTCTAGGACCAGAATGTTGGTTTCTTGTTGGGCAATGGCGGAATTTGCTTTTGTAAATATTTTATAGCTGCTGGAGGGACTACTGGGGCCCTAGTCCTTCCTGAAAGCTGTCTCTACTCATCTTGAGAATCTTAGATTGAAGTTTGCTAAGGATTAGTTCTATAGCTATTTGGCATGAATGGTACAAATGATTATTATTGTTGTTGAAGGGGATTTATTAAAGTTTTAATTATCACCTTTTAAAAATGTGATAGATAGTTTGTGTTTATATGTGCTTGTTAGTACTTCTCTACGTAGTCACAATACAGATTTACACATTTTTACAAGCGTTTCTAGACTTTTCAAATACCTTTATTCTAGAAGTCTGCAGAATTCGCTTTAAACAACTCTTCCGCTTCATTAATGACGTCATTTGCTTATCAAATCACACTTTGTGTGACATCGTACGAATAAGATGGAGGCTGTAAGGTCTCAAAGCCATGTTCCCTTGTTTTATCAACTACAACTTGAGATATATGAGCTGGTACATTGGCAGCCAAAATACGAATAGCTCTGGAGAGTATATCGCGTCGTTTCTTAATCAGAGCTGCTCGTAACTTGTCCAGAAGATTGCAGTAGTATCTTCCATGATGCTTAGATCCTTGGCAAGATAATCTGTAAGGATGACTCCACAACAGTCCCAGAAATCATGACCCTCTGAGCTGACCTTTACACGTTTGCCATTTTGTGAGGGGTAACTTGTATGTTTCCATTCCATGATTATAGTTTTTCTCTCTGGATCATAATGATAGATCCAGGATTCGTCCATGGTTACCAGAAGATCAAAAGCACCATCTTCATCCTGTTCCAACAGCATCAACATCTGTATTGAGAGGTCACGCCGTGTTTTCTTTTGGAAAGGGGTTAGCAAGCTTGGAGCCCACCGTGCAGACACCTTAGACATTTGCAGTTCGTAATGAACAATTTTTCACCACACTACCATAAGTGAGATGTGTCTCATTCATGAATCATTTGGAGGTTTGCTCGTCTGTCTTCCAGTACTAAACACTCCACTTTCTTCACTGTGACAGCATAGTCTGTCTTGACGGCCTACCAGCTTTTGGCTCATCTGTCAGGGACATGTGACCAATTTGAAAATTGTTTTTCCATCTCACAATAGTCTCATAAGATGGGCAATCATTTACATAAACAGCCCACGTCTCAACATGGGTTTCCCGGGCAGATATACCCTTCAAATGCAGGAAATTGATCACACTACGAGCCTCAATATTCTCTATTTTACACTTCAAGACACTTCTGGCACTCACTGTAAAAAAACAAGAGGACTAAAGTCACTGAAACTACCAACAGTATGTCCCGAGGGATCAATGATGACACTGAAATATTTTCATCACTCTAACATAAAAACTACCGGGTGATTATTAAACCTTTACACACCCCCCTCGTAGTTAAGAGTTCTTGAAGTTCCCTTGAAGCCGTGTTGCTAGGTAACTACACGGCATAAGACTTATAATTTATCTTTCGCGGATAATCTGTTTCCAGGTTCAGTACCTCCAGTTTTTAAAATAACTATTTGATTTGAGCTTCCTGTAACTCAATTATCGGTCACGTTATTTGGTTGGAAATAGTGATAACCCTAGACATGGTAATTATGAATGTTTATGTTATTCAGTAATTCAGTTTTATATATTCACAACATTGTCACGAGCCATTGTTGCGACGTGCACGGCCGGCATGCGCAAAGAGATAGTGCACCGCGAAGATAAAAGCTTTCAGAAACGGAGAAATAAAGAGACAGAGTCTTGATTGTTAGAGAATGTTCCACTAATATCTAGAACAATGAGTACAGATATAAAAGAAGCCGTGAGAGGCGGAGTACCCGAAGGCTCTGTACTATCCCCCACACTATTTAGTGCGTTCATGTCAGATTTTCCAACTCAAAACACAGGTCGAAATGGCACAGTACGCTGACGACGTATTGTTGTTCTGCAAAAACAGACACATACTCAGAGCCTTCAACCCAATCCAGAGACATCTTCGTCTCACATAAGAGTGGTGTAGGCGTTGGCGAATGTCCGTAAATCCGGAAAAAACCACGCCATTATTTTTTACAAAGCGCACACCCCCGCTGACTGCTCCAGCTTCCACTTTAGAGGCCGAAGGATAGAGTGGACTAATTCGATCAAGTACCTGGGCGTCCATCTTGATAGAGGTGTAACTTTCCGCGGACACATCAGGGAACTATGGGCACGGGTGCAAGGGGCTATTGCCTCTCTGAACACAATGCTCGATGCCAGTCCGCTTAAAGATACACCTCTTTCGAGCGCTGATAGTCTCACTCATGTTGTACGCCTTGTGAAATCTGGGGCATGGCTGCAGATAGCTCTGGATCGCATACCTACAGCGTGCACAGAATAGATTGACTCCGATCCACCTATTCTGTAAGCCGTTCTTTCTCCTTGCGTTCTTATCTCCGATACGTGGAGGACGAAATTAGGTGCCCGGGCGACAAAATTCTACGCTCAAATTCCAGCTCACAGTAGCGCCCTGGTTCGGTCTCTAGGAGATTAGCGACGCTACGAGACGCCGCTTCAGGCTTTACCAGGTACCCCGTATGGCTTGCGGGCACCCGAGGTAACAAAGGAGTTAATCCATACAGCAGCATAAGCTGAATTTCAAAATCTCCAAACGAGCTGTTTGGCTACAAAATTTACCCCACTTTATGGTAAAATATTACTCAGGGTGTAATCAAAAAAGCGGTTTG
>CM060957.1:40907033-40922033 GCA_030765055.1 Mantis religiosa
GGAATTGGTCCTGGATATACATAGGTGCTCTGAACAGTTTCCGACCTAATAAAGAGACTAGACATTGTTTCAAATTTATTTATTTTTTATTTTATTTTCCTACATAGTCTTCTTGTAGCTATACAGTTCTCCCAGCGATGCTCCCATTTCTGTAACTCGGCCACGCCGTGGCTCAGTGATTAGACGGCTTGGCTCTCACCAAGACGGCCCGGGTTCGATACCAGGCGACCGCAAAGTGAGATTTCTGGTGGACAACACGGCGCTGGGGCGGGTTTCCTCCGGGACCTCCGGTTTCCCCCGCCATCTCATTCCACTGGTGCTCCATCTTCATCTCATGTATCATCAGTGTCACCGCCTGCGGTGTCGTATGTAGTAAAAGCGGGCGAAACACTACACACACATTTCTGTAACTCGTCCAAATTGACCTCGGCCTTCTTCTCTGCAAAATAATTGTTCAAGAAGGTGATTGCCTCTTCAAGTGACGAAAATCTTTGTTCTCCGAGCGCAATTTTCAGATGAGGAAACAAAAAGAAGTCTCTTGTGGCTAGATCTGGTGACTAAGGTGGATGATGAAGCAGTTCAAACCATATTTCGTGGATTTTCGCAGGTGCAACCGCTGAGGTGTGATACGGTGCGTTGTCTTGGTGAAGCAGGATTTTATCTTTCTACAAATGGGGCCGTTTTTCTGCAAGTTCTGCCCTCAGCTTGTCAAGTAATAATGCGCAATCAACATCACTTTCCCACCGGAAAAAATTACTTTTTGCTTTTTCTGGAGTTGCTGGTCCCTTTTGCAGTCCACTATATGAACTGTATTTTGGTTTTGGGCGTCTTTTTTGTGTAATTTACGTCCTCCAACGTTAAGACATCGGACGATGAATGGAATGGGTGAAATGATGCTCAAATGAGCCCAGGGTCCATAGAGCCTAGAGTTACCTGGCAGTCGTCTTTCAGGATAAGGGAAAACCCTGGAAAAAACATTATCCAGGTAGCTCACCCTGATCGAGATTCGAACTCTGGATCTCTTGAACGTGAGGCAGACACGCTACCACCACGCTACCAAGGTGGGCAAACGGGCGCATATTGGTGTATCCAAGTTTTATCCACAATAATTAATCGGCACCGAAACTTGGATTTATTCCATCTAAACTGCGCCAACAGAGCATTGAAAATATTCACCCGAACACGTGTTTGGTCTAACGTGGGCAAATGCGGCACCAAATGCGGGGACAGTTTTCTCATGTCTAAATTTTGATGTAATATGGGAAAATCAAATTCTTTTGAAATGTTCATAGCCTCTGCTATATCTCTCACTGTAATTCGGTGGTCGTCTAGCACCATTTGATGAACTTTGGCGACGTTTTTGTCGGTAGTTTCAGTTTTTGGACGTTCCGAACGTTCACCGTCACACAACCTCTTACAGTCATGTTTCAATTCAGCCGCTCGAAATTGGTGCTAAATAATGGTGCAGAGTCCCCATACACAGAATCCAATACATGTTTGAATTGTGTATTCTTATTGCCTTTCAAAAACAAATAATGACAGCTCCATTTTGTACATTTTCATAAAAAACACTCACATTAGCTCACTCAAACGACTGATACATAACAACTGAGCGTCAAAAATGGCTGAAGCCTTGGTGAGTAACTGTCAACAGCTGAACAGTGAAATTCACTAGGCTATATTTAGGAGTGCTGCCATCTTCATGTTGAGGCTGGAAACATTTCAGACCATCCTGTTAGACAACACACTTTCAGGAAGGAATGAGACGCAGTCTCTCCAAGCTCCAGTGAAAGATCTATCCAGTGTGTAAAATTTACCATTCTGCCATTAAGCCCAACCACCGTAGCGTGCCCTTAACTTCTTAAAGCAGATGGAACAAATTACTGGATAGGAGATCTAAGGTAGAATGGTAACCAGCACATTATGGGCCTACCGACCAGGAAATATAATCAAAAAGTCTATGGCAGTAATAAAACATAGGGCCTCTATGCTTGGATTGGTTGCAGTGTAAATTTTCTGTACTGGCAGTAGAAGAATGGTAGAGGGGGTAAAAAGGGATTAAGCGTTTGCTTTTAATTCACCAACATTTAAGTCATAATGCGCGCTGCACATCGTTGTAGAAGTAATGTAAGAAGTCAGTGAAAGCTAAAACAAATGATCCTCCTGGGAACGAGTGATTGATTTAAGTTGTTGCTCGTACCTTAAGCATTTGTTGAAGGCAGACCAGGACTTAGAATTTACCTCTTATTTATGAGATCCCTCGAGATGGATACCGCCCACTTTCATTATGTTCTCCTTGTGGTTGCATGTGATGGAGAAACACTGTAGACGAGCACCTATCTTCAAGTGACGTGACATTACTTTAGACGTGTTGGTTTATGAAGTCATTAGATGCAGTCGGCTAGAAATGACAAGAGAGAAATTCTTCTTCTCCTTCAATTCTCGTCTTAACTCGTCTAGGGAAGACACTAACTGGCTCACTGCCAGTCTCTTGTTCAGACATCTTTTGTTTGTAGCTCTTCATCTTTCTTGTAGACTCTCTATATTATGTTTTATTCTTCTTTTTCTGGAGGCCAACCTATAATAAATGCAGCAGGTGTTGCAATTCACTAAAATCATATATTAAACTAAAGATTTCACCGAAATACACGTTTTGAAGCTCTCAAAAAAAAGCATTTTCAGGAAAGTTTCCGCTTGTATCCGATATTATAGGTGGAGACACCGATGATACATGTAATATAAAACATACGAGGGTTGTTCGTTAAAGAATGATCACATTTTTGACAACCTACCTTTACTCATCGTCATAATTTTGATTGTCCTTCTCAAAATTGTTCCCCCTGAATGCGATGTAGTTGTCCCAGCGTTTCTGCCAGTCTTCAAAGACATGCTGGAAACTATTTTTTGAGAGATCCTTCAAAATCGCCTCCGCAACCTTCACTGACTATGGATAATGCCTCCCACGAAGACGTTTCTTCAAGTTAGGGAATAGAAAATAGTCTCACGGGACTAAATCCGGAGTATAGGGAGGGTTTGGGATGCACTTCCCGTTGATTTTGGCAAAATATTCAGCAACAACATTAGCAATATGCGGCCACGCATTATCGTGGTGCAGCACCCGGTCTGCTTCATGGAAGTGTGGTCTTTTGCGCCTGATATGAACTTGCAATGTTTTCAGGGCGTCCCTGAAGTATTGTCTAGCTACTGTTGTGTGTGCAGGTGCCTTCCCAGCAGAAGCAACCACTTTTTCTTTTTTGGGGGTTGGTGATGAAGGAGATTTCTACACTGAGCTTTGCTGTTTGCTCTCAGGATCAAAATGATGTAGCCAAGTTTCATCAGCAGTGATTACGTTTGAAAGAAGCCCCGGAGTTTCCTCTAACATCAACTTTAACTGCATGTTATCTCCATTGCAGCTGTAGGCGGTACTGAACATGTCTGAACTTGCCTGGTTCTCACAGGCGGGAACCAGGAGTACCAACAATGAAACTACTACGGCGTGTTTGTTTCACATTGAGCTAACAGAATATAATAAGGTTGAATTTTATTGAGAACAATTATGACCATAAAAATTATGTTCATTCTTTATTGAACATCCCTCACATTTCAGCCGTGAGTTCAGTACCTGTTGTTATGAACGCAGGAAGGTCCTACCCATATTTGAACCGCGTACCTCCTGAATGCGAGCACCTCAACTTACCGCGGAGCCATCTCTTTTGACAAGTGTGTGTGTGTGCGTGTGTGTGTGCGCGCGTGTGCGCGCGCGCGCCAAACTGGTGAATCCACTTTATTCCCGTCTTGACGTTGTTGTCATTGGGGGCGCTTTTTATGAAATCAGATATTGTCCTATGGAAAGAATCCCGGAGGTTCCATTGGTCCCGGGTTGAGGAAGGCCGAGGTCTTCGGATTTTCGGGTAGATACTTCAAGCTTAAATGTGAGCAACATAAGCCAAAAACTAAAAATTAATTAAATACCAGACATTACTCAAGTTAATTTATGGAAATCAGTTTCATATCCAATTAATCATTGGATAGACAGAGTCAACTTGAAACATTCAATGCCACAGCTGGTAAACCAAAACCTTAGCCTATATATGGCTAATATGAAGAAATGATTAAATTCCATCAATTAACTAAAATAATAAGAGTTAAATGATGAAGCCTAGGACTCAAGTACTTACGACAGTAAGTCGCCTCAAACGGTGTAACTCGGATGCAGAGGCCTCTATTGGTTTACCGGATAAATATATGAGTCAGTTGGAGAATCTAATGTCATGATGGCAAGTTGACAATGGTAGCTCAATGGGTAAGAGCGGTTGGACAGAATCCAGATGATTTCTGTTTCAAATCCTGGCCATGGCATTGAATTTCTATTTTGAATCTGTCTATGCGAAACAACCTATATGGCTGGTGTGAATAAATTATTAATTTCCACCAATTAACTTAAATAATTATAGTTTAATGATGAAGCCTGCAATCAAGTACTTACAAACATGTATCTCGGATGCGAGAGCCCCTAGTGGTTTACCGGGAAAAAATATATGAGTGAACTGGAGAATTTTATGTCATGACGACATATTGGCCATGGCAGCTCAATGGGTGAGAGCGACTGAATGGAAACCAGGTGATCCGTAATTCATACCCCGGCCCTTGCATTGAATTTTTCAAGTTGACACTATCTATCCAAAACCTTAGCCTATATACGGCCAGTGTGAAGAAATGAGTAATTTCTATCAATTAACTAAAATAATAAGAGTTAAATGATGAAACCTGGGACTGAAGTACTTACGATAGTAAGTCGCCTCAAACGGTGTACCTTGGATGCAAAGGCCCCTATTGGTTTACTGGATAAATATGAGTCAGTTGGAGAATCCAATGTCATGATGGCAAGTTGGCAATACTAGCTCATTGGGTGGTAGTGACTGGAAGGAAACCAGGTGACCCGTAGTTCAAACCCCGGCCATGGCATTGCATTTTTCAAGTTTACTCTCTCTAACCAAATTTCATATTTACATTCAGCACCTTCCTGTACTGTTCAAGGAAGACACTAGAATGTACAAAAAGATCTCATCTCTGACTGCTCTTTAAGCAGAAAATGTTTAGAAAATTTGATTTAATGTGCTTAAGGTATTTGGATGAAATATGGAAATACAGACTTATATTTTTAATATTCTGTTTTTTAATGTCGCTGAAAATTGCCAGAATCATGTCATTATCCCCGGCGTGTCGGACGTTCTTCATGCAGGAATGTTTTGCATGTCAATGTTACTTTCCTACTGTAAAAATATGGTGTATCTCATAAAGGCACGCCATTTATATGAAATAATTGTATCTTTTGAAGGAAAACCTGCTGCTGCATTTCTTGTTATCAGTTTGAATTGTCAAATACTGAAGACTTTCGCAACGAGAAAGTTGTTATCCGCTTTCTTAGTTTTCTTTTTCATGTATAAAGTGACATTTTAATATCATCACCAGACATTGGAGCCCGTACACCTTTAAAGGGATATGAAGTTGACGGATCTCGCAGTATCTAACTTTTGACGTCAGTAACGAGGATAGCACTCACGGATAGTGCGGCTCCTTCTTTTTTTTCCGGTTCGCAACGAGTACCTTTAGTTTCATTACAACTACTGCTCCCTACGCAGTTAGTTCTGCCTTCCAGGGAATGGAAGTTGTTGGACGTATTGTGTTAATAGCATTACTTTTACAATTATTACAATATCCATTTTATAAATCAAACGTTTTGGGTATTATCAACAACAACAATTAAACAGCCTGAAGAATGTACTCTCGAGCTGTCTAAAAGCAGTCGAGGAGGTGTCTGCGAAAATTAACAATATTGTGACTGGGTTCATATAATTAAAAGGCCGAGTTGCGCATATTCCACTTGTTCTTTATTTCCGTAGCAATACACTGTTCAATTCTCACGTAACAACATTACAGCACTCTATTTGGATAGTCGCCTTTCATGGAGTCGTCACATCCAGCATCTCATCTCCAAGACTGGTGCAACTCTTAATGTTCTACGCAGTATCGCTCATTCATGGTGGGGCGGGGACGCTTCCATATTACATCTGCTATATCGTTCCCTAATTCGGTCGGTGCTGCACTATGGCTGTATCTTCTTTGGCTCTGCTTCCACATCGGTCTTGCGCAAGTTGGATATCGCTCAGTACCGTGCTCTTCGATTTTGTCTGGGTGCTATGCTTTCTACACCGACGGATGCACTTTTGGTTGAGGCCTCAGAACCACCATTGGAGATCCGTCGACAGCTCTTAACCCAGCGCTCTGTATTGCGAGTTTTCTCCGTGGACGCCCACCCAGTATTGCGGACGTTGTAGTATCTTGCTGCTAATTATCTCAACGCGGATTTTCCAGCTGTATGACGATTGCCCTTACTCTTACTGGGTTTTCGGTATCTATACCACACTTTTCCCTTAATTTTGAAAAATCCCTCTATTCCGGGGTTTTAATATCCATATGACTTACACTTCTTGAATATTTCGGTGCATTATCTTCCTGATCACATCCTTCGGAGCCCTGACGTGAACGTCGCCCTCTCTCATTTCTTGCAGGTTACATGGCCAGATTTCACCACGATTTACACCGACGGTTCTAAACCTGCTGATGGAGTACCTAGGCTATGCATACGTCTATCTTTCTGCTAATGCCCGAGGCTTCCAATTACACTGCGGAGGTTCTGGCCATTCGTGACGCTTTGCAATATGGGATTTCTCAGGGCTTCCCCAAACTGCTGATCTTAACCGATGCGCAGAGTGTGCTGCAGAGACTCTCATCTCCTCGTTGGACGAGAGATATGCACTGTTATCTTTACGAGATACTGACGTTGGTGAACAACGCTACCATAGCCGGACATCAAATTCACTTCCCTTGGATCAGAGGGCATGTCGGAGTTCGATACAATGAAGTCGCTGATCGCCTGGCAAAAGAGGGAGTCACCCAAGGCACCTTTTAAGGCCTCCAACTGCCCTACACGGATTCCTTCCCGGTCCTTCATCGTGACGTCTATTGTCACTGGAATGACGCCTGGATTCGTTCGCAGTCCATCAAAGGCAAACACTACGCCGCCGTTCAGACGCATTTATCCACGACCCCTTGGTTCTCCAGCTTCAGAATTGCACGTCGACATCTCACCTCCATCATTAGAATGCAACTTGGACATGGATGTTACCCTGCGCATCTACACCGACTACGTCTCATCGATTCCCCTGTATGTCCTGATGACCCAGGTGAAACCGCTGACCTCAATCATCTCCTGTTCAGTTGCTCTCGCTACCGAGCCCACCGTTCTTCCTTCCTCCGCCGCCTACTTCAGCAATGTATTCCTTTTCCCGCTAGCGTCAACACCACATTACAGCTATGCCACAAACCTGTATACCAAGCTCTTCTGCAAATTGTTAAAGAAAGTGATCTACAGATCTAGTCTCCTCCCATCCTCGTAATTTTCCTTACATTATTTTTCTTATTGGGCGCCGGGGTAGCGCGGTGGTTTCGTTCGCGGCTCCCGTTCTAAGGGTCCGGAGTTCGATTCCCGGCTCTGGGGTTGGCGATTTTAAGTCGGCCCTATACACGCCTTCACCTCTGTCTAGCACACGTGAAGTATCCCCTATGCCCAACGTGGTTCGGAGTCCACGGTAAAAACTGTAGGTCCTCTCACCTCACCGCCATCTTCACCATCACCCTATCATCGGAGGTAATGGACACCGCCCTCTGGGTGCCTCCACCTGAGAAATGGGTCCGGTCATCACTTGGTGGGGTGAGGTTACCCCGAAGGCCAAGGTTGCCATGTGGGGAGTGTTAGTAACTAACTAACTAACTTATTTTTCTTATTTTTCCCTACGATGGCCAAATGGGATTTTACCGAACGCCAAAAAAAAAAAAAAAAAAAAAAAAAAAAAAAAAAAAAAAAAAAAAAAAAACCATTACAGCACCAAGGTCAATGACAATAACAAACAGTACAGTAGATTACATCCTTAGCTCCCGTTACAACACAGCTGGCTGTATCTCAGTTCACAACACTGCTTCACAATTCTACTCCCTCTTGGCCGATCGTCGCCTCTTTAAATACTTCACAGATAATTTCTAGATAGTTCGCCAATACATTAGGACGCGAAAAATCTCTATTAGTCCAGAAGTAAGTAGAAATTTCCATTTATATAAGTTTGTTTAGGCAGACCCTTATCTGCCTGTTATCTTTGTACGCGGGATCATGGTTTTCACACTGCCCTCCTATCAGTTTCTTTTGTGTAAACAAGCCACGCGATCCTAGATACGGGTTCGCAACAATATAGAGAATTCACCACCTACCAAAGGAACAAAGATGAATTCTCCAGCATTCTACACAAAAATACTGGATTTTCAGTGCTGCGTAATATAAGAAATAAACTAAGTCCCGGACAAACATGTGAAAATGATTTGTATTACTCATATGCACCATTAACGTCATGTGATACTGAACGAACTTTGTTTCGGTGAAGAGGTGCAGGAAATATAAACTCAACAATTTACGAATGAACATGGTTGTTCACTGTAATTCACATCGAAAGCAATGAGAAGGATGGCATGCTGTAACGTTGCTTACACTTTGTTATCGTACCGAACTTTACACACACAGCACTTCGGTATACCAGCAGACCGGCAGACCAGCAGAAGAGTCGAGTCGTCCAGGTTTACCTGGACGGAGTGTTTGCTGCCCAGCACCTAGCCGCTATTTGCGTCTTTATCTGGGCAGTATAGAAGAGTCATCATTTGTCTCAGGCGGTTGTTTTCGGCAGTGGACATATCTAGCCTTGTGCGCGCAGTCACCCCGTGGGGGGGGGGGGGAGATGCGCCGGTGCTGGCTGCGCTCTTCCGCCTGCCTGGGAAGCATCTGAGCACAGTCCGCTTAACAGGCTCAAGGGAAAGGAACAGTGTTAAGGTATTGAATTTGCCAAGCCCATTTCTGGGCTTAGGAGGTTGGAGTCAGGGGAATGTGGCCCCGTTCAGTACTAGTTACCCAAGGCATCTTTGGGTAACCGGTAGCTCGGTCGGCGGCGAGGAACCCTGTGGTCGTAACGGCCAAGGGTGTTCACCAGTATGTTTGGATGAGAGTCCAGCTTATCGTAGATGGTGCGGGATCTCTCCCGCACCACGTCCACGATATACGGGACCCCAGAGTATGTATGAAGGATGTGGGACTGAAATCTACGCCCGGTATCGTAGATCATGCACAGTGCCCTGTTCTGGACGCGCTGTAGTCTGCGAATGGTGGTGGGAGCCGCTGATCCCCAAACTTCGCAGCCGTACAGAAGCAGTGGCGGTATAAGCGCCCGATACAGGCGTAGTTTGAGGTGCGTTGGCATGGTGGATTTGAGAATAGGGTATAACTGTGTTAGCGCTGCATGCCCTTGTCCGGCTTTGACCCGGACATGAGGTGTGTAAGTGAGACCGCGATCGAGGTGGACGCCAAGGTATTTGGCAGTGGGAACCCAAGGGATTTGCCTGTGCCTTAACCTCGGCGACCAATCCGGTCGCCTAGCTCGGACCTTAGCCAGGAGAAGAGCGGAGCTCTTCTCGAGGCTAATGGCTATCCTCCACTTCTCACTCCAACGGCCAATGGCTCGGAGTTGGAGCTGCAGCAGGGGATGATAATATCGCAGGTTTTTGTTACGTGCCAATATGCTGACGACGTCAGCATATTGGCACGTAACGGTCTGTGGTTCTAAGGGGAAGTCAGACATGTATGCCGCAAAGAGTATCGGGGACAGTACACTGCCCTGCGGGACTCCCGCGACTATTGGTCTGATAGATGACATCCGTCCTTCCACTCTCACCCTGAATGTGCGGTTTCTGAGGAAACTACTAATCAGGGCGAGATAGGGAGGGGGTACGTTGGCCTCCCTGAGTTTGTACAGTAGGCCTTGGTGCCAGGTTGTGGCAAAGGCTTTCTCTGTTGACACAGACGTATATTGATACCACGCTTGACCTTGTACAGTACCTGTGCGCGTACACTGATTGCTAAGGTGTACGGGATCCGATGTGTGATCATCTACAAGCCACCAGTTCTTAAAATGTTTGAATATCGCCAAAGGCTACTGCATTCTCGTTTTCACATTGTATCTAAAATAAATGTGTATTACAGCAATTTGTAAAATTTCTATCTGATATATGTAAGGAGAAGGCACGTAACAGTATTTTCTTGCCTTAGAAGAAGAAATAATTCTCAGGGTTCAGTAATGACCTCAATTAAAGTTTATGAAAGCTGAAGTCCCCCAAAATAATATTTTTACCTGCCTAAAACGGTTTGCTACCGTTGGCTGTCTAAATGCACAGAGAAGATAAATTTGCCTGTTAGAAATTTCAGATGTTTTCGTTTGTTTAAAACAAACATAGGCTTCATTACGGCTTATAATCGCTTGCTTTCAGAGAGAAAGAAGGAAATGTTTGATAGGTTTCGCTAAAATCTCAGCTTACGCTCTTGGCTTTCCTATTGTTTGGCACGATTATTTTCACAAAATCGACAGGAACAATGAACTGCTCATTTCGGTTGTTTCCATCGGAAACGTTCTCCTATCTGGCTGATCATCTTGCGAAAACAAAATATAATATTACTACTTATTATATTATCATTGATTTCAAGCTTTATTTTACAAATTCATGTTGTGAATGTATATCTGTGTAAATGGAAGAATTTGGAAGGGGCCAGCGAGACACAGCCTTCCATAGGGCGGTACTAGCTGACGTCACGAAGTAGACTGTTGTGAGATATTAACTAGCACTAAGACAGCTAATGTCGGACGTCTTGAAGCGCGAGAAGATGGCCAGACCTTTCTAGAATGTCAGTCGATAACATTCGATTGCTGGAACGTCCCGTCACCCGACAGGAATATGTAAGAGCGATGCGAAGCCTGAAAGTGTACTGTAGTGACTTTAAGGTTTATTTGGGTGTGTTTTGAGCTTCGATTGAGTCTCCATGGTGAGGAAACAATTGCAGTGGAGCAGTTCACGAGTCAGTTTGCCACTTGAACTGTGTGAGTCGACATAGTAGTGCAGAGAGGTATGGTATAGTACCAGCTATAAGGTGTGCAGTGGCAGGCTCTGCAACGGTTCAGTGAAGCAGTTCACGAGTCATTCTGCCACTTGATCTGTGTGAGTCGACACAGCAGTACACAGAGGTATAGTCCCAGCTTTATGGTGTGCAGTGGCAGGCTCTGGCGCGGTTCAGTGAAGCAGTTCACGAGTCATTCTGCCACTTGATCTGTGTGAGTCGACACAGTAGTACAGAGAGGTATAGTCCCAGCTATGTGGTGTGCAGTGGCAGGCTCTGGAACGGTACAGTGAAGCAGTTCACGAGTCATTCTGCCACTTGATCCGTGTGAGTCGACACAGTAGTGCAGAGAGGTGTGGTATAGTCCCAGCTATATGGTGTGCAGTGGCAGCTCTGGAACGGTACAGTGGAGCAGTTCACGAATCATTCTGCCACTCTCATTGTGTGAGTCGACACAGTAGCGCAGAGAGCTATAGCTCGTGAAAATGGTGATAAAATTATGATTCCAGTTCCAAATGCAGTTGAAAGGATGGATTCAAGAACAAAAAATCTACCAACAGATCTAGAAGAATTAATGTTGTTGTTAAATATTGTTTCTGAGAGAAGGGGAGAGGTATTAGATCTAGAAGAGTTATATAATAATCTTGTTCTATGTTATGGTCGAGTTGTTTTTGATTCAGCAGCAAGCTGGCCACATTGTTATGCACAAATTAGACATTCAGGATTAAATAGATCGGTTATTGTTAAAAAAGATGTCGTAAAGGATAATGTAGTAAAAACTGCCAATTTTAATCCTAGCTTTAAGCCAGAAACAACGTTTTATAAGACCAATGCACAAAAAATTCCAAATAAATCTAATAAATCGGAAAATATTATAGCAACATGTTTATCAGCTGTAAACACAAATAAATCTATAACTTCTAAACAAAATAAATATAAAATAGCCCAAGTAAATAAATTTAAGGACAATATAAGAAGTTTCAATCATAATATGGCAAAGGAAGTAAATGAAAATAGAGAGAATTTCGCAAAAGTAAGAAGAGATGTATTTGGTGGATTAAATTTAGGAAGTAACTCATGGAGGAAAGCTTAAGAATTGCACAGATAAATGGGCAAAGAAGTAAATTGGTTATGGCGGAAATAAGAAAAATTGCAGAAGAATTAAAATTAGATATTATCTGTATTCAAGAACCGTATGTGGTAAATTCCAAAATTCCATATATGCCGTTAAGATCCCGACAAATCTTATCTCAGGAAAAGGCAATGGCAGCAATAGTAATTTTCAAGCAAGATTTGCAAATAGTAAACATAGCGCAATTTCTGGATACGCATGTTAATTGCATTGAAGTTATAACAAAGTATGGAAGTTTTATATTAGCAAATTATTATTTTCAATATAGTTTGGATATTGAACCCTTTCTATATAAATTACAAAATATTCATAATAAATTCAGAAATAGAGAAATCATGCATGTATGTGATTGTAATGCAAAATCAACTTGGTGGTTCAGTAAAAGACCAGATGAAAGAGGGGAGAAACTGGAAGAACATATCTCGGAATTAAATTTATATGTAATAAATAAAGATGGTAATCCACCAACTTTTCAAAATAGAGCAGGTGCTGAAGAAAATATAGATATTACTTTAGCGTCAGCAACAGCGGAGAAGAAGATTAGAAATTGGTGGGTCACACAGGGTCAGACCACAAGTGATCATAATTTGATTTATTTTGATTATATATTGAATGGGGAAGTAATTCAAGAAGAAAATGAAATAGAATTACGTTATAATTATAAAAGAGCAAATTGGGATAAGATGAAGCAAGTATTTAAGGATTTAAATTTACAGTATACGGGAATATCAGTGGATTTGGATGCAATAAATTTAACACAAGCAATAAAAGTAGCAGTATCAAAATCCGTTCCAAAGATAACAATTTCTAATAATAAGGATAAAATAAAATGGACAGATAGATTGCAGAAGCTGAGATCGTTAGCAAGGAAATTAAGAAGAATATATCAAAAATCAAACATACATACGGAAAGAGAAGAGAACTTAAAGAATTATAGGGAGGCCAAACAAAAGTATAAACAATTATTAGAAGACACCAGAAAACAACATTGGGAACAGTTCGTTGAAAATAATTTAAAACAAGATGTCTGGGGACAACCGTATAAAATTATTATGGATAAAATTAAGAAGCCAGAAATCTTAACCACATTAGATAAGGGTAATGGAGAGATGACAGAAAGTGGGAAAGAATCGGTGGAATTGTTATTACATACGTTATTGCCAGATGATAAAGAGGAAGAAGAAGATGATATTCATGTTGAAAAAAGAAACCAGATGATGTTGCAGTATACAGGAAATCCTGTTTATCCCTTTGATATTACAGAAATAAAATTAACTCTGCAGAAGTTAAAAAAGAAGAAGGCACCTGGTCCAGATGGTATTATAAATGAAGTGTTGTATAATCTACGAGAAGAAATTGTCTTGTTTTTGTGTTTCTTGTTTAATGATTGTTTGGCAAGAGGGAGATTTCCAAACTTGTGGAAGGAGGCAAAGGTTGTAATTTTGTGCAAAGGAGCAGATAAGGACAGAACGCAACCAAAATCTTTCAGACCAGTATGTTTATTAAATGCTATTTGCAAGATCTTTGAACAGTTAATATATAAAAGAATAATGGAAAATAGGTTGATGCTGGGTATGAATAATAAACAATTTGGTTTCAGAAAGGGATATTCAACTGAGGATGCAATATTAAAAATTCAAGAAACAGTTTCAAAAAGCCAAAAGAATTATGTAATTTGATTATTTGTGGACATATCGGGCGCTTTTGATAATTTATGGTGGCCGTATTTTTTCGGCATTTTAAAAGACAAGAAATATTCAAGTACTATTTATAATTTATTAAAGGATTATTGTTCCAATAGAGAAGTATTCATTGGTGGATAAAATTTTGAAACTAGGAAGAAGATAACCAAGGGTTGCCCTCAGGGTTCTATCTTGGGGCCCCTTTTTTGGGATATTTTATCAGAAGATTTACTAGAACTACTGAAAAGAGATCATAAGGTTTTGGATGTAATAGCGTATGCTGATGACATAGTCATAATGATGGATGGACAGAGCAGACTAGAGCTAGAAAATAAAGCAAGAGAAGTTACAAATACATTATCAAATTGGTGTTTCAGAACAAAACTAAAAATTGCACCAAACAAGTCAAATTATGTGCTTTTTAAGGGAAATTTAAAGCGGGATCCTACAGTGAAGATAAATAATCAGAACATTAAACGGGAAAAAGAGATGAGATATTTGGGTATCATGATAGATGAAAAATTTCATTTCAGAAAACACACGGAGTATATCAGGCAGAAAACAGAGAAAATAATGCTAAAGCTAGCAAGAATAACCAATTTAAATTTTGTACTTCCATTGCGTAACATACAGATATATCATAACACCATTTTTGCTTCAATTATGACGTATGCGGCAGCAGTTTGGGCAGAAAGGATGGATGATGTGCAAATAAGAAGATTGTTGAGAAGAACGCAAAGAAAAGTATTATTACGTCTGACAGGAGCTGTAAAAACAACACCAACTATGGCATTGCTAGTAACAACGGCCATTTGGCCGATTGATTTATTAATAAGATTGAAGGGCGCAACATTTTGGTCGAAAAAAGCAAACTTAGAAAAAGTTTATAATATAACTGGAGTCAGAACAAACAAATCTTGGGTGATTAAAAATAGTTTAAAAGATAAATGGCAAAAAGAATGGACAGAAAGTCTAGAAGGTAGAAGAGTGTTTGAAATTTTTCAGAACGTCAAAGAGAGACTAAAATTGAATTTTATTCATCCAACAAAGGGATTTATACATTATATAACAGGACACGGACCTTATAAGACCTATTGGAAGAAAATCAATAAAACTGAAAATGATATATGTGAATTATGTAA
>CM060957.1:40927033-40950869 GCA_030765055.1 Mantis religiosa
GATACCAGATGCACCGTGAAGCTAGATCTGTCCTTTGCTTCTCTAAGAATGTCACATACTTCAAGAGCTTCTCTTTTTTCACATCATGATCTTCTATTCTTCTCCTCTTAATTGCAGTTTCTTCGTGTTCCTCGATATCCACGCTATTTCTTACCTTTTGAACTTCCGTTTTAAATGCGTTTAGCTAGGCGATGGCAAACGTTGCATTGCAGTCTGGTTTCTGCAGCTGATTGTACAAAATGTCCACATGTGGCATGATCTTGTAGAAGAAAGACAGCCAGAATACAAAATTATAATCTTTCAAGGTGGCCATAAATCCAGAAGCCTGAACAAGTGTGGCGCTGTTGTTTAATAGAGCTCTCTTCTGAATAACCTCCATGCATTTAATTAAATTGACCCTGTGTTCGAAAAGCAGAGCACATAGAAGCTAAGCCTGAAGGTCATGCTATAGCCGTCGCTAAGAGTAGGAGGAGCTAGGCTTATAAACCTCCATTTAAGCAATGTATAAGAAGCCCCTCTCATCTCTTCACCTTCCCGCAAACCCCTCAGAGAGCCTACATTTGGGCGAAATCTTAGGTTATCTCTTCACTGCAAACCTGCGGCTCCTACAGCTAATCACTGTTTATTTCGACTTCTGCGGTCATGGGCAGCTACAGACGATAAGCGTAATTGAAACATGTTTGTATGTAAAACAATGCAAACAAGTACAGCTTTAATGTGCAAAATGCACCTGTTGTATATTCAGAATCAGTGGGTGTAGCGGAAACCTGCAACCTTATGGAGGAACCGCCCCTGGTTAGGAGCTAACCAATTCCGTAGTAATTCTTGTAATGGATTTCAATTTACACATGTTTATACTTCTCGAAAATAAAAATGAAAGTCTATATTGCATCTCTCTTTTCTAACTCTTTGCCAAGAAAAGAGGACGAAATTTCAAAGCGAACAACTCTTAAATTCCACTGGGCAACAATGAAAATGTTTCAGGCTTTAAAATAGTGAATTTGCATGTATTTCCATCTGCCGCATTCAAAAATCACCATTAAAATGATAGATCAGCTCTTGCTTTGAAGATAAAGTGACATCTCATTTTTTAAAGTCAAGATTTTTAACTTGGGGGGGGGGGGATTTCTTAAGAGTTGGCACACCTGTCAAATAACGAATAAAATCACAGAGAAATTTTGGAAATTAAGTGATGCAAAAGTTAAAGAAGGCGTTTTTGTCGGATCACAAATAAGAGAACTTGTAAAGTATCCTGCATTTGAACAAATTTTGGAGGGGAAAGAAAAGGAAGCTTCGGAAGTCTTCAAGGGTGCTGTTCATGGATTTTTAGGCAGCAAAAGAGGAAACAACTACAAGCAGTGTTCCTGCAAAAATACCGTAACCTTGGATGCAACATGTCCCTTAAGATCCATTTTCGCTACTCCCATCTGGACTTTTCCCTCCTAGTTGTGGAGCTGTTAGTGATGAATATGGGGAGAGATTCCATCAGGACATTTCTGTTATGGAACAAAGATATCGGGCCGTTGGAATGAAGAAATGCTTGCGGATTACTATTGGTCTATGTATAGGGATTCTGCGGAACTCCATCACAAGAGGCAAGCTAAAAGACTACGAAGTCAATAGGCCACCACATGATTCTCTTCAGACACGACCATCTGCGAAGTATTTTTACAGCAATTTAGATTTCTTAGCATGTACTTACCAGTTAAAAGAATAAAATGCACTCTCATTGTTGTTAGCATGTATGTAATTAAAATGTATCATTTTATCTCAATCCATTAATATGTAATACTACCATCCTGTGTATATCATAGAAACTGGAGCTAATAAATATTTTTCATTGACATATTTGTTTTTCTCAACCCCATTCACTCAGCAACCACATACAGTCACATAAAATCACATATGGTCTTGTTTTTAAATTATTTTTACTTAGCAGTTCTCAAAACGTGCTTTCCTAATGAAATCTTGGTTCACAATTGTTAGGGAAATGGAATTCTCCCACCTCTGTACGTAAGGTGTAGTGTAAGCAAAAACGTGACAAAGCTTCTAAATATTTAAAATAAGGTTATAACTGGTCTATGGGGACAAAGTTTAATTGAAAAAAAAAAAATGTTTTAAGTGCGCTGCATCTTCTGTGTGGTGGTTTCCTATATCTGTTATAGTTTATCAGATACATAGAAGTATAAAGTTTCCTTTGATGAAAGGTGGCTTAAGATGCTGTTATCAGGAAGGTTCAATATATTGATTTTGTCATTTTTTAACAAAATGGTTGCAGTCATTGTAACAACACCGTAAATTTGAGTTGAACTTTCTTGAAAATCTTCATATAGATACTTCGTTTTGAGGGATACACTGGCACAGAAGGACCATTCTTTTAAACTTATTTCAGGACTTCAAGAGTTCTGGTGTCGAAATCTTGGATTGGGATGTAATATATAGGTAGAGAAGGTAATAATTTGCAGTGCCATTAGTATTTCATGTCAGTAGGTATTGTTCAGTTGTTGCAGACTTTCTGTCCACCCTGTGTTCGTTGTGAACTGATCATCTCCGACTTCCCCTCGTGATTGTTCACCCTAGTATTGCGTTACCCTGAGTTCAGAAAGTAACATGTTAGAGTGGAGAAGATTAGTTTCATCTAACACACGGGTGGACACGTTTCAGCTGACTGAGCTCGTTCCAGAGAGAGGTTCTATTTGTATGTTCTAAGGGTAAAAGTTTGCTCCCAAAAGCTGTGAGAGATTTGACAGAGCAAGCTCCTTCTAAGGTGTTGTAAACCTGTCTCACAAAACTTATGTCATCGATTATGGTCATGAGAATGATACTGCACACCTTAGTACGTCTCTGCAGCTGCCGGCCAGCTTTGCAGAAATTCTAACGGATGATAATAAGGTAGTGGAGAAAGCTTTCAGGTTCTTTTCAAGGTTAGATTTTAGAATTTAACGAAGATAATTTTTTGCAGTTTTGATTTATATTTCTTTGTGTTTTGTTATACACATGTATTGTTTGTAAGTTTATTTACACCTTTATACAATTTTAGAAACAATTATGTCTGGCTTTAGCCATGAATAATTCTTTAAAGGGCGCTGAAACTTTTTTTTGTTGTAATTTACGTCCTCCAACGTTAGTCATATCGGATGATGAATGGAATGGGTGAAATGATGTTCAAATGAGCCCAGGGTCCATAGAGCTTAGAGTTACCCGACATTCGTCTTTCAGGATAAGGGAAAACCCCCGGCAAAACCTTATCCAGGTAACTCACCCTGACCGAGTTTCGAACTCGGGACCTCTTGAACGTCAGGCAGACACTCTACCACCATGCTACCGAGGCGGGCGCTGATAATCTCAGCAGCTGAGCGCCCTTATACATACACATCATCATCATCATCATCATCATCATCATCATCATCATCATCATCATCATCATCATCATCATCATCATCATCATCATCATCATCATCATCATCATCATCATCATCATCATCATCAGGATGATACTAATTTTTGAGATCTCTTAAAATTATTGTTAACCATTTAACCAAATTAATTTAAGCCAGTTTCTATTGTGGTTGTCAAACCACACTCTCTTTAACCTTTTTTTCTGATTTTACATGATGCATATGTGAATGCTGGGGAGATCTCTTATCCATCGTGATTTCAGTTTACTAATTTGTTTGTTATTCAGTTACATATATTTTCATTTTTCGTATACGCTTTGACACTAGAGTTATAACTGGTAAGATGCATATTGTTGTGAAGAAATTATAAGTGAGGAAATAGGTTTCTTAGTGTAAAACAAGTGAATAATGTAAGAAGCATAGCTAATAATTTCTGAATAGAGTAAGATATTAGCTAACCAATGTACCTAAATGTTTAGAAAAACAAAAAGATTAATAATAAATCAGCAATTAGGCGAAGAAGCAAAATCAACAGAAGCTCCATTAGCTTTAAGATTCCGATAATATTTGGAAATTAAAACTTTCAGAAATTGCAGAGAATTAGTATATGATTCTGAAAATTATAAAGGAAAGTAATACTTCAGCCCGCCACAGAATAATAGGGTAGAGCGCGGCTACTCCGTTCATTTCAGATTTATTGTGTTATAGAACAAATAAAAAACAATTTTTATGTAAAACATAGAGCAAAGCAGTCTATATTGATCCATTAAAGTGTACAGATGTTATAAACACACACATTTTAGTTGCTATAGTTGTGATCAAATAAAACAGCGAATGATGCACAGAAAGGAAATCTCAGAAGTAACGGGGTTATTGCGCCCAGCGCTGGGGCTATTACCGCTCACAGTACTTTTGTAGTTTGATTAAATACATTTGCCACAAATGAAGTTTTTCTTAGCAACTTCACTTCGAGAATCCCATAGTCCACATTTCTGCCATTTGATCCAGTCTCCTTTGGTTGCTGATTTCGGAGAATGAAACTTTAACCCACAAAATCCACAGTTGCATCCTCCTCATCACTGTATTCTATTTGGACTGGAGCCAATTCATCATTTGACTCACAATTCTCACAACTTAGTTTTACAATAGGTCTACGCTCTACGCTTTTCTTTCTTTTTGCTCCGGTGTACAGCCAAAGCCTCTTGCTGCCAAGTATTTTAACCTAGATTTCTCCTCCTCCACTGTAGGATGACCAACTGATTTGTCCACCCCTCCTAATGCTTCTTGACTTGACGACCCTTGAGTGTAGGGAAAGGCACTCTGAAGAGGCGCGCTGCTCCTCTCATACCTACATCACCGTTTAATACGCTCGTAACAACACGAGCAATGTCGTCCTCGTCCAGTTTCGTTCCAGCTTCCTTTGTTTATATGTGTGTACCATCTAAAACGATCAAATAAAGTTCAGTAATAGTTGTATAAGAAATAGGTTAAAAGAGTACAAAAAGCCTATATTATAACTGGGCGAGAATAGCCCCGTTTGCTTGGACGGAATAGCCTCAAATGTTGAACTTTTGAAGTTGCGCGCCATGTAAGAACTATGATAAGAGAAAGCGCGCCATCTGCTATCAATGGACGTAACCAAAACTATAACTTACCCTGGCACTGGTTTTCTATTAAAATATCTCTAACTGAAGACACTAAACCCTAAGCTACAAACGCTATTTCTTATTCAAGGCAACACAAAGCAACTTAAGTTACTTACCTTGTAACCTTCTTCTGTTAATACTATTAAAACAGGAGCCTAAAACCAGAAGTAGATTCACAGAAACGTAGCACAAACACCAAGCTTGACAATGAACTGGCAGGCAAATCACCGCTGCCCATGATTGTTGGGCAGTAAACCAATTTCCTTAGTTCGGGCGGAAAAGCACCGTAAGCGGAATAGCCCCGCTCTGCCCTAAGAGTGTTTCAGATCGAATATAAAATTTATTTGATAATACTTTTTGTAGGAGTTATAGTGAGACAGTTATGGAATAATGTGATTTGTTTTGATAAATCAGGTTGTATACCTAATATTCCCACAAATATCAGATGACAATTGATTTATTCCAACAGTTTGCAATGTACAGCTTTGGCTACACTTATTTGTTTTACCTTGTTGCTACCTTGGCTTACAAGACACCCTGGTCTTCTGCTCTGTAAGGTAGCTCTTAACCTCCATGTCTCCTTGTTACTTAATGGCCGGGCCGTGGCTCGGTGGTTAGACCGCTTGGCTCTCACCAAGGCGGTCCGGGTTCAATCCAAGGCGACCGCAAAGTGAGATTTATGGTGGACAACAAGGCGCTGAGGCAGGTTTTCTCCGGGACATCCGGTTTCCCCATCATCTCATTCCACCGATGCTCCATCTTCATCTCATGTATCATCAGTGTCACCGTCTGTGGTGCCGTATGTAGTAAAAGCGGGTGTTAAACACTACAATTGTTACTTATTTAGTTCCATTCTTCCACCTTAACTTCCTTTCATATATTCTTTGCACTTCTGGCCCATTTTTCTTTTACTTTCTGCAAGAACTCACCAATAATTCTTACATTCTTTTCCTCCCTGCCCGCTAAGATTTTTATAGTTACTGCCCTCTTCTCTACATCCTCCCATTTTCGTTCCAAAACCTTTTCCTACATATTGCAGCCTCCTCGCATCCTGTTACATAGTGTTCTATGTTTTCTTTCCCCCCACACAATTCACAATTTCCCTTTTCCCTACCTCTTATCCCTCTTAGATATATTGTTCCTGTTCCCATCCAAGCTAACCCTTCTCTCCCTTGCCTATTGCAGTAATCTACGTATGATTCTCGTCCCCAATTTCTTTTTATTTGCTTGTAAATTTGTAATTATTTCATATTTTCTAGACTTCCCCATATTTCCTGTCTTTCTATCTCTTCTATTCTGCATTTTACCAACTTACCCACATCCCTTGTATTCCTTTCCTCTAATCTCTATATATCTCCCGTTTCTATTATTTTCATAATTCCTCCTGTCTCTGCCCACCAACTATTTGAGTCCATTAATCCTTTTTTGCTGTCTCATGCACAATTTCATAATTTCCCCTTCTTCTTTGGTCAAACACCTATACCAAAATTTTATTATTCTTTCCATTATTATTCCATTTCTCGTTGTCTTTCCCAATTCTATTAGATATTAGTTGCGTTCTGAAACTGTCGCTGAAAGAGATATCTGCTTACATGAAAGACGGGACAGTTTTCTACATAATTTTGTGTTTACAGCTAAGTACAAATTAGTCATTATTGTTGCAAAATCCTTTATAATGGAGATGGAGAGAGATCAGTATAATATGAATAAGCCTAAGCTATACTTCATGAGGAAGGTACATCGTAGCAAATAAGTATTCCTCTGCTGCAAAGAGCTAAGCCTTAAAGAAGCATTAAGACGATTGCTTTTCGTGCATTCAGCTGCGCCTTCGAAATGAGATATAAAAAACTAATTTGCCATCCGGCATTTCATCCAGCAAGTTCTAGAAATAGCATCGCTTCTCTTTCATCACTACCGCTCTCTCTCTTTCTCCTTGTTCAACGAAATCTATTCTTCTCCTTAACTTTTGGAAAGTTACGCATGGAAAACAAAGAAGTTCATTTGAATGGCCCTGACAGACAAAATTCTTGGTAGAAGTTACAGCGGCGATAGCATTTCCGTCCTATGTTCTGTGCTCCTACATTCTTTCTTTAGCAAATTCGAGGTTTCGAGTAATTTCCCTTTCTTTGATTCCTGTATTCTCAAATGGAAGTTGCAGAGAGCCATAGTGCATGCATCGAAGATAAGAAAATGAGAGTAAAAGAGAAGAGGAAACAGAAGAACAATATCCCCTGCTAATAAACTACCCTTCCAGTCGCTGTGTAAATACAAGACTTACACGCAGTTGTGATGACTAAATTTGCTGAATTAAACTCCAGAGTACCTCATACAGCATTCTCTGTATAAGTATATAAAAACTGCATAATGCATTTAAAGTGCTAGGCAGTAGCAAAACTCTGCAACAAATCAATATACTTTGGGGAATTACAGCAATTGAGAGCTTCAACTAAAATAAAAATAAAATAAAATAAAAATCTGCATACCCCGGCACTTAATTTCTTAATCCGGGGTAAATATTCAGACTTTTATTCATTTATTAAAACATCAAAAACATATACAAAAACATACAAAATTTACAGATTACAAATAAAATAAAAATAAAAAAATAAAAAGCAACGTTTAAAAGCATTTTAAAATATAATCTAATCAAACAAATGTCCACACCACATTTCTAAAAAACATACATAAAAATAATTAAAAATTTCAAAAATATAACTAAAAATTTAATTTTTCCTAATCCATCCGTTTCAAGATTTTATAAACTTAATTTAATTTTTTTAATAAAAATTTCAAACACACTTAAAATATTTTAAACATAAAATATAATATTACTGGTTTCCAGTAACACATAACTGGTAATCCAGTTATTAACTTAACTATTATTTAAAATTCCCTATAATAAAGTATTGCCGCAGGTAGCCGGCGGCCAACATTGGTGCTGGTATCCAGCACTACTTTTTATTCAAACAAAAATATCCTAACCACACAAAGCTATCAATTACAGATTGAATAATTACCAACCATACATTTTCAAAATATGCAATTATTAATTTATCTACTTTCAAAAATTAATAAAATATTCTTGCAATTCTTTATAGTTTAAAGGAACAAAAATATTATTAAGAAAATTATATAACATTTCAAAATTATTATTTACAATCATGAAAATATTCATTTATAACTTATATATATATATATATATATATATATATATATATAACTTTACTCTAACTTCCTGATATATTATTTATAAAATTAATATCACAATTAATATTTAAAACCAACAAAAAATTTAATACAAAATATTAATTTACACTTCCAATTAAAACATAAATTTTAATACAAAATTAAAAATAAAAATTTAAAAATATAATTTATTATTAATAAAATATTAAACTTATTTAAAATTTAAATTTTTATTATTTAATTTAATAATACAAATATTATAGCTTTATCACTTTTTGTATATAAACAATTAAAATCAGATAATGATATTTAAAATATTTTAATATTTAATATTTCTATTTAAATTTTTGAAACATGAATATAAGCCTTTATAACTTCAAATTTCAAGAAATTTATTTGTATTTCAAAAATAATAATCATAAAATTATTTCACAAATAATTAAATTACAAATATATATTAGCTTCAACTACTTCTTAAAAAATACCCCAAATACACGCCTATTGTGTGTTTGAAATGGGATCGGATTTCTGCGGTGTTGTCGTATTGCATTTCCCCCAAGTGGTGAGTGCGAAACGGCAAACTAATTGATCTGTGATAAATACTATTCGCGCTAAGACAAAAATTCCGATTTTGCAAAAACTGATCCATGAGAAAGGAGAGAGTAATATTTTTAACATAACCATAAAAGCTCCATATTTTTAGCTCAAATAGTATTCCTTATACAAGTAAATAAAGCAGATACTACTATACTATAACAATGCATTGCGACGCAAGTACTGTAATGAATGTCTTTATTTGTTGGCATGAACCCGTGAACGTATATTTGAAATTACCCAGAGTTGAATCGTAAACATTTGAATGACGCGGTAAAAGAAATATGTACTTTGAATAAGCCAAGGTGTTTGTTAAATTCGATGAGAGGAAACAATACACTTCTTGCTGGTATGGTCACATTATATCTTTCTTTATGAATGGTTCGTAATCTCTAATTACTCTAGAGTTCAAAGCAGTATTATTCAGTTATTCTTCCATGAAAGTGTATTAGCTGGATAATGAGACGCTATCTACATCCCCCTCCCCTTACTACTGCTGGAACAATCCAACAGAGTTAATGTGTGGTCAAATTATGTTACATACAGTAATAATATTTTTAAACTGACTGACGTTGAACGACTTACTCAACAACAATTGACAAGGAACCCAACAAGACTGGGAAAACTGCGTGAGACATCAGATAAACTACAAGAAGACGACTTTTGGAAAGAAATAGCACGCAACGAGATTTTGGAACCTATCATCATAAATTTGCATTACTCAGACGTTGAAGACAATGACAATGACGAATTATCTGTTAACGTAAGTAACATTCACAGCTATACGGATGCACCGCTGGTATGTTCGTTGGATTGGAAAAATAAGTAATTAATAAACTATAATTAACATCAACTAAATATCTAGAACATTTTTGTACGAATATTCATGTTGCAAATGTGATTTCAGCAACTGCATTATTATAAAACTTTGGAAAATTTAGTTTTGCGTTCCCTTACGTCTAGCGGCACGAACACTCGCAAGTGTGCGAGAGAGAGGGAAATATTAAAAGAGTGGGGATAACGAGGTGGTTGCTCTAACGCATCTGTTTGGCTACATTTGAATCACACAATAAACAAATGACACAGTACAGTGGAATGTGCACTATATTAATACAGCAGCACTTTTATTGAAGTTACATTTCAAAAAATCTGAGCATCACATTCCCATGACATCTCTTAATCAGTTATTAAACAGACGTATCTATCTATCTACTTAGTTTAAATAGAGATATACGGTTGTAGGTATAAATCTTATGACATATATTGTAGGTAATGTCAGAAAAGGAAAAATAAATTGGTTTGAAGTGATGAATAAATCGCTTAACAGCTTCCCCCTGTGTGCTGGCTTAGCAATACGAGTCGTGTCCGTAAAATAAGGTCACCAATTTTATTTAATATAGAGGACATGTTTATTGTCAATGAATGTTATATTTATGGAAAGGCGGAGCTTACAGCTATTTTTCAACGTAGTCACCATTGTGATCGATGCACTTTTGCATGCGCTGTGGCAGTTTTTGTATACCCTTGTCATAGCACTCTCCCGCCAAGTTGCACAGGTAGCGCTCAACCTCGTTCTTCAAATCATCGTCGGTCTGGAAATGTGTTCTACCCAGGTGTGACTTCAGCTCAGGAAACAGATGATAATCACTAGGTGCTAAGTCTGAACTTTAGGGGGTGGGTGAGGATGTCCCATCCGAACTGGGCCAGGAAATCAGCCGTTGCGTGTGCAATAGGGGGACGAGCGTTGTCGTGATGAAAAATCACACCTTTCTCCTTCGACTTTGAATGGCATGTCGATTTTTTTTAAAGTCTCACAGTAGCTAGCGACATTTATTGTTGTGCTGGTAGGAATAAACTTGCACAACAATACACCTGTTCTGTCCCAGAATACACTGATCATCACTTTGCCGGCAGAAAAAGTTTGTTTGAACCTTCAAGGCTTCGGCGAATTCGAATGCCGCCACTGACGAGAACGTTCTTTGGTTTCTGGTGTTGGGCAGTGCATCCAGGTGTCATCGCTAGTGACAATTGAATCCAACAATTCATCGCCCTGTTCTGCATAGCGCTCCAGGAATAGGTGGGCCGCTTCAACACGTTGCCGTTTATGGTCTTCGGTGAGCATTTTGGGGACCAACATCGCACACACCTTGCGATAATGCAAATGTTTGGTCAAAATCTTGTCAATCGTAGCCTTACTGAGTTCAGGGATAAATTCGCACACCTCGCGAACTGTCAGAGGCCGATCTTTAAGCATTTCTTGCTCCACTTTTGCATTTGTTTCGGCTGAAACCGAAGGCCGACCAGAACGATGTTCGTCATGGACGTCTGAACGCCTGTCTTTGCTCTCTTTGACCCACCTTCGGAAGTTTTTGACGTCCATACACTGTGGCCCACAGACTTCGCATAACTGAAGATTCATTTCAGTGGTAGTAGTGCCCTTGGTAATCAAAAAACGGATCACTGTACGCAACTCGCACTTGGTGGTGGAAGTGACAGGAAGCTCCATCGCAAACGACTGCCCAGCCAAGGTTAATGGTTTCAACGGGTTCACTGTAGAGGGGATTTTCAGGGGTGAAACCAAGCTACACGCCAGTGTTGCCAGATCTCGCGTAATAGCGTTCCTCACGCTACATCGCCTTGGATACCTTATTTTACGGGCACGCGTTCCCCTGATCAGCTGTACTTCTTACCCAATTATTCGTTTTAACACTTCAAGACCTCTTGGTCGGTCCATGTGACACTGCCACTTCAAATATCCACACAGGAAAGAGCCTTAGAGGTTGATCAGCAGATCTGGGCGTCCATTCAATCCACCTTCCTGGAAATTCATATATTATGTAATTTACCAACAAATTCCAGTTTGACATTTTTCAAAAGTTTACTTACCATCCTTCGTTCTGGATGCATTTCATTAAACCAGACACAAATCTGTTTTTGGGTATTCCTCCTATCAAAATATCCGATTATTATTAATATTTCAATTGGTTGTCTTTCTGTAAGTTGTGCCAAGGCTAGCTACTTTCAGGAAGTTCGTGTGTGTGTGTATGTGTGTGTGTGTGTGTGTGTGTGTGTGTGTGTGTGTGTTTGTGTGTGGTGTTTAACGCCCGCTTTTACTACATACGGCACCGCAGGCGATGACTCTGATGATAAATGAGATGAGGATGGAGCACCGGTGAAATAAGATGGTAGGGGAAACCGGAGATCCCACAGAAAACCCGCCCCAGCACCGTGTTGTCCACCACAAATCTCACTTAGCGGTCGCCTGGGATCGAACCCGGGCCGCCTTGGTGAGAGCCAAGCGGTCTAACTACAAGCCACGGCGTGGCCTCATACTTTCAGGAGGATTTTGCAATGAAGCTGCATTGTTGTTCTTATTAGCTTAGGTTTTGTCTGTATTTATTCAATCCAAAGCCACATATTGAAGTGGACTGCTCCATTGTTTAATTAAAAACTTACTCAATTTGAAGCAATGATACATTTTCCGTTGCTCAGTACACTTGCAGTGAGGTCCTAATTCTTTTAAATTTTGGTTTAAAATATATTTGTACGTTCTGAGACTTGAGGATTGGAAGGGTGCAGAAAAAAAGAAATGTTGCAACAAAAACGCATAGAAAAATGAAGGCATGTTAACAACATAGAGATTTTCTAAAGTACTTCACTTCAAAGAGTTGCAGGGGTTATTGGCATTGCTCCACACTTTTCATTTATCCGGTATATGGTAATTGAGGGTGCGGCAGTGACAATGTGTTTAAGTAGTGGGCATGGCAAAGGACTTTAAACTGTAACCTAAATATTATTATTATTACATGATCATCATTATCGCAGAACAACGAAATATCAAAACAAATGCTAAAATGGAAGCAGGCTGAAGAAAGGGAAGGCCAGTCCTTTTGAAAATAGTGGCCAAGTACTTCGTGATACGTTCACACCCAAATCACCCTAAAAGTTTTTTTTTAAATGTTTCGTCATTCAAGTGATGATTTATACTTAAGGGCGCTCAACTCAATGGTCATCAGTGCCCTTTCAAAAACTGCATATCACTCTACTATTCTTCCTTTCACTTAACGTATTTTTAACTTTCCTTTGGCTTTCCTGTGGTTTTAATTCGCTTTGCTCCAGCTACGCTTTGGATTTGCTTTGGCTTCATTCTGATTTTACTTTTTCTCTGCTTTGGTTGCACTTTGGCTTTGCTTTGGCTTTGTTTCGACTTGACTCAGGCTCCACTCTGGTTCCGCTCTGGCTTCACTCCGGCCTCACCCTAAACTCACTCTAACTCCACTCTAAAATCACTCTAACTTAGATCTGGCTTGGCTCTGGTGTTGCTCTAGCTAAATTCCGGCCCTCCTCCGGTCCCGTCTGGTTTCACTCTGGCCTCACACTAACTTCATTCTGTACCTTAACACTTTCTTCACTCTGCCTTCGCTCTGGCTAGGCCCCGGTCACCACTCCGGTCCCGCTCCGGCTTGGCTTTGGCTCCGCTCAAGTTCCGCTCTGGCTACGCTCTGGCTTTGCTTTGGCTCCCTCTGGCTTTGCTCTGCCTAGGCTCCGGTCAACCCTGCGGTTCCCCACTGGCTTCGCCGTGGCTTCACTGTAACATTCTTTAACTATACTCTCGCTTGTATCTGTCCTCGTTTTGGCTTTGCTCTTGCAAGGTTCTGGCCTTACTCTTCTCCCGTTCCGGCCTCACCCTAACTTCGTTCTGTACCTTAGCTCTGGCTT
Source organism: Mantis religiosa (assembly GCA_030765055.1). Taxonomy (NCBI): domain Eukaryota; kingdom Metazoa; phylum Arthropoda; class Insecta; order Mantodea; family Mantidae; genus Mantis; species Mantis religiosa. The sequence goes on from CM060957.1 coordinate 40,940,577, forward strand.
GGCTCAGGCTTGACACCAGCTTCGCTCTGGCTAGGATTCGGCCACTACTCCGATCCCGCTTTTGTTTTGTTCTGACTCCGCTCTGGCTTCGCTCTGGCTTCACCCAAAAGTCACTCTAACTTCACTATATTCAGTCTGACTTAGCTCTGGCTTGGCTCTGGCTAGGCTCCGGCCCACCTTCGGTCCCACTCTGGCTTCGCTCTGGTCTCACTTTAACTTCATTCTTTATCCTAACTCTGACTTGGCTCTGGCTAGGTTCTGGCCCATCTCAGGTCCTGCTCTTGCTTCGCTCTGGCTTTCCTCTGGTCTCACTCTAACTTCATTTTTTAACCTTACTCTGGCTTGGCTCTGGCTTCGCTCTGGTTTGGCTCTGCCTAGGTTCCGGCCCTTCTCCGGTCGTGCTTTGGCTTCGCGCTGGCTTTGCTCTGGCCTCACACTAAGTTAATACTGTAACTTAACCTCGGCTTCGCTCTGGTTAGGCCCCGGTCACCACTCTCCTCCCGCTCTGGCTTGGCTCTGGTTTCGCTCTGGCTTTGCACTGGCTTCACTCAAACTTTCTTTAACTTAACTCTGGCATGACTCAGTCTTAGTTGTGACTTAGCTCTTGCTAGGTTCCGGCCGCGCTCCGGTCCCACTCTAGCTCCGCTCTAGCCTCACACTATGTTCATTCCATAATTTAACCCTTGCTTGGCTCTGCCTCCGCACTGGCTCCGCTCTTGCTAAGCACTGGCTTGGCTCTGGCTTTGGTGTGGCTTTTCTCTTGCTCCGCCCTGGCTTTGCGCACACTTTGTTCTGGTTTTTCTCGTGCTTTGCTCTGGTTTTGCTGTGAATCCGCTCTGGCTCCACTCAGGCTTCACTCTGGATTTACTTTGAATTTAGTTTAATTTACTTTTTTTTTTTACTTAGATTAGGTTCAAACACGGATGTGGACCTTCATTGAGCGTTTGGCATTAGCTCTCCCTTACCACTCAGAGGCACCCAATCGAGAGATTTGGCTTGGGGCCCCGGGATCGTCAATTCCCGTACCATACAGCAGTAGGCCCCTGGAGGAATGACATTTAAGTGGCGATATATGTAATGGTATAGAAAATAATTGTGCAAGACAAATTCTGCCACAGATCTGAAGATTATATGATATTATTAACCTCGTTATCTTAGCATATATTATTCATCACAAATTCTATTTATTTTCTGGGTAGCTTATTGTACATGGTGCATTTATCTCAGTGCCTTGCTCTTTTCTGCCCTATGTTAGACTGCGAAAATTAAACAATGAAAAAGAAGGGAAGTATCGCTGGTAGCTCTGATAATTAAGTGAAGTGTTTTCTGTGAACATCCCACATTCCAACCTACGCTTGCAAAAATATACCAAGTTCGACATCAATAGAATTATGCCTCGTTATCATGAATATTGCCGTATAAAGAAATAACAATTATGCATTCCTTCTTTCACAACATTCTAATTAAAATCTATTTAAGCCAATCCCAGAATTATTCTGCTATTGAAACAAATATTAATAAGGAGACCGATTTAATTCCCGACAACTGTAGTCTATAAGCTTTTCTCTTTAAACGAGTATATGAAATATAAGAATGATAACAGAGACACTAATTAAGACGTAATTAAATTACGCAAATCAAAATGTTCATAATTGTTAATGGCAGCCTACACACATCTACGAAATGTTTTGTTTCTTTGAAAAGCTGTAACTCAAAAGCTTTGTTTAAAACAATTATGAAAATAACTGAATATAGGTCTTCAGTTTCGCAGTAGAAAGCTTCACTGTTTAATTAAGTCATTATTAATGATAATATATTTTTTTTACCCATATGATCATCTTTATTGCTATTGTTATCACTATCATTATCATTATTGTTGGTTAGATAATAAAATAAAATTCTCGAAACTGCTGTCTGGTACGGTTATTTATTGTAGTTATAGTAGAGTTAACTGTTCGATTTTGTTTTGTTTTGCCGTGTTACAGTTGCTAATCGTGTGATACAGACACATATAAATGTGTGCACTATGACTTTTCATTGAAGTAACAGCAATTACTTTCTCTTCCATGGAATCTTCAACTAAATGTCAAAGCCTGTTTTTTAAGGTGAGAGGGTACTGCCCAGCTACACAATGCTATTTCCATGATTTTTGGGTGCACATTCCCATAAAATGATTACTGATATATAGATGAAAATTTTTAGGTATGTTCTTTGAGCCTTTATCTTTAATAACGCCTATAAAAATAATAATAATTAATAATAATAATAATAATAATAATAATAATAATAATAATAATAATAATAATGATGATGATGATGATGATGATGATGATGATGATGATGATGATGATGATGATGATGATGATGATGATGATGATGATGATGATGATGATGATGATGATGATGATGATGATGGTGGTGGTGGTGGTGATGGTAATGATGATGGTAATGATGATAATGATAATGATAATGATAATTACTACTATTACTATTGTTATTACTATTATTAATATTGCTATTACCTTTATTATTACTATTATTACTATTGTTATTACCTTTATTATTACTATTATTATTACTATTATTGTTGTTCTTCTTGTTGTTATTTGAAATTTTTTACTGATAATTTGTTATTTTTTAGTTTTTGTAAAAAAGGCACTTAAATTTCAGATTTTTCTATTTTTCCTACAAGTATTATTAATTTCAAACAACAATCCCGTCTTATTATTAGTGTTTTTTGGAATTTACGTCCTCCAACATTAAGTCATATCGGACGATGAATGGAATGGGTGAAATGATGTTCAAATGAGTCCGGGGATCCATGGAGCTTAGTTACCCGACACTCGTCCTTACAGGATAAGGGAAAACCCAGGCAAAAACCTCATCCAGGTAACTCACCCTGGCCGAGATTCTACTTCGGGACCTCTTGAACGTGAGGCAGACACGCTACCACCACGCTACCGAGGCGGGCATTAATATTATTGTTGTTAGTCTGCTTAATGCACACAAAAAATTGAAATGTTTTGGCTGATTCGTTTTTTAAAAAAGTATATCGAAGGCTGAAAAAATGTGGAACTGAGAAAAACAGCTTTAAAGTTTACATATTGATTACTGACTTCTAAAATCAGAACATTCCTGCTGCATTGTCTTGGCACTCTGTAATATAACTTGTTCTTTTCAAGTTACCTTTAATTTTTATTGCCTTCTTGGCCAGTTCTTCAACCATTTTATCTGCTTTCAGGACTCGCAGCTCATCAATTTCTGTATGACTACTATCATGATTAACACATGTACTGTGTGAAATGGACCTACTAACCTCAATATTACACGTGATTTCATTGTCTATTCTATTTATATTTTCACATTTACTGTTCTGCTTTTAATAAAATCATTGCCTGGAAGCTTTCTCTTTCCCAATGTTTTTAGCTTACCCATATCGTATATTCACCAATAACTAGTACAAAATATTATCCTGAACAAATAACGGTCCACATACACAGCCAAAGACAAAAGAAAAACTAGCATCATTTGAGTTTGTAAGATCCCTTACAAAACAAGGCTTAGTTCAGAAATATCTGTTCAGTATTACAGAACTTATGATCGATTTTCTGAAAGCTTACGAAAAGGGGCGTGGCAAAAACTTAACACCTACTAATATAATTAGCAAACTAGCTACAAAACTTACCTCCAATGAACCTTTAACTATATATATGTAATCTAGAGGGATGACATAATTAAATGTAAAAATAAGAAAAGGAGAATTTTAACCCCAAGTGAAGTACCTTCTCACCTTAAAGCATGTTGCTTTATAACTTCAGAACCTCACATTCAAGTACAAGGTTTTATAAATCCCTTTTAATATTTCAGTAATGCATTAAATTAAATTAGAAGGCATTTTACGGGTCATGTGTTAGAGAAAGGATTGAGTTTTGCAATGCCGAAAGAGTTATCGAAGTTGGTTGAGTGGTTGTTGAGATTACGGTGCACATTAATTCTTTCTCTCTCTTTCCCTCCCTGTCTCTCTCTGTCTACCTCTATTCATACATTAATTATATAAGTTTTGTTTTCATATATTGTATAACTATCTACAAATAATCCAAAAGGCACTTACAACTATAATGGAGCAGTATGTGACACGAATTTAGTAATTTTGTCAGGCGGTTCACAGACTCGAGATGCCTGGAAGCACGATAGATCCACGATAGATAGAAGCACGATAGATAGATAGTAGCATGAAATAAAATAATCACCTTTCTGTTGTAACAGTAGAAAACCCTGTATAGAAACATATGAATGTAGCACTTTCTTTTATTTTTGTTACTTTTCTACTTTGACACCCGATACCAATTGAAACGAAATATAAGGTACAAAATGGTATCTGAAAGGTTATGTCGCAATTTGTAGAAGTTAATTTGTCACTTGTCATGTTTCCTCAAGCCCTTCCTCAAGGGAACTCGTTTCTGAGGTATACCCTAGTATTGTCCACTTCACTCAGTACTTGTACGGACAAAATCAATTCCTCCGCCTCGGCTCTCTTGATCCTGCTCGCTTGTGTTCACAGCCGGTAAAAAGCTATGGATACTTTTTATACGCCACAATGAGCATGAAGCGTTGCGGAAAAATTCACATATATATTCCCTGCCTATCTGTATCTCTATCAGCTTCCGGCTTTCTCATGCCCGCGCGTTTTTGTGTTCCTTCCTACACCAAAGTTATATCATAATACTTTTCAGCATAGCGAATAGCTCCGCCCTTTTCGTATCTCAGACACATTTTATATCTTATACTAAGAATTTATAGCTCCTAACCTCAATATTTCATAAGCAGATGTATCATACAGTACTGTATAAAAATGCATCAGGTATTAAACAACAAGATGTATTCATAAATATTAAAAGCAGACGCATTATTAACAGTGTATTATTCTTCATACTTAAGTTTGATTTATGAGTCACTATGTTTACACTCAAACATCACTTACTTGTTATATAATTGAAATGTTTTCAAGATCATTCGATCTCATCCTCAGCTGTTTGGTGACTAAATGAACCTTCCTCTTCTTCCACTACTACGGAGCTCCGATCACTCTGCCATCTGGTGTTAGGGGCACTAAGTTTTAATACTTCATTTAATGCCGGGATTTCAAAATTTATAACTTTATCATGGTTTTTGGTTATGAATATTTTTTTCCCAAATATCCAATTCTATGGGTGTACCTAATGATTTTAACAGTTTAATCTTGTGGCCAATGTTGTGGTTTTCTGTCCAAAAATGGTGTGAAACTGCAGATTTTTCTGTTTGTTTCAACTTAATGTTCCTCTGGTGTTCTTTTTGCCTGGTTAACAAGTTTCTCTTAGTTTTTCCTATGTAGCTTTTTCACAGGTTTCACAATTAATCTGATAAATTCCTGATTTCAAATTGTTGGGGATTGTATTTTTCAGTGGTGTATTTAGCAGGTTCCTCAGACTGAATTTGTTTTGGGGTGCTAGTTTTAAGTTTAGTCTTTTGAAGATTCGTTCAAATTTTCTAAAAGCCCATGGTAGGTAGGTGAATTTTCTATATTGCCAATTTGTGTTTTTAAGTGGTGTGAGAGTGGTATTTTTTTATATTATCTTCAGTTTTTCTTTTCGATTCATCATGTTCCTTATGATGGCTGGGTTGAATCCATTTAATACCGCTATGTCTTTTATGTGTTGTTTTTCTTTCAAAAATTCATCCTTACTCAGTGGGATGTTGTATAGCCGGTGAATTAGACTTCTAAAGGCAGCTAGTTGATGTGAAACTGGGTTGTATTCATTTTTCTTTATGTAATTATCTATGTGTTTAGGCTTCCTGTATATTCCAAAATCTACACCATGACGATTTCTAGTAATCTTGAGGTCCAAAAAGGGTAGGGTGTTGTCTCTTTCTACTTCCATAGTAAATTGGATGTGATTATCTTGCAGGTTTAGTAATTTTAGAGAATCTTCTCTTAGTTTTTCCGGAATGATAGCAAAAGCATCATCAACATATCTCCGCCAAAATTTATAAATCTGTGGGAAGGCCTTTACTATTTGTGTTTCAAAATAGCTCATGTATAGGTCTGCTAAAATAGGCGAAAGTGGGCTCCCCATAGCTAATCCTTTTGATTGTCTGTAGAATTTTTGGTTAAACATGAAGTAATTATTCCTTATGCATAAATCTGTAAGATTGATAATGTCATTTATTTCTCTGGGGTCCTACAACGGATCTTAAAAATAAGATGTATTCACATACTACATAGGTCGTTTCAGAACGGCACCGAAAGATTATAACCGTTGTGTAGTTTATAACAACTAGTCCGAATTTTGGTGTCGTAGCTTTTATGTTATTTTAGGTATAATTTTATGCAGCATTAATTATTACATTATTTTTTTTTATTAGACAGCGCAGGGACCACTGGTGTGCGAACCTCAAAAGCTGTTATTGGGACGCACCGGCCACGAAAACAAAAACATTACTCCTTGCTCTTTATCAGCGACCCTAGCCTAACTTTCAGGTAATGGGACATAGAGCAGTTACTTGTGAAAAAGTCGACTAATAGCTTGGACAGCTGCAAGGTTTCTCCTCAGTGTAAAACTACACATTCCGTCCTAACAGAGTGAACTTTGCGCGTACTTAGATAGCAAATCTAAGCAATATGGAGCGCTATAGAAATGCCGAAATGACGGATTTGGTTTTCATTAATGGTTTTGACCATTAGTTTAGTTTCATTAAAAATATGAACTGTAAAAATAGTTACATCAATGGTAATATTTATTTATTTAACTTCAGAGCATTTTGTTATGATCTTAATTGTACAATACTTTCAACCACTTACTGTAAATATCAACAGCTTCCTTTTCAGTTACAAATGCTTTATTTAGTATTATCAAACACGTGAAATAAAATGCTCTTCTCATTGCATGAGGCGTTTAGTTGTGGTTAATTTATCCACACATCTTTGATTTTTTTGGTGTAATTTACGTCCTCCAACGTTAAGTCATATCGGACAATGAATGGAATGGATGAAATGACGCTTAAGTGAGTCCGGGTTCCATGGAGCTTAGTTACCCGACATTCATCTTACCGAATAACTGAAAACCCCTAAAAGAACCTTATCCAGGTAACTCACCCTGACCGAGATTCGAACTTGGAACCTCTTGAACGTGAGGCAGACATACTACCACCACGCTACCATATGTTCTGTTCTGCTTGGCAATTAATGCTTCCATCCTCAACCTCTCTAGCATTGACTTCCCTCTAAAAGTTATAAGTTGCATATTGTCTCATTATAGATTGTGAACTGCGATGATTTTATACTACACGTTGTGGGTAGGGTGGTGTACACTTAACGGTGTTTTGCCATAAATATTTACAATTTAGTTTGCAAATGGGAGCGTCGCAGAAAGGATATGGTAACCGAAATGAAATGTGAAGTGTTTAACGCCCGCTTTTACTACATACGGCACCGCAGGCGAGGACACTGGTGATACACGAGATGAAGATGGAGCACCGGTGGAATGAGATGACGGGGGAAACTGGAGAAAACCCGCCCCAGCGCCGTATTGTCCACTACAAATCTTACTTTGCGGTCGCCTGGGATCGAACCCGGGCCGCCTTGGTGAGAACCAAGTGGTCTAAGCACTGAGCCATGGGGCGGCCAGGGGGTCCGATGGTAGAGGTAAATGGTAAAGGGCATTTGTATTCAGGTTACACATAGATATAAATAGCACAACTTTCTACGAAATTCCAGTTTACTATAACCTCATGATTTTCTACAATACAAATCAATCCCGAAGTCTTGAGGAGACTTTGGGTGGAATGGTGTTGATGGCTAAATTAGTACATTAAGACCCAGTCGGGCTTATCTTCGAGGAGATGTCGTTGGGTGGTGAAGTGAAGATTTCGATTAGCCTCCAGCCGCAACGATACACTTTAGACTCCCCGCGCGCCTCGATAATCACCGCTATAAGCCCAAAAAGAGGGGACCAACAGACATTGAACCTAGGGACTTTTCCCCTTTGATCAGAAGAAAAGTTTTTCTGGAACATTCCATCCGCCAGGTTGGTTTAAGTCCAAGGAACTGCTGATCATCCATAACCAACTACCGGGTTCAACGTCTAGAGTTGCTGGGTTTGGCATTGTTACTTGGTTAATGATCCAAAATTATGCAAATTACAGGTTTGTCGTCATATACTCCTTTATGAGATTTCTACATCTTTACTTCCACAGATTAATACCTTCAATTGTATAGAGAAACCTCATGGCATCAAAATTTTAAATAAATTCCTAAAATAAATCAAGTTCCTTCACTTCACTACAGCATATGCGACAATATGTCCAAAAGCTTACTTGCTATCGTGGACTGCTATAAAGGAATTTTGAAACACGTTAAACACTGATAAGCAATAATTGAGCAGTAGCTTCTTTATTGCGGTCTCATAGACCAAACATACTCTTAATAGTAGCAAGCTACTGTGGAGTATGCCGGTATATATACAAACAGCACGCGGTATGGCGTGTGACCTATACCTGCAAACTCCGACACTTTGAGGCACGTATTGTTGTTCCTGTCACTGCCAAATCCACACTCATTCTGGAGCATTTTTACGCGGCTCTATTGACGGTAAAACTATCCATATGTGTCACATAAAATATGAGCAATTACTTCTATATCTTCATTCGGTGTCCTTTTGAAACACCCTGTATATTGCTTTCAAGAAGTGTTTCCTAGAAGCGCTGATATAATGAAAGCATCCACAGTAAAACCAAATTGAAAACATTTTTGTGCAGTTTCTATTAGTTACAGCTGCCAACTCATTGATAATTGCGCAATAACAAGCGAAAATGTGGAGTGACTTTCCCACACGACTTCGTGTGTGTTCATAACAGTAGGACAAATAAAACGAGACCGAATCTGCATATGACTCTACAAAAATTAAGTGCTTTATTGTATTGTTGTAACTATAATTAAAAAATATACATATATTTGTTTGTGTGGTACTCAAAGGTAATTTTCCATATTCATTACGTCGAAAATAAGGCTAGCTACAGTGCAGCAATAAGTATTATACAAATATAATTACTTTTCACAAAATACTTCCCTTATATTAAGATAAATGGTGTTGATTTTTCTTATTAACTGAATTCGTTGAAGTTGCAATCGATTTCACGAGCTTTTTTCGCGTCGTCTGTCAGAGAAAACAAATTCGTCGTTAAGGAAGTTATTATGTTGTTTTTGAAACAAAAACGAAACGAAACAAACTTAAGAGCAGAATCAAATGTTGGTGTTTCAAACTTCATTACGCGAGATTTATTTTTTAAAATAAATATATTTTCCTAAACCATTAAGTCTATCAGGACATTTAATTGTTTAAATAATTTAACTTCAGGATTTGTATTATACTTAAATAACCAAAAAATTATCTGCTACGGCCGATTTATCAGTTTCTTTATACTTAATGTTACGAAAATGTTTTTTCTTTCTGGTTTTCAAATTACGTTTCGTCCTACCAATGTGAACCCGATGACAATCACAATCAAATTGATAAATACCAGATTTTTTATTATTAGGAATTTCATTCTTTTCAGAGAAGTGTAGTAAATTTTTAATACTATATTTGTTTTGAGGAACCAAAGTTATACCAAACTCTTTAAAAAAAAATTGAAATTGTTTATTGAACCAAGGATGGTAAGTAATTTTTTTAAAATTATAATCGTCTTTTATTTTTAAGGGTAGAAATGTTATTAACAGTCTTTGGTATTTAAATTTTTCAATCTTATTTTGTATAAAGGCTTTATTGAAACCATTAATTAAAGCCGTATTAATAATATGTTTATATTCTTTATTAAATTCCTCTTTATTCAGGGGTATATTTATTAATCTATAAATTAAGCTATTAAAACGGCAAATTTATGTGGAAGAGGGTTAAAACTTTTATTTTTATCTAATTATCAATATGAGTAAATTTCCTATAAATATCAAAATACAATTTATTATTATATTTTTATTATCTTCACATCCAAAAAATGAAGAAATTACCAACTTTGGTTTCTAATGTGAATTTTATATTCATATTTCAAATACCAATTAAGTACGTACTGGCTGCATCAAATGTATATATGCCAGAAAGAAGGATTCGTCTGGTAATCCAGTAGATAAACAAAAGCTAGGGAAAATAATAGAAAATGTAAACACTCTCCAGTAGAACAGCACTAGCTGATGTCTTTATTTTGTCAGTGAGAGGGAAGTTGTAAGTAGAATATTTCAGTAGTATAAAACTTCTGCATAGA
>CM060957.1:40951869-40954369 GCA_030765055.1 Mantis religiosa
TCTAAGTGTAGTAAGTGGTACACATTCACACAAAATATATAAAGAAGACTCATCCTCTCAATCGAACTTCCTGCCTGTGGAGTCTGCACATGCAGGTGTCTCTTTAAGCCCTGTCAAGAGGCCAATAACACTTCTAGGTTGTATCGCATTGAAAGTTAGCAGGATCCTGCTGTTCTTCTTGCTAGTTCCCTCGATCATAGACCGAGCCTGAACAGCTGTAGTATGATTACGTCATGACCAATTTTCAGCGCTAACAAAGCTGTTAAACTTTTCGTATTTCACCAACCTTTATTCTAAAATTTTAACTAAGATGTCTTAATGTCAAGAAACTTGTAAATATTACAGGTATGCATTAGTAGTATTATTTTCATTACATACTTCGATGCGCTCTTGTTTTCATTTTCGGCTGAACGCAGCTGAAAAAAGTGGCAGGTAAACAAACTCGTAGACAAAAGTCGCGAGACAAATGTTTCATCGATGGAGAAAGAATTGTTAATTGAACTAGTGATGAAGTATAAGGATACCATGGAAAATAAGAGGACGGATGTGGTGAATGTAAAAGAGAAAGATGACACTTGGGAAAATTAGTAGCGAAATGAATTCAAATGCATGTGTCACCACTAGAAGCACGGAAGTCAGTATTACGTAAATTTAAAACTAGGAGCAAAGAAAGTCAGAAGTGACCGATTGACTTGAAAGTTTCAAAACGGGAGGTGGACAGTGTATTATCCACATAATCCAGTGAAATATAAAATATCAAATTTATTAATACTTGAAGCCAAGGCATGGTGCGGGCGCTGCAGACCCCTAGTACTCGTGGTACCTCTGACGTTACTAAGGAACCTCGGGCCGAACATTCGAGCCCCTCCCTGATTGGGAGTTGTTCGGATTGGGTTGGACTCGAGGGGACAGTGGTTCCCGATACCCGTGGGAGATCGGGTCCGTTTCCGGACGGGGTTGAGGGAAGCCATAATATACCCGCGTAGTAGCCTGCATAGCTAGTAGAAGGTGTGCTAGATTACCAGACGGCCCCACCGAGGTAATATCGGTAGCCCTCCCATTTTGCATTTGGCGCGCGAGCGGCGTATCCACGTCCATCCCTTCTTGAGTCTACAGGACCTATGGGGGGCCCCACAGAGGCACTGGGCGCCCTTTAGGGACAACTCGGTAACTCCCTGGTCGTAAGAGGGGGTGGGGCAATCTTCACTCCGTGAAGATATGCCCTGGTATATAACCTCAAGTTTATATTATTATATTATTCCTTTCTATGCATGTTCAAACCTCTCTTATACCTCCGCAGTAACCGTCATAGCAACTTGTTTCGACAGCCTATACCTCTGTGGAAAATATTCTTCTGATAGCTCGTCAAAGTAATTTTTCCTCATAGGCCGCACTCTATTCAGAATGCCATTTAGACGGTCTTAAATATAGGGAATGGACTTCAATATCTTTGTTCCGTTCACCATCTTGACTACTTACATTATTAAGAACTTAACAACAGAAATATTGTTTGTTAGTTTAACAAGAGTTTTAACACGAGTGTTAAGCCAAAAGTTGTTGGTGAGATGCAATTTTTGTTACATCTATTGCTAAACTTGTGTTAAATTGCATCTGTTGCTGAAATCGGGCATGTTTGTCTCATTAAATCTATGCACTCATTTAGTTCTATTGGCATTATGCAGTACTACCAACATAGGTAGAAATGACAGTATGGGGTATGGAAGTATCAGATATTGTGGAAAACATCGTTATCGGTATCGAGTATCGAATATCGAGAAAAACGGGTACCTATTCCTCATTTATATTCGGACTTTTATTTACTTTCCATGTATCGATGGCTTTTATTTAATAAACAATCATTTGGAAGCACTGATTACTTGATTTCGCTTCTAATAGTGTATATCTTCATTCTTTATATACACATTATTTAATGTGGGTTCAAAGGTCATTTTTCTAGCCGGGAATTGCAGGCAAATTTGTAACTATGGAAGCCAGTAAGTTACAGCCATCAAAGTGTACAGACAACCTAGAGGTTATTTCTAGCAAATTCCACAGCTCGCAGATATATAATAATAAGGTTTGAGTGGTTGGACAGAAGAGAATGTAATCTGGGTAAGTCTGCCAGTGGGACAAACAGCATCAGCACGTTTATTGCGGTGCTTCTTCCCTCACAATGGGGTCATGAACGTCGCCGAAACAATAAAATCCTCATACATCAACGGTGCACTCAGCGTCTCTGGCATGAGGTCGTGAATTATTAAGGAACGCTATACGAGTAAGAAGTAAAGAGCGCTTCTCTGCGCAATCCCGGCCGGTTTATTGCTCAAGCGGGCATTGGGACTTCCATCCCCAAGTAGTAGGTACAAAAACCCCAGGCCACAGCAAGGATTACACTGGATTAGTAATGCTTGGGCTAAACTGCCGTATGTCATGTTTTCACTATATCTGGACTGATACGTACACAATGCTTACTGTGATTTCTAATTTTGAGTTCCAATAT
>CM060957.1:40956869-41019369 GCA_030765055.1 Mantis religiosa
GATGATGATGATGATGATGATGATGATGACATATAAGGGCGCTCAACTACTGCGGTCATCAGCGCCCTTTAAAAAACTAGTCATGGCAAAAGCCAGATATAAAACTTTCTATAAACTATACAAGTGTAACAAAACCTATTAAAAATACACGTACATAAAAACATCAATCAAAACCTACTAAATATTTCGTTCACTAAATCCTAAACTCTAAGCTGGACAAGAATATAAAAACCTTCTCCACGGGTCTCCACGCACGGCCTGTTGACCGTCTCCCTCAACCACGAAGGGGAGCCCACACGAGGGAGACTGTTGGCTCGGGACCCCGGGTGCGCCAAGCCCGTATCTACCGAAGTAGGCCCCTGGGGGGCTCACGACCGCTCTTGGTGAGTCGCCGCCTTCTTAAATACCTCATTGATAAATTAGAGATATTTCCAGAACAATAAACAGAAACATCTATTCTCTGCCAATGGAGATATCACTAGAACCTTCCTTTCGAGAAACCCTATCTGGGCCGGCAAGTTATTTATCTTAAGCGCTATGTTTATCCGCTTATTTTTGTTTGCCGACTGTTTGTTTCCACACTGCCCGCCTATCACTTCCTTTGTGTAAACAAGCCATGCGATAGTAGATAACCGCTCGTGACATTATCTAGAGGTTACCCCTGTAACTCTTGGTGTGGGTGGGTGCATTACTAATTCTGGAGCGATAAGTTCTTTTTCCCAGGGTCGTGGTAACGGGGCTCAGAAAGTCAGTATTGCTATTGCTGAAGAATGGACAAATAATTATTTTCTTTAACAAACGATAACTGGTGTATTGATTAACTATTACCTTCTTACACACACACACACACACACACACACACACACACACACACACACACACACACACACTGGGGCAGGTCGGGGTGTCGAGTGAGTAGTATTGCCGCGCAGTTCGGCTCAGTTATTTGACAGGGGCTTGACTCCTAGGGTTGTCAGCATCGCTAACAAAATTTGAAGAATATCGATGTCCTCGGCTGCTCTCGGAGTTGTCCTAATATTTATGAATATAGGATCAGTGGCAAGGATCTCTTGATACAGGGTTTTCTGGGTGGATCAATTAGGGTACTTGGAAAGAAACACTGGTTAATTCTCTTATGACGATCGGTTGTATTTCAATTACTCCCGAAATACATGTTAGGCGAACTCTGAATGGTAGGCTTCGCGCTCGCGTGGCTACTCCCCCGTGTCTATACAACGACTCGTCGGATTAACACCCAGCTACTAACCACCTTTAAGTGAACGCGATTTCTGTCTTCGTGCTCTCGCACGACGGTTCTAGCTCGACCCCCAGCTAGCGACGGACTTAATAAACGAGACTTCTGTCTTCGTGCTCTCGCACGACGGTTCCCGCTCGACCTCCAGCTAGCGACTGACTTAATGAACGCGATTTCTTTCCGCCTGCGTTAGCACGACGATCCTCGACCCCCAACTAGCGACTGAACTTTAGATATATCTTTTTTCCCAGATGGTTATATGACACTTCGCTTCCCCCTTCAGCTCATTATTTTAATTAGTTGGTCGGTAGAACACATATGGAGTCCCAGTTACGAGAATCTCACCCTAGATCACCCACACAGTTCCCTTCCTGCCAAACTATGTTTGAAACTAAACGCGGGGTGCGAGCCTTAAGATTTATGGTTGCGGTCAGCTGTCCTAGGGGAGGGAAAATCCCACCGTTCAGAGTCCGTAAAAAACTTGACATTCCACACAAAATATTTGTTTCAGTACATGTATATATATGCCTTTATCATTCAATTAATCTACGATATATTCCTTAACAATCAATCAACTCGAGGAAAGGAGTAGCGTTTCAACACACTCACACACACACACACACACACACACACACACACACACACACACACACACACACACACACACACACACACACACACACACACACACACACACACACACTATTTTTGCATCTTAAATGCACACTCAGAAATAAGTCTGCACAACTTTGGAGAGACACAAATGTACACCTTTCTCCTTCGAAGTAAGAACAAAAACTTTGAAACATTTAAAAAATTCCTCTCATTTGAGGTTGTCATGGTTACACATTACCTACCTTACATTGTATGTCTATTTCATTACATATTTTTATTCCTTTAACTATTCTTTTTATAAAACATGAAATAATTAAAACAACTGCTTCAGATGCTAAAGATGTCACATAAAGATCAACTCTTAAATGATGTAGCTATTATCTAAGCTTACTGTATTCCCCTATTCACATTTTTACGTGTCAGTAAATACGTAATAAAGCCATATATGATGTATATTTCCGAATTGAGGACCAAGTAGCTAAAATCATATGAGTGTAAGGTATGTTTGTTAAGGTATTCGTAGGAGCAAACACAGATATATAGCCTTAGAAAAAAATGGTTAACCAAATTTAAACAAATGATTAAATTGATCATTTAACCATAAAATAAATCCCTAAATTAAATTATTAAAACAATTAAATGTTCCCATAGATTTAATAATTTGGGAAAAAATATTTATTTAAAAAAATAAAATTCGCGCAATGAATTTTGACATACCGGCAATTTATTCTGTTTTTAGGATTGTTTCGTCTTCAGATGTTGGCAATACGTAAAGACATGATATCCTTGACAACGAGGTGTGTTTGACTGAAGAGTGTTGAGTAAGTTGTTTCTTATTGTCATCGAACTTGTTGTTGTAGATTGTGATATGTGATGTAATTCTGATACGCAGTGTTTTGGTACGGAAATAAATATTTAGAGCTTCGACAAATTGGACTTTTATTTTTACGAACCCACAAAGTCCTAATATTGTGAATTTGTGGGTTCGTGAAATTAAAAGTCCGACTGCACCACTCAAAAATGCTCTTTATTTCCACCGACTTACAGTTGAACACTTGCCGTTTACACAGAATTACGTAATGTACACAATTACGATTCACCAGTTCGTGCGTTACAGTTCCCTTTTTGCTCTCGCAATTACGTACACTCCTCCGATACACGTACACAGTCTTCTCGTCTGTTCACTAACACGGCGCTCCTTCGCTGCTTGCCAAACACTGACTGTCCTCACTCGTTGCAGCCCTTTTTATAGGAATATTACTGTTTTCTAGAAGTCTCTGGATTCCAGTGAATCACCGCGAAGGTTCCAGACGGCAGAGGAAAGGGGAAGAGGTGGCCAGCGACAAGTGAAACTTCCCTAATCATCCTCTCAGTTAGTGACAGATTAATGGGTGGGTGTGGCGCGGCCTCTGGTCCCTTACTCAGCTGTCGTTGGTTGTGCTTTCCAATAATTGGGTGACAATATGTTCTAGAACGTAACCAAAGGTGAGCCTGCCTCGGTGTCGTGAGGGTGGTGTGCCTGGCTCACGTTCAAGAGGTCCCTAGTTCGAATTTCGGCCAGGATGAGTTATCTAGATAAGGTTTTTGCCGGGGTTTTCCCTTATCCTTCAAGACGAATGTCGGGTAACTCTAAGCTCCATGGTCCCTGGAATCATTTGAGCATCATTTCATCCAATTCATTCACCGTCCGATATGACTTAACGTAGTAGGACGTAAATTAAAAGAGAAAAAAGAAGTTCCCCATCATCCGGGCGAAAATCCTGCTACACATTCTATTCACTTTTCATGGCCAAGATATTAATCATTCTGGTGTGTTAAATTCACACTACTTCATGCACGTATTCAATAAATTAATCTTTGAAATTCTTAGCATTTTATCCGCTTCGTAGTAATTCAGTTAAACTTTTCAGAATTCACTTTATTATATATTTCCATTTAGGAACAGGGGAAATCGGGAATTAGAGTGTGTTTATACAATAATCAAATCTTTGTAATCGATTTGATGTACCATTCATTTGCATTTCCAAGACCAAAAACAAACGAATAACAGCTTCTTGGTTGAGAAAAGTACAAGTATTGGAAAACTAAAACCATTAACACGGAATGTCTAGAAAATGGTTACACAAGGTGATTCGATATAAACTGTGTTCCTTAACAGGATATATATTTTTTGTGCCCATATTCTATGGTTAACTATCCAAGCAAAACTGATTCAAAAAGAACACTTTTGAGACTATACCAGGGAGTTTAAGATATATTCATTTCGTTTCCGTTGTACGTAAACTATATGATATATCTGACTACAAAAACGTACATACAATATTTCATGTATGACTCTTTTAGGGAAAGCAGTAACAGTTTCCGAATCATTTAGAAACTGTCAGCTCAGTTATGACTTATGTGAGGATTAAAAGTCCCAATTGGTTGTTATTTTATCATGGTGGTACTGCTGTAGTAATATAACTTTTTTTTAATTAAGGAGTTTTATTTAGCGAATAAACTGAATAGGTATACATCGCTTTAAGTCATGTTTGTATAACATAACCTAAAAGTTTTATAATTAATGTAGTAAATAAATATTACACACCTATTTAAACTGAGTCAAGGGTTCAAGAAGCAGTTACCCCTAAATCCTTTGTGACGTACAATCACGCAGGGGGAGATTTTGAGGGATATGTCGACACAGAATAATATCGGGCTGTCACGTTGCGTTGCGTTTGCTACTCTACCGAAATAGCTCGCATTTCTACCAACCCCCCCCCCCCATCTTCCCTCTTGACGTGTTACAGACGTTTCCCGCAGTTAACTCTTGAGTGATGAGCGAAGCAGGCCAGAAGCGCATACCTGCCAACTTAACCATCTCTGTCTTCTGACACACTACCTATTTCATGCCACACGTTGAGGTTGGTAACAGGATTTGCCTGCTACTGAAGAGAAAATGGCTTTCTGACACTGGCATCCACATCTGTTTTGGACAAACAAGAGCCAAAGTTTTTGAAGCATAATAGCCCAAGAGAAGCCTTTAAAATTTTGAGCTGAATGTATTTTGGGGGACGATTTTTTCTATTTGTTCTCTAATTCTGAATCCAAAACATGTCTGAAAGTCCCTGGAATTGGTTAATGACATTTAAAACTCCTATTTAATTTCAGCGTCTTCAGGCATACGACAAGAAGGTTTTACAGATCCGTCACCCTAACTATACCTAACAATAAATAAAGAAGACAGAAAAATCGGGAAATAGTGAATGTAATAAATGTCTTACAGTGATAAAAGAGAGCAAAGCAAAAATTTATGAAAATGTGGAAATAATGAGAAGTGACAGTAAGAACGCGCTGGAAGAGAAGCTGTAGGAACCAAGGACGAGGAAGAGAAGTCTGTCTAGTAAACGCGAGTGCAGTTGCGTCACAAAGGAAACGGACCCTACCGCCCACCAATGACCGTCATAAATTCATCTCCACACTTCAGAAATAGAACACTGTCATTGAAGACCAATAGCAACCCTGATTTTCTGGAAATGACAGTCGCATATTCACTCCACGTGGAGTCTCAGTTGCCAAAGTTCCAACTTCCAGTTGATCTGTTTCATTACGTGGAGAAATTCGTTGTGTGCCACGATGTGGAGACCGTGGGAGGGAAATGCAGTGGTAAATGCAAATGAAGTAGTAGATAACTTTCAACCAAGTGAAAATAATCAAAGTGAAGATAATAGTGTGAATGAATTGGAAAGTGTTGCTGGGCCAAGTTATGTTACTGGAGAAGCCTGAAGAAAGCAAAGTTATAACGTGAAATGTTTCTAAGCAAATTCAAGCGCTTGTTTTGAACGCATATAAATATGTGCTTAAAAA
This sequence comes from Mantis religiosa, assembly GCA_030765055.1. Lineage (NCBI taxonomy): Eukaryota > Metazoa > Arthropoda > Insecta > Mantodea > Mantidae > Mantis > Mantis religiosa. The sequence continues at coordinate 40,962,586 of CM060957.1, forward strand.
TAATCTTCGTAAGGGGTCATGCAATGTACCTGCAAAAATTGGGGATATTCACAGAAATACAGGAAGAAAAATTCTGACGAAAGGAATACCAAAGGCACCGTTCAAATGTGAAAAGAAAAGGAAACATAATCTAAAGTGGATAATTTCACATGCGATTTAATTCGCCGAGAAATTTATAAATCCCATGCGAAAGGGAGAGCGTCCACCTTAGATGAATTGGTTGCACATTTGCAAGAAATTTGTGATTTTCCTTATGGACACTGCACTTTGCGCGGCCTTCTAAAGGAGCTGGGTTTCAAATACTGCACTTTGAATAAGATAAGGGTTATTATTATGTATTTGTCAAAACTAAGGAAGTTTCGCAATACGATATGTTAAGACGAAACCTCGTACGATACCCATGACGTATCCAGAAAGGTGTCAACCTTGCAGAAATGACCGGGAGAAGGAGGGCCGGTGTTGTAAAACAATTATAAGGGTTAGTCAAAGAGGCGGCCGAACTGCACACTCATTGACGAGACAGACTTTATAGGATGGATGGAGTTCAAAGGAGGACGGCGTATAGAGCATTAACAGATAAAGACAAAAAAGATAGGGACATACTGTCGCGTGTAGGGTTGAAGAACGCGAGAACCATAATTTAATTTCACCATTTATTTGAAGGACATTAACTTTTTATGCTCGATAGAACATTCTTAGTGATGCATGAGGGTCAGAAATTCAAGGCATGTTTCGCAATTATGCACGTAAATATGTGGAAACTGAGCTCATTGTAAAATCCAGAGGGGTTGCCATAGAATGTTGTATCCACGTTACTCCAGAAATAATTTTGCAATCCACAAGTCAAGCAAGACTGTGAAATCCAGAAACATATGAAGGCTATAAGAATCCTCTGTCCAGCATACAAAAAAATTAATGTCCATAAAATAAATGGTCAGATTAAGTTATGGTCCTCGCGCCCTTAAAGCGTACACGTGACAATATGGAGATAAATAAAAGCTATGAATGGATTATAGGAAAACAAATGCATAACAGATAATTACTCCTAAATAAAAGCATGATTGCAAAGCTTGAATTAATGTTGATATTTTTACTACAAATTATGTATATTGAATTTTCTTACAATAATCTGTGAAGTATTGTTTGTCATTTTTTGAAATTTTTGCTAATTAATTTTCCCAATGAATTAAAGCGTTTCTTGGCACGGAATTAACTGCGTAGGGATTGGGATTGGGATTTCATTACGGAGGGGATTCGGTACGTAGCCCACCATGCTGAGCCCATTTTTCCTATGCCTCCAATAGAGGCACCTCCGGAAAGCAGGATGAGGCGAAAGAGAAAAAGGGCGGGCGACCCAAGGAGCCACGACAGTACAGGGGGCAGGAGGGGAGGGGACTCGGTACGTAGCCCACCATGAGCCCATTTTTCCTATGCCTCCAATTGGGGCAACCCCGGGAGGCAATATGAGGCGAAAGAAACAAATGGCGGGCGACCCAAGGAGCCACGACAGTACAGGGGGCAGGAGGGGAGGGGATTCGGTACGTAGCCCATCATGCTTTTCCCATTTTTCCTACGCCTCCAATTGGGGCACCCCCGGGAGGCAGGAAGAGGCGGAGGAGAAAGAGGGCAGGCGACCCAAGGAGCCACAACAGTACAGAGGGCAGGGTCCCTACAGTTTACTTTGATAGAGACTTCCCCCGACAGGCCAGGACAAGGAACTCGCTACCCCACTGCGGGGTGGCAATGAGTGCAGTAGCGGAGCCCTAATGGTCCCAGGCAGGCGATTCGAGCCCCAAAGGTCCCTGGTTGGCGGTCACGAAAGGGTTCAAGCAGAGGAGCGGAGACCACCAACCGAACTACCGGAGGTGGAAGTAGTTTTCCTCAGAGCACATCATCCTGCCATGCACCACCGAGACACCCGCCAACACTTCTACACTGAAAGAAACCTCCAGATGAGAGATGATAATGATGATGACTTGGAGGGACAGGAAGTTCTTGGGTTGTAATTAACATACCCAGCATTTGCCTACCGACCCGAACAAAGCTCCGAAAAAAACCCATGGGTCAAGTAGGTGGGCCACGAGAGTCGAACCCATGCTTCCTGAATGCGGGGCACAGACGAAACCACTGAGCCATCCCGCTCGGTTATCCGCGTACGGGTACGAGTCTCTGGTGCAGCACAAATAAACACTTGAGTAAAGTAGTTCCATTAAATGGATAGAAAGCCTTTCTGTCTCTCTCCATTAGGACAATACCTTAATATAAACAGCTCCCAACCCAACATTACAAAATCCAAAGGAACACGCCTTCCGCGCGTCAATACATACGCAAAATGATCAAAGAACCCCGTTAAAGGGCCACCGTGATATACACACTAGCTGCTTTCCGGACATGTAAGGGAGATTCCCAGGACTCACTCACTCCCTTAGGGTGGCAATGCCCACCTAGCATACATAATAATCATGGGTGTTAGAAACCACTGCACTGCTCCGCTGAGACCAATCCAATCCGAACAGCTCCTTACGGAAGTGGCCTGGTGTCAAAAGTATCCCGACAGCGTTCACACCAGAGCAGCTAAAGCAGCTGGAAGCCCTTAGCATCATGAAAGCTGCCAATAGGCGGGAATCCCGATCACGGAGGCAAACATTTCTGCTGGTGAATCTGAGATGCTGGCCACGTCATCTTTCCGCTTCAGTTGGATCACTTTGAACCACTGCTGTGAGTATGTGGAAGTGAAGCCGGCAGATGGGTTAGTAAACCAAGGAACTAAAGAAGGTGCCAAGGAACCATCATTATTATTTGAATTGCATATTTTATATGTTTAATATTCATAAAATGTAAGAATTGGTTCATTCTTTCTTCTACCATGGTTGTATTTGAATTACAAAGCAGAACTCCAATGTGGTGTCCTTTAATCTGGATTGTTGAAGGCAAAGTAAAAGAAAATTACAATGAAGAACGCATTTTAACTTTGGTTTTTGAACTCTGGAACGGTACTCTCTTCCTGGAGTTGATTAATTAAATGTTAAAGGAACACACACACGCACGCACGCCCGCCCGCCCGCACGCACACACGCACACACACCTACACACACACACACACACACACACACACATATATATATATATATATATATATATATATATATATATATATATATAAAATCATGTGTTTATTGTCAAGTTTGTAACGGACTCTGAAAAAGACGTTTTCCTCTCCTTAATAGGGCAGACGCAGCCATAGATTTTAAGGGTTGCGATCGGTGTTTATTTTCAAGCCAAGTTTTGACAGGAGAAATCGTGTGAGGTCTAGAAAGATGGGAGAGAGGTTGTTCCCGTAAAAGAGAGGCCATATGCGTCCTATCAACCTACTAATTAAAAATAATAAGCTGTAGGGGAAAAGGGAAATGTCGGATGACCTATCCGCGCAAAACAAATGTCTATCCAAAGTTAGTAGGCCGCTTTGTGCCAAACCGAAGAGTCATGTAATAGCACACGGGAAGAAACCGCAAAGAGTTGGTATATGAGTGCCAAGATAAACTTTCGTGTGATGATACACGAGAAACAACCACGCCTGCGCGAAGCCAACCATTCAGAGCAAATCTAATAAATATGTACTTCGAAAGTGATTCAAATAAATGTGATCTGTGTTTCTTTCAAAGTACCCAAATTGATCCACCCAAAACACCCTTAATCAAGAGATCTTTGCTTCTGATCCTATACTCGTGAGCTTTAGGATAACTCCAAGAGCAGCCGCGGACATCAATATTCTCAAATTTTCACTCATGAGACTGACGACAAAGGAGTCATGTTGCAACCCATATGAAAATATGTGACTGAACTCAAATCTTAAACTCAGAATTATCAATCACTTACCGCATGTTAAAGAAATCGATTTCAGTATCTATTTATTTTTTTTTTTCAAAAATAACGCATGCAATTAAAATATTGTAAACAATCCTGAGGTGAAATAATTTCATATAGCTCAAAATTATAACGAAAAACTTGTGCAGAATCCGTAAATTACGGTTAAAGTGAACTAAAAAACGCACATTTAGGTAAAAAAAAAAAACTTTCGAGGAGATTTCCGCTTGGAGCTGAAATCAGGAACTTCCCTTATGGTTGCCAGCAATTGTGAGCTAACATAATAGTGACCATTTTCCGCTGTATCGCTTCTCCATGGCAGTTAAATATCCCAATGAAGCCATTTCTCTGTGCTCACCATTCACGGTCCAAGACCAAGTGCCAGTGCAGAAAATGAATGTTTAACCCAGATATGCCTGAAATGAGTTTCGCCTTAAATTTTCCTTCAATTCCTACGTAGTGTGTTGTTTTAAGTTAGTTTTACTTATTTTGACAGGTTTTACTGCCCAACATTCATTTGTGTATGAATAATCAAGTGTCCCATATGTGCGACGTTAGGAACAAGGGCAAGTAGGAATAGTAACTATGTTTCAAGGGAAGGCGCTGGTGTACTGTATACCAGAATCAAGAGTAACCTTTTAGTTCATAAGTAATATATTATACTGCCATTAAAGATATAGAATTAGTGTTTGTAGAAATCAACTTGAACACAAATTAGAGCTAGTTTTCATACACAAAAAAATATTTTCAATATTACTTTTATAGTTTGGTGTGGTTTTTCAAGAAAACATTTCATATGCAGACCCACTTCACATTTATTGCATATGGTTGGAGTCTTCATTTGGCAAGTCGATAACGCGTTCTGTTCTTCTGTGGTGCTACAAAATGATCAGTGGGATCATATCAGGTGATACTGTTCCTGTTAGGCATAACATTATAATAATAACCGTGGAAGTCTTACTAAACGCATAATTAAGGGTGGATAGATACCACAATACGAATTAAACAGAGTTATAACAAATTTAGAGGGTAATGATTAAGTATACAGGTGCAGAGACTAAACAGGCAATCCCGATATATATTATTGAATGCAGGAGACCCCAACGTGTCATGAGAATGAGAAACAGGAACACTTTCCCTCACAGGTATTTCCTTTGTGTTTCTAGCCGACAAAGGTGGCATTGTCCAAGGATAGACCCTCTTCGCTAGCCCATGCCTTGGTCCGCACATGATACGTGATGAGAGAATAGACACTGGGATTTAAGATACACATTTTCAAACATGCTTATGCATTAATTAGCTTGACTGTGGGAAGGTAAAAATCGCGTGGAATACATGCCTCATACACTAGAAATCGCTATTAAATTCAAGAGTAGCGATGAAACAAGCAACAACCTATAAGGAACAAGCAACAGGTCACATGACCCCTAAGGTGTCCCAAATTCGGTGAAAGGAAGGGGAAATTTGTGAAATGGCGACGTTCGATGTTTGCTCGGAAAAACACTCTGTTTCGGCGAGTGAAGGAGGCAACAAGTACTGAAATTTCATCAGAGTCCGCGTTCGTGGATGGACGGAGTAACACACATTAAGTGGTTATCGAACACCCTGTGTTAGCGAATGAGAGAAACTGCACACATTACATCATTAAGATTTCACCAAACTCCGTTTTTGTTTAATGATCCTACGGAAATACTATGTTGTGCGAAGGAATTCACTACCGACGTTCAGGAACAACGCGTACACAGATACATATAAGTCCTGTCAAGCGCACAGCAACGGGAAAATCTCAAATCTCGCGCCTAATGTACGAATAACATCAAGTCAACAGTGGCGAGTGGAGAGGACTAATTGTAACAATAAACTTGACTTTCAAAGGTCGTGGTGTCTTCTATGTGATAATACCCACAAACTGCCAGGACGCACCCACTCCCTGGAACTCAAAAGCGAGTATTCATGGAGATCTACCCTGAGAAAGACTCCGACCTGTTGGAAACCTCCCATCCGTAGTCCTCTCCTATCACATATCTTATCTTATGAGGTGTTGAGTGCCGGGAGGGCTCAACGAGGTACTTAACGATGAAGGACCGCCTCACAGGATTCCATATTCTTATGCTTTGGTGGTTTACCAGCATCTTGTTTTGGAACTCCATGTCCGCATTGCTGTTGCAGTTCTTCTACAAGGCTCTAAATGGTCCAGCTATGCCGCGTTTTTCTTGGATTTAGGCTCGGAAGTTCCTTCAGTTCCTGCAGAGTGGCTAGTCGTATGCATTTCTGCCTCAGTCCGAAGCAAATTCCGGGCAGATTGTTGATGCTCATATTGTCTTCTTCGCCAGAATCTTCTTCGGTAACACCTCCACAAGTATTTTAAGGAGGTCGCAGCAGGATATCTATTTCATTGTATTAATCCAAATCATCTACTTTCTCAAAAATGGCAAGCTTTTCAGCTACACTTAGCCCCCAAAATAATAATATAACTAATGTTTATATATATTTCTTATACATATTTCTTATATATTAACGCATTAAATTATGTAATGATTATAAATTATCATATTTATAATATTGTGACTTTGTGGGTTCGTGAAATTAAAAGTCCAATTGCACCACTCAAAAATGTTCTTTATTTCCACCGAATTACAGTTAAACACTTGCCAATTGCACAGAATTACGTAATGCACAAAAGTACGATTCACCAGTTCGTCCGTTACAATTCCACTTTGCTCTCGCAATTAAGTACAATCCTCCAATGCACGTACACAGTCTTCTCGTCCGTACACTAGCACTGCACTCTTACGCTGCTCGCCAAGAACTGACTCAATTCACTCATTGCAGCTCTTTTTATAGGAATTTCACTGTTTTATAGACGTCTCTCGATTTCAGTGAATCACCGCGAAGGTTCCAGACGGCAGAGGAAGGGGGAAGAGGCGGCCAGCGACAAGTGAAACTTCCCTAATCATCCCCTCAGTTAGTGACTGAGATTAATGGGTGGGTGTGGCGCGGCCTCTGGTCCCTTACTCAGCTGTCGTTGGTTGTGCTTTTCGATAATTGGGTGACAATATGTTAAATATTGAATGTCCGACTTCTGCAAATAGCAACGTCCCTTTCCCTTGCTATGCCTACTACATAAAAGTTTCCATATATGCCTAGCGTCCCTTATGTGGGACACAAAAATTATCATGCCCCACTGTCAGCATATTATATGATAGGGAGTTCAGCATTAGTGATAGTGATTTAGACAATATTTCTGTCTAGAACTAAGTTTATACTAATACTTAAATATAATAATAATTCTGTAAAACCTTATCTTATTATTTATTTATTATCAAATTTTTTGATTCCTATTTTACCCAAAGGTATATTAGGAATACAGTTTTACAAATTTATGAATATAATACAATTTACAAAAACATAACCTAATCTTAGGTAAGACACTGCAACTCTATGCAAAATTTACGTAGTTTGGCTTTAGTTCTAGCTGCTTTGTTGACTCAACTTTTCTTAACATGTTACCACAGCTGCCATTTAGCACAGGAAAATATGACCGTCCCAAATCTGGTACGTCAGGCATAGCTGGGTTAAGGACATATTGCACCCTAAATTTGTATATGCCTTCAGCATGTTCTCAATAATCCCCTTGTAGTTGTCAGTTTTCGTATTTCCCAGGAAAAGGAAACAGAACTTCCTATCTGGTCCCCGTCCTGAAAAATATGAGGTGCTATATCTTGAACGCAGCTCAAAGATTTTGTTAACAAAGGCGAGTTGATATGAATGAGATACAAAATTGTTCCAAATAAGTAATTAAAAGAATATATATTGCTGTTTAATGTTGCTAACAGCACCGTAAGTATATGTAAGTATTGCAGAGGCTATTAGCACTGGTAGGAGATTATGGCAAACGCTTCGAGTTTTGACAATGGTATGAGAGAAGCGTAACTGCTAACTCTCAACTGGAGTATTTGTTAACGTATGCTGTTTCTGCTCAGATTTATGGCCTTGTCTATGTGTTTCATGCAAATGTTGCGGATTTGGCATCAAAAGACATATTCTTTCATATTCCATATGTGTACCAATGCCTCGGAGGCATTCACAATTCACAACCATGTATTCAATGAAAACAGGTTAAAAAAATGAGTTGAAACGGGACAGAGACAAAAAAAAAATGCCTACAAACCTGCATTATCGTCGTTTTCGCCCTTCTCATCATTTCTGCTGCATTAAAAAATACACAGTCTCCTGAAAAGTGCGCGCGCAAACATCGCTTTGACGTCATCGAGCAAAAATAGCAGGTACTTTCTGATGACTCAATAGCTGACTCCAATGTAAAATTGGAACTGTTTCTTTTTTTTATGAAGCGAAGGATTTATATATGAAGATAAAGCTTGTTCAACATTGCATGAAATTCCTACCCTGGCAGCGTAACGTTTGTTTTGGCAAGATAGAACACAAATATTTACAATGTGAAATTTAATTCTGTTTTAATAATGAACCGTTCATGTGTATACCACGTAACTGGAAAATGCGGGTAACAGCAACTTAGTTTTAAACGTTGCTATTGTCGGAATGAACTGCTGTGCTGATTATTCAGGTCCAGAGATTCATCACTGCCAGAAACGAACCGCTTGATGTCGAAGACAATTTTACCAACTCATAATCCTAATAATATACTTCGACTTTATTTTCATAAGTAAATTTACTAACCCCCCCCCCGAAAATCTCCGCGATAAAAGTAGGCGATTCTTAAGCGAGAAGTTGTGCTTATTTTGAAAATAGCTACAGAAATCTATCATGGCAGGTTAAAAGGATATGCAGAAATTTAGGTTCACACTTAGAAGTTTTCAGATAAGATATGTCACATCTATTATTGCATACTCATATATGGTGTAGTGCTCCTTAGGGGAGGGGATCCGTCCCCTTCAGCTGTCGAGGTGCAGCTGCTGCGGATCCTTAGCACTCGTGGTACCTCTGACGTTACCAGAGGAACCTCGGGTCGAACTGCAGAGCCCCTCCCGTCGGGAGTAGTTCGGATTGGGTTGAACTCGAAGGGGAAGTGTGTTCCCGACACCCACGGGGAATTGGGTACCTACGACAAGGCTACGGCCGCACGGAGGGGGTAGAGGGTTGCCTAATAAGTCCCGGGTACTAGCCTGCAGAGCTAGTAGAAGCTGTGCTAAACCACCGAGGTTTTCGGTAGTCTTCCCTGGAGGATTGACGCGCGTAAGTGGCGTATCCACTTCCACCCGTCTTGACGCAGTAGTCGATGGGGAGGGCTTTTTAAACTCAAGGTATTTCCGCATGGAAGGAACCCTGGAGCTTTCCATCGCTCCAAGGTAGAAGGAGGTCCGGGTCCTTGGTCCTACGGATCCAGGGCTAAAGTGAGTAGAGCCTCTGGTGTTAAATGGTACAGTGCTACACTATAGTTAATAGAGAATAATTCAAAATGTTCTTTAAAATCATGCAATAATATTTGGACTACATAGTGCGACTCCATATAGTAAACCTGAGTCATTTCAAAGGGCCATAACGTTTGAACCAAACGCAGGACACTTGTGTAGCTTTGGGAGAATATAATACACAATTGGGAGATTACATTCCATTATTTACATCTTAGAGAAAATTTTGGAATCGTCCTCCACCAGCATTGCCCGCCTAATTAGCGTAGATGGCAGCGTGTTGTAATCAGTCAGGGTGAGTTACCTGGCTAAGGTTTTACCCGGGGTTTTCCCTTCTCCTGAAAGACCACTGTCAGGTAACATTAAGGTCGATAGACCCCGAGCACAACTGATCATTATTTCACCTATTTGGTTCATCGTCCGAAATGACTTAACGTTGGAGAACGTAAAAAAAAAAAAAAAAAAAAAAAAAAAAAAAAAAAAAAAAAAAAAAAAAAAAATTATCCAACAGCATCTATAGATGTTTGTACTCGTCTCACCATATTCTCTGACGTTTTACGGAGATGATATAGAATTGATAGAATACATCTTATGACACCATGGAACCTGACCGCCTCGGTAGCGTAGATGATAGCATGTCTGCCTCACGTTCAAGAGGTCCCGAGTTCGAATCTCGGTCAGGCTGAGTTACCTGGATAAAGCTTTTTCCGGGTTTTTCTTCATCCTGAAAGACGAATGTCAGGTAACTCTAAGCTCCATGGACCCTGGACACATTTGAGTGTCATTTCACCCATTTCATTCAACGTCCGATATGACTTAACGTTGGAGGACGCAATTTTTTTAAAAAAAAGACTACTACTAAATCTAATACTAATTCTACATATGCAACTCAGCGCAGGTTTTATAAGATGGAGTGGCAAATGATGAATATGTCAGTGTGATCCATATAGACCTGAACCACTTCAATAATCCATAACATTTGAAGAAATAATAGGACACACATGCAACTTTACTACTATTTAAATGTCAGAGAAAATGATGGAGGTGTCCTCCACCAGGATCTATCTATACATGTTTGCTCTCGTCTCACCATGTTCTCGGAAGTTTTACGGAGAGTATCCTCGCCAATGTCACTTATTTCTTTTTGTCCGTGGCCTATTCTTGTACACTCTATTTCTTAGATACTCCCACAAGAAAAATCAGAAAAGGTTAGGCCAAGGAATCTGGGTTGCCACAGAGGTGTTGAGATTATTCGATTATCACATAAACTGGTTATAAGTTCCATGTTTACATTAGATGTATGGTACGTTGCTCCATCTTGCTGGAAATAATCTTATCTCAATCCGATATCATCCAGGTGCTCCACAAGTATCTTGAAGATACCTAACCATATAAACTTTCGTGTCTACAGTCGTATCACAGAAAATTAAGACATTTAAGACTGTCAGCTGTCAACAATAGTCAGTGTTGTCGATTCTCCTAGAGCCACTGAAATCATTGAAACAAAATTCTACATTCTACTAGCCTACTTATATGGTTCAGGTTTATGTGAATCGCACTGTAGCTATTTAAGCTCTCTTTAAGGGAGAAAGCTTTGTAATTTTAGTTGCAGACTGAATTTAAACTGAATAGCCACAGCGGTTACTAGAGTACGTGAATTTGCATTTAGATTAACAAATATTGTGATTCTCACCCTCTCTTTCTCTTCTCATTTGTCCGCGCTCTGAATCATATCTATATTTCATTTTTGTTATGTATTTTTCAGTTCTAAATTTCATCACTAGCAATTTGGTCGTAAATTCGTTTTGTAATCAAGAAAATAAAGAAAGGACAGTTTAAATTCCGCTGAAATAGTTTTCTATACATTCATCCGGAATAATTAAGTCCACTGACATGTGTTTATCTAAAATATTCCTTGAGAAGATGTATGTATGTATTTATTCACTGCAATTGGGTACTACCCGGTGGCAAAATTAAGAATACAGATCAAATTACAATACTAGATTTACAACAATAACACAATAAACAATACAAACATGATATTATTTTAACTTTAGTCACTTAAAACATATATAATTACTTCTCTATTTACATATTATATACCATTATAATTTAAAAGTTAAACTATAACCATCTAGATTTTTTCTAAATTTCTTCAGCGATAGGTGACAGCCCTGAAAGACTGATATAGGCAATTCATTCCATTCTTCAATGGTTCTATTAACAAAAGAAAATTTTCCTACGTCGGTTCTGTATCTTCTACTCTTCATTCTATACCAATGATCGTTTCGTCCATAATAATCCGGATTTTCTAACCTTACACTAACGTCCACCCATGCCTTTACACCAGCATTAGCTTTGAATAATGCTACCAACCTATGTTTTTTACGCCTAATTCTTAATTCCTCCCTTTTAGTCTCATCTCCTTTTATAGGCCCAAAATACTTGTCTCTTTTTAGGAATTTTATTGCCCTCTTCTGTATTTTTTCTAATGGATCGATTTGGTTACCTCTATACGGGTCCCTGCATGCTACTCCATATTCCATAACCAGCCGCACTAAGGCCTTGTAGGCAATTTCCCTGGACCTAGCGCTCCCCTTTTTCAATATTCTCATTACGAAATATAATGCCTTCCACGCATTCCTAGATGTGGAATTTACTTGTTCATCCCATCCAGCATTACTTGAAGATATTTAACTTTTTAGAAATCCATTAGCATAACGTGAAATTTAAAACTGTTTATGCTTTTCAAATGCTTTGCAACCATTAAAAAGTACCAGTGAAGGGGAAACACCTGCGCTTACTTTAATAATAAACTAATTATACAAAAAGATTACAGAATGTAAGATTAGCTGCGGAAAGGAATACCTCAAATTAGGAAATAATGGCAGAGATGAAGGAAGGATATAAAATGAGAAATAAGAAGGGGAATATCCAATAAGTATGTAAAAAGTAAATGTAATATTTGCAATTACTCGCTTCCATTTATGTCGTCACCACATACGAGTGTAAAGGATAATAAGGAGAAGGCCCGTATTTGTTTACTCTTTTGCGCAGAGGAAGACAGCTTCGAGAGTTGTGACGTATTGCAGCCGGGAGTGAGGCCTGTAGTATGTGTGACTTCAGGCAACAGCCGTGTAGAACCAAGTTGCCTACACAAATAGCGCTGCTAGTACAGAATCTGGGAGTTCAGTCAGATGACAACAATGTAGCTGCCACGTACCAATTGGAACTGTTAAGTTTACAACGTGATGACTTATTCAAGGACAAATACACACACTAAAGACTTGGCTGATTCTTATGAGAATGTCTCCCAAACCAGATTCTCGATGTTGCATTCACTTGCCGCACGGACACTGTGTGTGTTTGGCTGAAGTACCTTGGCGGTTCACAATCTAACGTGCGGCCTTCGATTACAAATTTACGAGACATTAAATCCTGACGTTGATAAACTAGTTAAATAAAAACGAAACAGAAAGTGACGGAAAATGTTCACGTAATTCTGTTCTGAGTCTAATTTGCAAGGAAAATTACTTTATGCTTTATTTTATTTACTTTATAACATGCCTGACCTTCAGATAAACTACGAGTTGAAGTTTTATATATTCTCTCAAAGCACTGAGCCAAAATGTAATTGTTTATATACTGCGACCAGTTGTGTCAAAGCAGTCAGCATTAATATTACAACACCAAAGATGTAAGCTGTACATAATATTAATACCCGATACGTTTCCTATCTTTCCCACGCTCTCTGAACACCAACACATCAATTTCCTTCCTCTCAGACAGCAGAAATCAGCGCTGTGGCGTCACAGGCTAACCTGCCTTTCGTTCGGGGGCCCATTTGGCGGTTAGAGCTGGCAGAGCTGATGTCACACCGTCACTTCCTGTCATCCCCTGCTTTTGTGCATGCAGTTGCGCCCTTTATTATATGCACAGTTATAGATTATTCATATATTAATATATAATTTCAATTATGTTTTTAAATAGCAAATGGGCTTTTCATTATCCACAAATCTTCCAACACAGACCATTGCAATATTATCATACATTGCGTAAGCCACTAAAGGAATACTGAGACTGAATAATCCGTTTCAAGTTTTAAAATATTTCGTTTTACTGACACACTTAACATGAGCAAATGACGAAACAAATGCCTGCCGCTACAGATAGGCAGCTGTGTGTCTGCCTTACGTTCAACAAGTTCCGAGTTCAAATATCGGTCACGGTGAGTTATCTGGATAATTTCTTTTCCCTGGGGGTTTCCTTCATCCTGAAGTATAAATGTCGAGTAATTATAAGTTATATTGGCCCTGGCTCATTTGAGCATCAGTTCACAAATTTCATTCATTGCCCGATATGACTTAACGTTGGAGGACCCAAACTAAAATAATCCAGTGTGAAAAACCTAAAGTTATAGTCCAATTATATCTCGTATAATAAAATAAAATTTTTTAATTTAAAAATATTGAAGTTTTAAAGTACTAGTTCCCATTTTTCTGATACATACGCCAGCGATACTTTCTGATACATAAGTAAAGCAAGATTACATAGAAAGATTTGTTAAAATATTTTATTTCAGATAAATAAAGTATTTAAGCTTTTCAAGGTAACGTTAACATCCCTTATTAATAATTTCTGCGAGCCTTTGAATAAAGCGTACGAGAAAATATATCTTTCTGTACTTAGATAGCATGTTTGGGAATATATATTCAAAGTTAAGTACAAACTAACAAATCTGATATATAAGGAATAAATTTCATAGAAAATAATTAAAAAAGAGCGGGTCCACTATACTAAAAAAAAAACAGCAGGTTGGGGAGTAACATATGTTTGGGAATTTGGGATTTTAAAAATGTCGGATTGAGAAAAATTTGGCCTAAATGATTCACAGATAGGTACTCGAAATATAAAGGAAATTTCAACATTTGCTCCATACTTCAAACCATTATAAATTTATAACACTTAAAATAGGAAAACAATCAGAGAAATCACGTATATGGCATGCAATGAGGTTTTACAGAACATTCGAATGATGTCCTCTTTTCACTTGTTTAACGTAACCAATTGTTTCTACAACTCCAGGTTTCTTTCATTACCTGTCAGTTTGGTAAATGTATCACGAAAACTCGTTCCCTGCGCATACGAGCCGAGTTGCATCTCAGGTAACCACAACACGTGAGATTGTGGATGGACAAAGCGGGGTAGGCGCGATTTTCCTCCGGGTGCTCCGTTTCTGCCGCTTTCTCAGCGTCTGCCTGCGTTGCCGCATGTAGTAAAAGCGGACGTCAAGCACTTCAGAAAAACAAGGACAGTTGTTGAGTCCAGAGAGTCTACTTCCATCAGTCCTGGATCCGTAGGACCAAGACCCGGGTCTCATAAAACCAGGGAGTATCAGAGCTGTCCCAAACGGCGCTCGGCGTCCTCCGTGGGGCTTTCCATAGGGCAAGATCTGAGTTACTAACAAGGCCCTCCCCCATCTGGTCCAAGGACACAAGACGGGATGGATATGGATACTCCACTTACGCGCGCCAACACCTTTAATGTGAAGGCTACCGATATGACCTCGGTGGAGCAGCCTGGCGATCTAGCACGCCTCCTAATAGCTATGCAGGCTAGTACCTGGGAATATTAATGGCTTCCCTAAAACCTGCCCGCAGACGTACCCGATTCTCAGGGGTAGCGGGAACCACTGCCACATCGAGACCAACCCAATTCGAACAACTCCCAGAGAGAGGGGCTCGAATGTACGGCCCGAGGTTGCTCTAGTAACGTCAGAGGTACCACGAGTGCTAAGGGTCCGCAGCGCCCGCAACACGGCAGCTGAAGGGGACTGATCCCCTCCCCTATAGGAAGAGAAACAATGACAAGGTGCATTTTCGACTTCCGATTTTCGCTTTGGCCGAAGCGGTAAAGGGTTAATCAGGTTTTTGAGACTGTCTTATTTCAATTATGCCGAGCCATGGCTGAGTGACAAGACCGCTTAGCTCTCACCAAGGCAACCCGGGTTCGATCCCAGGCGACCACAAAGTGAGATTGTGGATGATAACATGGCGTGGGGTGGTTTTTCTCCATGTCCTACGATTTCTTCTGCCAATATTCCACCGATTGATCCATCATCGTCTTTTCTATCCCCTCAATCCTCTCATACTTTCACTTCCGGATTTGGGCTGATCACTCATCCCAGAATCTCTCTGAACAGGAAACCTCTGACTGTCAAACCATTGCCTACGTTCCTCGAGGATTCACGGTTCAGAGGCCCTATTTTCCAATTAAGTAAATACATAAATTCATTCATTCATAATTCAATTGTTTCTTTCAATGTAACAGACAGCGCATCTGAACAATGCTCAGCTTCCTGTTTTCCCTTTAGGCTTCCGTCATGAGCAATGAATCGTTGACAATAAATCTATAATAAACACGAAACATATAGGAAACTAATATTTTGTATAGCAATATAGTTCAGTTAAATACAGTGTCGAAGGCCACCGAAAAAAAAAAACAAGCAAATAAACTCCATTATATTGTGTAAGGTCAAAAGCTATGACCTCTCAGGAGAATGAAAGTTAATGGACTGTTGGTGTTACAACTACACTGCGCGCACCAGCTTGGGTTTCCCGCAGTGTTTAGAGGGGTAGGGAGTAAAACCTTTCCTAACCACCCTTGACATATATTCATTTCTGACATGCATCCTATCTATACCGGGAAATATAACACTTCGAGGGTGGAAAATCACAATACATATAAAAGTGAAGGCTAAATGATGCTCTGCTATACAGTGAGGCACTTTAATTGTTGTCATTATTTACCTAACGAAACTTCCTGAAAACCTTAAATACAAAAAAGAAGATTTAGTTCATTATATTTTACACAAATTGTGAAATGCGGAAAAATACATTACAAGTTTGTTAAATACATGGGCATCACTTAAACAAATTTTGTATAAAACCGTTTGCAGCATATCACAATTTTCAATCATATCTGAAATATACTTAACTACATTTAACTTCCAGTATAGTCACTGAGTTAACTTTATTAAATACTGGGAAAGCTTATTTTGACTTCAAAATGTAAGAAGTTATATTTTATATAGTTCTTCTTTTATTATCTGTTACTCAAAGATGTACCGTTTCAAATATAATTTCAAGAACGTAGCAATAAACATTTTATATCAGGTAGATTCTTAATATGTGTGTAAGACTTTTGTTTGAAAACCTTCTGAAAAACAAGTTTCTGAATATGTAATAATTTACGTCAAAGAAAAAAAAGAAGTTTGAAAAGTCACTTCAAAGTCCTAACCTACTAGGACAAAGCCCTAACCTAGATTTCTCCTGAATCTGTGCAGTCCTCCTCTTAGTCCCGATTTCTGTTTAAAAATTCAGTGATATCGCTGAACTTTGGAGGAGGTCGAGGGAAGGAGTGGGGGTTTCACAGCTCGATTTAAAAGGATGCTGCAGAAACGCTACATGCTCAAATCCTAGTTTAAATGCCTTAAAGTGTACCAACGCTACGAGTGTGTATATATCTTAAAACATCAGAGAATATTATAATGGCAAATTCGAAGGAAAGGTGACTATTGGTGATGAGAACCCTAAAATTAGCTGCTTTTTCAGGCAGTTCTATTCATGAGTTACGTATTAAATGATATACTTACCTTTAGTAATGTTTCATACATCGACAAAGCACGGTGATTCATTTTATGAGAATACGATTTTATAGAACAAAATATATAACAGATATCAATGGCGCTGCGATGAATCTTCTCCATTATCTCGAAGCCCCACGTTGGGCGCCATTTGTAACAAATATAAATTGCCACAAACCAATGATTGCTAACACCAGCATAATTGCTGAAGCATCGCGATATTAGGGTCCGACAATCACACAGATCGGAGCTATAAGAATTGAGCCCAATGATATAAATAGAGACGGCGGAATGCAAGTGAATAGCATGTGGACCTGTTTGTTTCATAAGCACGGACAGCAGACCAGCAGAAGGTTCTTGTCAACCAGGTTTAACTAGGCGGTGTGTTTTCTGCACAGCAACTAGCATCTTGGTGCGGTTTTATCTGAGCAGTATAGAAGAATATCATTTGACTCACACGGATTGCCTTGGGCAATAGTAGCAGTAGCGGTAGCGGTAACGGTAGCGGTAGTGGTAGCACTAGCACTAGCACTTGCACTGGCAGTGGCGGTGGCGGTGGCGGTGGCGGGGGCAGTGGTAGTGGTAGTGGTAGTAGTAGCAGTAGCAGCAGTAGTAGTAGTAGCAACAGCAGCAGTAGTAGTAGTAGTAGTAGTAGTAGTAGTAGTAGTAGTAGTAGTAGTAGTAGTAGTAGTGTAGTAGTAGTAGTAGTAGTAGTAGTAGTAGGAGTAGTAGTAGTAGTAGTAGTAGTAGTAGTAGTAGTAGTAGTAGTAGTAGCAGGGTTTAGGGGCGTAGAACAGCTGAGGTCATTAGCGCCCGAGCTTAAACTGCGAAATGACTACAGCAGAGAATTAAACGCTGAAACACACTAAAAACACTAAGAGCACTAAAATACTTAAAATAGCACTGTCGAGATACACCTAAAACAAAGGAAGGCGAAGGGATGATAAAATCATATGTAACTATTCATACCGCTGCGGTGTGAAAAGGCAAAGATATTCTCCACAGCAGCAATGTCGTCCCTGAGCTTTGCCAAACACAAGGACAGGCGCAACGCAAAAATATGCTGCAGTGTCAATGACACACCACAGTGAGAACAATGAGGTGCTGGTCCTGGCGCAACAAATTTTGATGACTAAAACAGCAATGTCCGATGTGAAATCTAGCTAAAATAATCTCTTCCTTGTGAGAAGAACGCGAAGATGTAGCCCAGGGAACAGGACGAGGTTTAACCTCCAGGAGTTTGTTCCCACCTAGCACGGACCAGCCATCATGCCAACGCTTGAGGATGACACGGCGAAGGGAAGCAGTAAGATCCTCAAAAGGAACACAATGGCTAAAAAGTTTGGGAGATAAAATCACAGACTTCGCATCAGCATCAGCAGCCTCATTGCCCGGAATACCCACGTGTTCAGGAACCCAAACAAACGACATGCGGAACCTAGAATTAACGAGGAAATGCAGCTGATCCTGTATACGATGTACCAAAGGATGGGTTAGGTACAGCGAACGAAGGCTGTGTAGAGCACTCAGAGAATCGCTACAAGTGGCAAACTGGTTCGAGTACTGCTGGCTGAAAAAAAAGAATGGTCTGGTAGATACTAAAACGTTCGGAGGTAAAAATCGAGCACTGCCGGGAAATACGAAACGTAAAACTCTGCCGAGCAGCCACGAAGGAACATCCAACGCCATGGGCAGTTTTAGAGCCGTCCGTAAAAATAAAGCAGTATTTATTAAAATTCTGCTGGATTTCTAAAAAGGCGCAACGGATTGCAGAGCTCGGAACGGCAGATTTGGGCATCGACGTCAACCCAAGATGGAAGAGGGTGTCACAGTGCAACCAAGGAGGAAAAGTAGATTCCCTCCGAGGTAATACAAGGGGTAGTGTAACGTCCAGAGTCCGAAGAAGCAGACGGAAGTGAACACCGGGCGGAAGAAATGCAAAGAGACTGACAGCGTTCTGGTGATCAAAAGATGAATCAAAAAATGGTTTGAACGTTGAGTGTGTGGTAGCAGCACAAAGGAACATCACGCCTATAGCACAGGGGAGATTCAGCTGCCTCAGCATACAGACCGGGGATGGGGCTGGTTGAAAAGTCTTGGACAGTGTTATATCTAGCCATTTGTGGATGCAACAGCCAGCAGCATACCAGCATAAAATGCGTGTCATCCAGGTTTACCTGGGCGGGGTGTTTGCTGCTCAGCACCTAGCCGCTTATTGCGGCTTTATCGGCCAGTATAATAGAATTGTCTTGTGTCGCAGGCGGTTGTCTTGGGCAGCGGCATGTCTAGCCATGTGTGGAAGGCACTGTGCAACGGGGGCTGTGCCCCCAGTGCTGGCTGCGCTCTTCCGCGTGCCTGAGATGCATCATATCACAGCCCGCTTGACAGACTAGAGGGAAAGCAACTAATATAAAGGTATGGGTTTTACCAAGCCCATTTCTGGACTTGGGGGTGTAAAGTAAGGGTAAAGTGACCCTCCTCAGTTTAGTCGCCCAAAGTGTATTTGGGTAGCCGGTAACTTGGTCTCCGGCGAGGATCCTTATGGTCATAATAGCCCACGGTATTCACCAGGTTATAGGGGTGGGAGCCCAGCTTATTGTAGATGGTACGGGTTCTCTACCGCACCACGTCTACAATGTACAGTACTCTGGAGTACGTGTGGGAGATATGGGACGGGAATCTACGTCCAGTATCGTAGATTATTCGCAGCGCCCGGCTCTGGACGCACTGCAGCCTGCGACTAGTGGTAGGAGCCGCTTATCCCCAGACCTCGCAGCCGTACAGAATCAGGGGCAGGATTATTGCCCGATACAGGCGTAGTTTAAGGGGTGTTGGCTTTCTGGATTTAAAGATGGGGTACAACTGCCTAAGTGCTGCTTGCCCTTGTCCGGATTTGAGCCGAATGTGAGGGGCGTAGGTGAGGCTGCGATCGAGGAGGAAGCCAAGGTATTTGGCTAAGGGAACCCAGGGGCTTTGTCTCTGCCACAACCTCAGCGACCAATACGGTCGCCTATCTCTGACGTTAGCCAGGAGTAGAGTGGAGCTCTTCCATGGGCTAATGTCCATCCTCCACCTCTCACTCCAACGGCCGTAAGCTCGGAGCTGACGCTGCAGCGGAGGATAACAGTATCGTAGGTGCCACTATGAGGACGTTGTCGGCATTTTGGAACGTATCAGGCTGTGGTTCCAGACGGCGTTCAGACATGTAGGCCACAAAGAGTAGCGGGGAGAGAACACTGCCTTCCGGAACTCATGCGGTTATGGGTGTGGCTCAACATCTCAGCAGCTTTGTCATGAGTCCGTTTCCAGCCCGGACCAATCTGCAACGCCCTCTAGTTATTGGCTGTTCTGACCGGGCCAATCACCGGGCTCCAGCCCGTACATTAACTACAAGCCGTCACCATCCACCTTTGAACTTGTTGCATATATAGGAGACAACTGGCACCTTTCTAGCACGTCGTTCGTAATTTTCCCGTGAGATAACTTCACGAAGTCTCATCCGTCCTTTATCTGGAGGATGAAATTTGGCCCTGGGCCACTAAATTTTACGATCGACTACCATTCCATCAGAGCCTCCTAGTTAGGTCTCTTGGGCATTATCGTCCTAGTAATCGCATAAGAGGTAATACCGGTAACCCTATGGTACATCTCCCAATCTCAAAATTAAACCACCCAAGAACGAGCCTGGAAATTAAAATTATATTTTCATTTTTCTAAATTTTAATAGCTACCAGTGGTTCACAATGGGTTGTTGCCCCTGGATTCTCTACTGTTGAGGAGCTTATGCTACCACCCTTCTATCCCCCACCTAAATTTGACCCGTTACCTTACAAACCCCTAATTCATGTCATTACGTGGTTACGTCCTTTTTAGGACAGGTAGAGTATATCAAACCTAAGGGCTGCCCATCACTTCACACCACTCAGCCTGCCAACAGCACAACGACGACGAACTTAAGCACTTCTTCGAAGCTGTTTGGCATCATTTTTTAAACCTAAACAAAGTAGAAATGGAGCACCAGGGTGTATGCCCGCCTCGATAGCGTAGATGGTAGCGTGTCTGCCTCACGTTCAAGAGGTCCCGAGTTCGAAACTCGGACAGGGTGAGTTACCTAGGTAAGGTCTTTTCCGCGGTATTCCCTTATCCTGATAGACGAATGTCCGGTAACTCTAAGCTGGATGGACCCCGGACTCATTTGAGCATCATTTCACCCATTTCAATCATTGTCCGATATGACAACGTTGGAGGACATAAATAACAAATAACAAGAGAAAGAAAAGGGTGTATAAGGATTTTTATCAATTCCTGCAACCCGAGGAACATAAAATTTGTTACCTGGAAATAATTTCTACCTAAACACGCACAAACCATTGGACAATGTCCCGAAAAAAAATCTACCCTTAAAGTGTGGGCACGCTACAAAAACCTTCTCGCTTCAGGAGGCAGCCAGCCCCTCATCCCATCTTTCTAGCACACCGACCTGATGAGATGACCCATGTTTGCTCTTGAAGGTTTGGTAGTTAGTTCATCGCCGTTTACCGGGCTAGTAGCCCGAGAAATGTTTTATGTGGATAAAATAATGTATTATACGATTTTTTACGGTCATGATTTTTCGCACTTAAATTCATTCTTATTATATTCTGTTAGCTTAATGTGAAACAAACACGCCAAAGTAGTTTAATTGTTGGTACTCCTGGTTCCCGCCTGTGAGAACCAGTCAAGTTCAGACATGTTCAGTATCGCCTACCGCTGCAATGAAGGTAACATTTAGTTAAACTTGATATTAGAGGAAGATCCGGAGTTTCTTTCAAACGTAATCACTGCTGATGAAACTTGGCTACATCATTTGGATCCTGAGAGCAAACAGCAATTCTCAGTCTATCTGTCTCCTTCATCTCCAACCCCCCGAAAAGGAAAAGTGGTTGCTTCTACTGGGAAAGTTATGGTCATCTAATTCTTTGATATTCACGGAATGTTTTATCAGCATATTGTACCTGCACACACAACAGTAACTGGAAAATATTATAGGGATGTCCTGAAAACATTTAAAGTCTATATCAGGCGAAAAAGACCACATTTCCGTGAAGCAGGCTGGAAGATGCACGGCCGAATATTGACAATTTTGTTGTTGAATATCTTGGTAAAATCAACCTGAAGTACATCCCTCACCCTCCCTATAGTACGGCATTAGCCTCGTGACACTTTTCTATTCCCTAACTTGAAGAAACTTCTTCGTGGGAGGCATTATCCATCATCAGAAGCAATGGTGAAGGCTACAGAAGCGATTTTGAAGGATCTCTCAAAAATGGTTTCCAGCATGTCTTTGAAGACTGGCAGAAACCCTGGGACAAGTTCATCGCATTCAGGGGAGATTGTTTTGATAACGGCCATCAAAAATGTGAGGATGTGTAAAGGTGCTTTGTCAAAAAAAGAGAGAAAATAGAAGTGATCATTCTTTATTGAACAGCTCTGGTACAAGTGGTCAATCCGCCATTATCCACTCCTGGTAATTGGAACAGTCCCCTTCGTAACGCGTTTTAAGTTGTTCTACTCGTAAACTCTACGTTTATGCTCTTGTACAATAAATTACTATTCCCTCCAATATATAAGGGTTTTTAAAAATTATTTATTAAGGAATAAGCAGAACCAGTAATGTTAATGTAACAGACCTTTTAAAACGTTTCAAGTATAGCCTATGTTTTTATGATGGCTTATAGACGTGGTTGTACTCGAAGCTATGACTCTTATTTTAGTTTATGATTATTGAACATGTAAGGAGTCCATGGATTTTGATTTGAAGGATGTGTATTCAAGTTTATACATTTCCTTTCAGTACTACAGTATCTTACTTATTCGTTTCCCAAGACCACAAATTGTTTCCTGTCATTGTTGTCCGAAGTGGACTTCACTTTTCACTTGCAGAACTGTGGAAATGAAAACGGAACAGGCTCTCTCGAAATGACACGCAGAAATGTAATCAATCATCAGCGCTCTCCAACTCTGCATCAGCTCTCGGCGAAACTTTTCACTATTCACCAACTGCTTCACTTTGTTCGCAAACTGAAAAGACGCAGTAACGATAATTTCTGTGTTGCCTCGTATCCAGTCTCCTGCAAAATACACGTGTGTTAGGGAAAACTTCTTTTAAGTTTGATGCAGGTCTGCTTCACAGTAATTTCATTTTCGACGATCCCCTTTACCGCTAATTCTTCATGGGTGAGAGTTTAATTTCCGGCATTGGTGCTAACCTGTATGATTTGTTCTTTATATCGCATGTGTGCTGTAACTAAGAGTATAGTAAGGGCACTGAGAGGCTATTTTTACCCAGACAGGGCTAGCTTTTAACAATATTAAAATATAAATATACAAAAACCTACACATTGCAAGAAATTTAAATTCCCTACGATTACAGTATAATGATGTGTGCATTTTTCGACTGTATACTATTTACACTAAGTTCATACAGTTCCTTGAAAAAGGGGCATAAGTCACTTTGTGTATCCTGAAAAAAGTATTATAACCTATACTTCAGGTCTAGGTTCACTGTAGGAAGTTAAAGCTACAGGCATCAATATTTTTCGTAAATAACATAAGGCACAGTTTTATAATCTAAACTAAATAAAAAGCATCCATAATTTATACTATGCACATGAAAAATTATTTAGTTTTGTTAAAAAAAAAGATAATATTCTTAAGGACTGAATTATGTTTTCCCTCCATTTTATAAATCATATGAATATAAACGTTAGATTAATGTGTTCAGGGATCATTAATAAATAATAAATACAAATTTTGTATCAATAACTTTCACAGTTTTTGAGAAAAAATGCAACTAAGGTATGAAAAGTCAAGGTTTTGGGAAATCACGATCAAGGATGAAGCACCATTTTTTTTTTTAAAATTATACATACTCTCAGACCATGCCTGATCCATTTTCCTGCTCAGTTAGGTTTTCCTCATCTTTTCTTTTCCTTTTCTTAATTCTATCTCTACTTTCAAGCAACTAAGCTGTTCTTTTTGCCTCTGAGAGTCGACACATATTTTTTTAGACATGCTGCCCTTATATTTTCACCAACCTTTATACCCATTTTTGTCATTACTTTATGCCTATCACTGCACACACCTTTAAAACAAATAACGCTATCATATACACCACTTTTTAAGTTTTTGGCCCAACGTACACAGTTTTTGGAATTCTTTCCCATATTATATGATGAAAACTTTCGTTTGGATATTGGGTGCAAAATCACGCTAAAGAAGCCGGAAGTTGACCATAGAGAAATAAACGAGTAAAGCAGCATAAAGCAGAATGACCAACATGTAAATCAAACTTTACCATATGTTTCTAAGTGGGTTAGTTCAGAAATTTCAAGCTTTGGAGGTAAGCTGATTGAAATGTGTATGCAGAAGATCAGAAAGTGAGCGTGTCATTGTGCCGCCATCTTTAAATTAATGGATTTAAAGGCTTTAATACCACCTGGCGCTCTATGTTATATATATCATTTAAAATCTGAAGAATGATACAATTTTTGTACTAGAAACCAAAAATTGATTTTTGAAGCCCATCAACCTCCCAGTGCCCTTAAGGCTTCTAACTTTTGAAATATATTTACTGATATTAGCACGGAATAGTCATATTTGATATTCAGTTTTGCTGTCTAAACCTAAAGCTATACTTTGAATCCGTTTTAATTGTTAAAATTCCCTTTGAACTGAAACCGAGATTCGTTTACTGAATAATAAAGTTCTTTTTTTAATTTTTGGCTGCTCATGAACCATTATGGTCACTGTGCACTTAAATGTTTCTCTCAACATTTACATATTTGATAGACCATTAATATTTCTGTATTTCTATTACTCTTCTGAGTTCATGTTCAGGTTGTGCAGGTGAGTACAAGAACAACACTGCAGTACAGTACAGGTACTGCACACGTACAGGTGAATGTACAGGTGAATCCTGCCATCAAACGTGGGGCCCTCTGTGGATATTTTTCAGGGCAGCTACATAATGGGGAGGTTCTTATGTTCATTTTGTGGAGGTAGGAATGAAGAAGGTTATTACATGTCATATAAGAAAGAAACATACATAATTAAACAGTCCGTAACTTTCAACTATATACACTCCTGGAAATTGAAATTAGGACACCGTGAATTCATTGTCCCAGGAAGGGGAAACTTTATTGACACATTCCTGGGGTCAGATACATCACATGATCACACTGACAGAACCATAGGCACATAGACACAGGCAACAGAGCATGCACAATGTCGGCACTAGTACCGTGTATATCCACCTTTCGCAGCAATGCAGGCTGCTATTCTCCCATGGAGACGATCTTCGGGGTGCTGGATGTAGTCCTGTGGAACGGCTTGCCATGCCATTTCAAGCTGGCGCCTCAGTTGGACCAGCGTTCGTGCTGGACGTGCAGACCGCGTGAGACGACGTTTCATCCAGTTCCAAACATGCTCAATGGGGGAGAGATCCGGAGATCTTGCTGGCCAGGGTAGTTCACTTACATCTTCTAGAGCACGTTGGGTGGTACGGAATACATGCGGACGTGCGTTGTCCTGTTAGAACAGCAAGTTCCCTTGCCGGTCTAGGAATGGTAGAACGATGGTTCGATGACGGTTTGGATGTACCGTGCACTATTCAGTGTCCCCTCGAAGATCACCAGAGGTGTACGGCCAGTGTAGGAGATCGCTCCCCACACCATGATGCCGGGTGTTGGCACTGTGTGCCTCGGTCGTATGCAGTCCTGATTGTGGCGCTCACCTGCACGGCGCCAAACACGCATACGACCATCATTGGCATCAAGGCAGAAGTGACTCTCATCGCTGAAGACGACACGTCTCCATTCGTCCCTCCATTCACGCCTGACGCGACACCACTTGAGGCGGGCTGCACGATGTTGGAGCGTGAGCAGAAGACGGCCTAACGGTGCGCGGGACCGTAGCCCAGCTTCATGGAGACGGTTGCGAATGGTCCTCGCCGATACCCCAGGAGCAACAGTGTCCCTAATTTGCTGGGAAGTGGTGGTGCGGTCCCCTCCGGCACTGCGTAGGATCCGACGGTCTTGGCATGCATCCGTGCGTTGCTGCGGTCCGGTCCCAGGTCGATGGGCACGTGCACCTTCCGCCGACCACTGGCGACAACATCGATGTACTGTGGAGACCTCACACCCCACGTGTTGAGCAATTCGGCGGTACGTCCACCCGGCCTCCCGCATGCCCACTATACGCCCTCACTCAAAGTCCGTCAACTGCACATACTGTTCACGTCCATGCTGTCGCGGCATGCTACCAGTGTTAAAGACTACGATGGAGCTCCGCATGCCACGGCAAACTGGCTGACACTGGCGGCGGCGGTGCCCAAACGCTGCGCAGCTAGCACCATTCGACGGCCAACACCGCGGTTCCTGGTGTGTCCACTGTGTCGTGCGTGTGATCATTGCTTGTACAGCCCTCTCGCAGTGTCCGGAGCAGTATGGTGGGTCTGACACACCGGCGTCAATGTGTTCTTATTTCCATTTCCAGGAGTGTATATGGAACAATAAAAAAAAGTGTAAAAAATAAAGCAAATAAAGCTACCATGCTAAAATTTTACAAAGTAATATCAGTACCTAGAATACTATGCGACAGCGAAGTATGGTTCATAACTGAAAAAGATAAAACAAAACTTCAGGAAAATGAAATGAAATTTCCAAGAAGCATTGCGGATTATAGAAAAATCGACCAAAACGAAGTTAGGATATACGTGAAGAGCTAGAAGTATTCGACGTGAATAACTGAGTATAACAACATAGAAGTAATTGGGTAACCCGTATACAGAACATGCAGAAAGAAAGATTACCACTCTATTTATAAACTATAGACCAGTAGAAAGGAGCATAGGAAGTCAAAGAAAACGGTGGAACCAGTAAAATAAATTATGTAGACTGCAATAGGCAGTAATGACTAAAGCATGAAGGAAGAATAACAACAAAATGATGATGATGAATGAATGAGTGAATGAGAAAGGTCATAATTTGTAAGAAGTTGGGCTGTTCTGTGATTGGACCAAAGAGATAAAGACTGTCTGTGCAATATATTGGGTCAAAAGTTCAATGTGGACGGCATCATTGAATTTGAAACTGCTTTCGTAGTGTAGTAGTGTTTTAACACTATTTGCTCCAGCTGTAATCTAGTGTGGTCTTGTAGGTGGCAGCAATCTTGGCGAGATAGCCGGCTCTTTCATTTCCTTGTAGTCCTCTATGACCCTTGACTAAATGGTGAGTTATTCTTTTTTCCCTTTTGAGGGCGATGACTTTCCTCAAGTACAGCCAAGAGATGGATTGTCCCATTAACTATAGCTAGGAGTACTGCCTTTGGGTCTACGTGTATGGTATATACCGATGTTTTGTGGTTCTATCCACTCTACAGCCATGTTTATACCCCAGAGTTCAGCCTGGAAGACTCAGCAATCTAGCCTAGTCGTCTTACATCAATGAAACTCTCTTTTGTTGCTGCAATTATTTGGTGATCTCTGAGGTGAACATATTTAGACCCTGTTGGTACTTCTGTTTAGGAATTTGTAGACTGACCTGGAGACCATATTAATTATGTCATATCTATCACTGCACAAATTTGCCTCATTTTCCACTTACTTTCGAAACCAGGTGAATGCGTTTCTGTATCACAAATGTTCGCAAATATCCTTAGGATTCAGCAGTGTCATTTCACAGAAAAGCCATTGAAGATTATGAGGCTACAATCACATTTCTTTGAAGTGCCTTTTGCCCTTGCCTCGAGCGAATATTAATACAAATGTTACTTCTATTACTGATTTCAATTTAATTATTAAATTATAGCTGCCCTCAGGACTTAGCCCATAGCTAATTAATCATCAGACGCCCTGATTATCTGTTTCATGACGTGAAGTTATTTCGATTCAGAACAAAAATGATAAAACAAAATTACCTTTGTCTATTTGTATGCACTCCTTTGTCTCACAATACGTCAGCCCAACTGCGAGATGTCAGTATAAGCTTTGTAAATTTAATTGTATGTTTAAGCTACTTCATGGTTCATTTGTTTAAAAGGTTAACATCAGCTAATATGAAATGCAGGCTTAACACTTACACAAGAAGCGACTGGAATTGAAGTTTGTTCATCATTCAGAGATCCAGCATTGTAAGAGAGAAGCTAACATATTTTGAAAAACAGTAACAATAAATAAAATTCAGTTAATAATATACATTATTTTATGTGACTGATTCCAGGATTATTCTTTGGATGGCTACATTAATATAAGTACTGAGAAAACCTACAAAAGGATGTTTCAATTGAACTTGTCCTTAAACACACTATTTAATGTGTTTGATTAGTCATTTTTACTATCAAATTTTACTCTTTGTTGTTTGAGAAGTTAATTCATATTCAAGTCAATGTATTAAAAACGTAAAGCATAATTTATTCAGTTTAATTGTTGTTCATCTTAAGTTAGTGGAACATATTTTGAGATATAGGCTATCATTTAGTGAGACTAACACTGGCTAACTCTGAAAGAATTGTAAAAGAACAGGACTATGAACGTTAAGTTTTAATTAAACAGTACAGCAATATCGATAACATTAAATAAAATCATAATCATATTTTGAGAAGTCCCCTTCGTAATAAATGACTTGAATAATCGATAACACATAGGATTGGGACCACTCGGAGGGGATTCGTCACTGCGACCAGTCTTGATCCATTTTAGACAAGTGGGGCATCTCTGGGAGGAAGGATGAGGCGAGAAGAGAGAGGCTGGACGTCCTAAGTAACCACGGCAACACAGAGGGCAGTGTTCCTAATTTTACTTAGACGGAAACCTCCAAACAGTATGCCTAGACAATGGACAATCACCACTGCTGAGACTCGGAGGTTGTCCCAGCAGTAGGTCCGGAGACTAGCAACCGATCCACCGGAGGAGGAAATGGTTCACTAAGATCATATCATCCTGCCATGCACCGTCGAGACTCCCACCGACACTTCTACCCTGAATGAAACCACCAGATAAGAGACGATGTGAAATAATTATGGAGATGAAATGGAAGGACAGGATATTTCGGGGATGTAATTCACCTACAAAGCATTCTCCTGGCGACCCGGGAAAACTCTCGAAAAGTCCATGGACAGGTATGCCAACCACGGGAGTCAAACGCAAACCTTCCGAATGCAGGCCACAGACGAAACCGTCTGAGTCATTCCGCTCGGTTTGGTAAACCATATGAAGTAGAAAAAACCTTGGTGCACAAAAAGTTAGATTTAAAGCACTCAATTTGATATGAGTTGACTTTCACTACACTATGTTGTTGGTTAGATTTTCCAAATTCTGTTATTTTTCACAAAGCGAAGGCGTTATTCGTGTTTGTCACACAGTCTTGCCCAGAATCAGGACATCCATCCATCCATAACAAAAGAGAGCGTTGAGATTGTGCAGCAAGCATTTCAAAGAAGTCCTTCCAAGTCTACTCGTCGTGCAGCTCACAAACTTGAATTCCGCTGCCCACAGTAATGGTAATGAACTTAAATATAGATTTGGTTTATGTTAATTGATGGAAATTAATCATTTCTTCACACTAGCGTTATATAGGCTAAGCTTTTCAATAGGTTCAGTCAATCTGAAGAATTCAATGCCATGGCCGGGGTTTGAACCACGAGTCTCCTGATTTCCGTCCAGTCGCTCTTACTCATTGAGCTACAATGGCCAAGATAGCGAGGATAGTATGAAGAAATGATTAATTTCTAACAATTAACTCAATAAAAGTTCAATGATGAAGCCTGGGATTTAAGTACTTGTAAGTCGCCACAAGTGGTGTATCTCGAATAAAGGAGCTCTTTGTAGTTTATCGGAAAAATATATGAGTCAATTGGACAATTAAATATCAGCACGGGACGTTGGCTATGGTAGCTCAATAGGTTATAGCGACTGGAAGGAAACCAGGAGATCCGTGGTTTAAATCCCGGCTGAGGCATTAAATTTTTAAGGTTGACTATATATACAGATTTGGTATTTAATTCACTTGATGATGGTGGTGATTAACATCATCATTATTTAGTATGTCCTTCATACTTCACACACACACACACACACACACACACACACACACACACACACACACACACACACACACACACACACACACACACACACACACACACACACACACACACACACACACACACACACACACACACACACACACACACACACACACACACACACACACACACACACACACACACACACACACACACACACACACACACACACACACACACACACACACACACACACACACACACACACACACACACACACACACACACACACACACACACACACACACACACACACACACACACACACACACACACACACACACACACACACACACACACACACACACACACACACACACACACACACACACACACACACACACACACACACACACACACACACACACACACACACACACACACACACACACACACACACACACACACACACACACACACACACACACACACACACACACACACACACACACACACACACACACACACACACACACACACACACACACACACACACACACACAAATTTACACGCATAGAACTTTTCGCATTTGTTTCTGGAATTGGGGAAATCTATAAATGTGTTTCTCCAGTTTAATTTGACATTGAATTTTTGGGTAGAATGTAACACTTTTTGCTTTTAGTTACACTGGTCTGCACGGTATCAAATGACGGAAAAGTAATAAGGGATTTTTAGTAACATTTTTATGCGGATTTTAGAACTCCTTTTAGTTATTTTCCTATCATGCATAGTTTTTTTTTTCACAATTTCATTTCAAACATACACTACATATATATTTGGGCTAGAATGAAGCTATTTAAAAGGGCTTTACCAGACCGTGCTTTAGGTATCTTTCTAAGAATTTTCCCTTTATCACACAAGACAAATTAAAGGTTGCAATTGTTTTGCTCCTCAAGTAAAGAAATTGATGAAGGATGCATATTTTGAGATGGTAATGAATGACAGAGAAAGAGAAGCATGTACCGCCTTCCAATCAGTTACTGAAGCTTCTTAGGCAATAACAAACATCCTTATTAAAATACCATTGTCGAAACAATGTTGGAAAGTTTCAAGAAGATGGGTTGTAACATGAGTGTAAAGGTGCATTTTGTGCATTCACATATCAACTACTTTCCAGAAAATGTGAGGCTTTATAGTGAAGAGTAGGGTAAACGTTGACACCAAGATATTAAGGAAATGGAGCGGAGGTACAAGAGGAGATGATGGCCGACTACTGTTAGCTGTTGAG
Organism: Mantis religiosa; assembly: GCA_030765055.1. Taxonomy (NCBI): domain Eukaryota; kingdom Metazoa; phylum Arthropoda; class Insecta; order Mantodea; family Mantidae; genus Mantis; species Mantis religiosa. Next base: position 40,993,836 of record CM060957.1, read on the forward strand.
GAGGGACAGTCATCCTCAAGGATCTGCAAGGAAGTCAAAGAAGAAAAAGTTTGGAAAAAATCAAGTGAAGCACTTTGGCTTCCTTATTTGTTAAAATCTAGTCATTACATAATTTAGGGGAGTTCTTAGTAATATTCTTAAAATTTTTCTTGAATAAAACTTACCTTGTTAGAAGTGGTATCTGAACAATTTTCTGTGCCCATTAGTTTAACAGTCAAAACATTACCTCTTATTTTGTGTAAGAAATAATGTGATAAAAAGTTCGAAAATGCACACTAGTGTAATAACTAAGTAACTGAGGAGCTAAAGTAGTAACAATGTATTACAATATTGAAACTAGTAGTATAGGGTATTCCAGAAGTGACTGAATGTTAAAACAAAAAGCTTCTTTAAAATTATTGACTGATGTAAATAATTTTATAATTGCCTAGGGCAATTATGTTTATTTCATTAAGGTTTGCACTATCCAATATCCACAAAATTTTTGCCGAACGAAGAGAACATCACAGGTATTAAAAATCTGTCAAAATATACAACTTATTGTCATGTAAATTTTAAAACTAAATTTCCTCAAAATCGCTGCACCCGTCTTTGAGAAGATCAAAGATTTCAAAAAGTGCTCTACGTAAAGTTATTTGAACTGTCAAGGATCATAGTTGCAACTTCGGAAGACGCAGAAATGTAATGCTAAATTTGATTATCTATCTGACTGTTAATACTGAGGATATCTTTCTCACATAAACACACATTTTTTTAAAGAATATTGTGTCTACATACGCATGTGTTTTCCTGCTCGTGGTTCTAGAAATGTTGTTACAAATGTTTATGCAATACATCTACCGTGTTATAAGAGGGATACAGTAAGCTAAAATGATCATTAAATATTTCCAAATCTCTTGCCTAGTTGTTGTCTTCGAAATGTTGTTTACTTTGTATGAACACCGATAAGAAAAATAAGAATAGGATCTGCACTTGTGAAAGGTATTAAATTATTCAAAACTTCAAACCCATAAAAAATATTATGTCTGAAATGACTAATGCTACAAAAATTTGATCTGACACAAGCCTTGTTAATTTCTACGTATTTAGTTTGTGTCCATCCCTTGTAACTTCTCTGGTATAAAAAGGTCATTCAGCATAATGTGGACTGAAGAAAATAGCTGATATGTCTGACACATTAGTAAAAGCTGTGTAATTATTTTTAATGAAAATATAAGAATAAGAAGTACTTCTACGCTGGAAGGTTTTACGTGGGTGTCAAATCGTTACAAAATGTTAAATTTACATACCAGTTTGGATTTATCCAACTTTAAACTTTTAAGTTATGCTGTTTATACACGAATATAGACAGAGAAGCTGGACAAAAACACCAAAACATAAAGTTTATCACATTCAGGGTCCTCAAAGAATTTTTGTTGTTATTTATGGCCTTTAACTTTTTTTAAGTCATATCGGACGATGAATGGAAAGGGTAAAATGAATCTCAAATGGGACCAGAGTCCATGGAGGTGAGAGTTATCCGAAATTTGTCTTTTAGGATAAGGGAAAACCCCGGAGAAACCTTATCCAGGTAACTCATCCTGACAGAGGTTCGAACTCAGTACCTCTTGACCGTGAAGCAGACATGCTACCATCTACGCTACCAGGTGGGCTCAAAGAAATCACTTCCGATTAACTGGGTAAAAACATGTTGGGTGAAATTTAATACTCGTATTCAATGCTCTAGGCAGATAGTAGGTAGAACACCGTGCAAGATTCAGGTCACGAATGACACTTCGTTGTCCCACTTAAATTTCGTTTTTCAAATTCATTCTTTGAGGTATCCGACTCTTCAGTTCCAACGTACGTTTTCCGCTTGTTTTGGTTCACCTTTCTCAGAAACCTCTCGTCCCAAGATGTGGCAGCAGGGAAAGGCTTATTCTCGGTTGGAACAAATGTGGCAGTGGAATTTGTGTATGAAAAGAGAGATTTTATTGTTCTATCATAACATTCATTCTTTTCTCAGTTGGCTAAATCCTTCTTCCACAAGCCTCCCGTTCACTGCCTTTTCTCTAAGGTTCCGAAATTCAGCGTCGTATATTTATCCAAATCCGCGGAAATAACTCCATGTTTCATTTACAAAAGCCTGTTGTGCTTGAAGGTATACCATCCAGGAGCCTTTAGCTGTAAATTTATGGGGGTATATACCGATACCCCCAAAAAATTTAGGGTGGGTATTTTCCAGTGGAACGGAAGTATGAGAGAGAGGGAGTCGGGGAGAGAGAATTTAACATAATAATCGAAAGTAGTATAAACACAAAGATTAGCACTGTAAACAACTGAACATCACTGCCCTTCAACAATTGCTACAAGGCCAGATAACCACTGATAAGATGTTTTCTGTTAAATGTGCCATATAAATGAAGCATTAAAAAGTTCAAATCAAAAAGAAGGAAATAGTTAACTCCACAGCATTTTATAGTAAAGTTTTGTTGGTTAACTACTTTTAAAAAACTCATTCAGTATCAAGAGGACAAATGCCTGCCATAAAATCCAATTGTTTATTTCATTTGCATAAAATATCTCAAACTTATTTTGCTTTCCTAAGGAAATATTTTGAAAAAACAACAGTTTCGAAACATTTTCCATGAAAACTTTGGCTGCAGATACTTTACTGATTCATGGAACCTCAAAACGTGTACATCCAGTGATATCTCGTGTGAATGTTCAAACGTGTAACCGCAGTATCAGGCAGCTCCTGCGTCGATATAAATATTAAAAATGGTTGGCGACATTGGGCAGCCCTGTCTTACACCTAGGTTGATAGTTTCTGTCTTAAAACCATTATTCATGCTAATGCAGGTCCCTTCGTACATTTTCTGTATCATTAAAATTATATGTTGAGGAAATCCGTTTTCAGTATTAATATCCCATAGACTTTGCGGTATAACTTTGTCAAATGCTTTTACGTAATCTTTCAAAATAGTGTAATATATTTAATACTGTATTATTCTACACTAAACATGCCCTAAAATATTTTCTTTCTATTGGATTACACACAAAAGTCTAATGCATCCTAATTAATTTATTACTAATAAGAGTTACCAATATAAACGGGAAAATAAACAAATGAACAACAGGAATGCATGTTTATTGGTAGTGTAAAGCTCTGGAATTAAACTAAAGAGTACCTCCCACTAAGGATCATGAAATTAAGATGTAATGGCGAGCAATGTATGCGCAAATATTGCAAGGTTTACATAAGAGCATGCAGAGTAGAGGGAAGGTGTTCAGAAAACACGGATGGAGGAAGAGAAGTTGGAAGTACTTGTTTGCTGTGGAAAGGGGAGGCAATCATGTGTCAACAAATAATGTGCATAATGTTACCTCTGGCGTGGGCTTAACCTGGCTGCTCTCTCAATTGCTTTGCAAATTTCCCACCTAAACTCTACCGTTTATTAAAGACGATAAACTCTGTGCGTTTCCTACGAGTAAGCATTAATTTTGAGACCATGTTTCCTAGAATATTAGACCTATGTACATTATATTTGATAGTGGTTACAATTACGTATATGCAGGATTTTTATTTCGTGATCATGCACAGGGAATGAAGTGCCAAACCTCAAACACAGTAACCAGCTCTTACACCTAACCTATACGAAAATACTGTCGCCGAACGCAATGTTACGAGGAGGCGTGGCCATCGCGCACATAGAGACATATAGGGCGACGCGGAGATAAAAGGCTTGACGAAACATGACTGGAAAGTTCGTGATTCGTCTGGTGCATTCTGGCAGAACATTCCACAAATATCTAGAAATATGTGTGGAGGTATATAAGAAAGCCGGACTCGCCGGGAGAGAGAGAGTGGGAACGGAACTTGATAATCGTGTACGTACAGCTGTGTTTTGAGTGTGAACTCTTTTGTTTGTGATCGACGACCTTGGAGATTTTATTTATGTCTGTCATGTAATTCTGCTACTGTAAGCGTGGACCCAAACGTGTCTCTACGGACATAAAGAACATTTTAATTTCTGCAACAGGACTTTTAATTTTACGAACCCACAAAGTCACAATATTTTATAAATCCATTCCTAGGATCGCTTTAGAATAGTTTGTGCCAAACTGAGTAGAAGTCGATTGTCTGTCATGATCCAGTTTACTGTCTCACATCAATTTTTAAACTGTTGTTTCTTAGTGGCTAAGATGAGCAATTGCTCATGTATGTTAAGGTATGCGTTTTAGTACAGACAAGTCTGTGAAATATGGCCTTGCTGCATTCTCTTCCATCTTCTAGCGCTAGCAGAAGGTGCAAGTGACGCTTGGGCATAGACTCTCTCCAGTGCGCGAGGAAAGTAGGTCACCGGCACAGAACTATCGTCGCTACTGTACACTTCTTACCTGGGTTTTACACACATGCACGCACGCACGTATTTCTTACACACATAGCTATGAACTCACTATCCTACCCCACTGTGTACATCGACGTTCCAAACAAGAGGTAGAGCATTCACTAGTCTCCTGGTTTTCCAGCTGTCACTACCCCTTCCTTCTTGGGGAAAATGACCAACCCTGCCTTTGTTCGCCTAGCGGTTCTTCTTCCTGTACACTGCCAAACTTAGTGTACTGTTTCATCTTCAAAGCTAAAACATCAGCCTGCAGCTTAAAAACAAGTTTACTACTGTCCGACCATTATATTTGTTTATTCAGTAACTTGAATAGAAATGATTATTATGCCTTGTGAATTATATAATTGCGCTCTTTTAAGCGCCATTTGTTTTGCTTTTAAAGCCTAGTCTCTAGCTATAGATTAATTTGAAACGTCTTCGGAAGATGATAGTCAATTAAACAAAAACTGTTACAGCGGCAGCGAATGTCTACCGTTTAAGGAATAAGTGTAATTCCATTGCACCGAGAAACAAAATGTAGAGCTTCACGGACAGCCATTGTCTGACATAACGTAGCCTGACATGCAAATGTCGTTACTGAACCACTTTGAAGCTCTCCAGACGGTTCATTTTCGGCAAATCTTAAAGATTATACTTCGACAGTGCTCCAATCGTGCAATTTGAGAAGTTTCGATTTCTCGAACATGTCTTTATAACCGGTAGGCTAAGAAAAGGGAGTGCAAAAGCCAGCCTAGAATGGATCAGAGTTCAATTTCTAGCTATGAGTTTACCAGTAAGTACCAGAGATGTGAAACAGTAGACGGAAGCGGTTGTGTAGTTGAACACTGAACGTCGAGAAGTTCAGCAGTGCAAATTGGCGAGTACAACTGAGATATAATGGAACATTAGACTGACGTGCCCGATCTGTGTATTTGTAAAATATTGAAGGTTAATGTCTGATTATGACGACAAAGTGAATTTGGTGTAACTTCTTGGTGTCATTTTAGTCTAATGTTTTGAGGTTAGGTGGGACGACTGTTTGGTATTGGGATATGCGTGATTCACAGTTTCACACTCGAATCTGAAAATGCTAATCAGCAGTAGTGTATGATAATGTATTCTACTACTATATGAATACAGAATGAGATCAGATGTGATGTGATGATGCGAATTGTACTTGGACGGACACCTTGCTCACTGCAACCCAATGGGAATGTATTACGAGCTACGACCTCCCGGGCTTAAGGGATACGGTACATATGCACAGTCCATATTTGGGGAATTAACTCTAGTTAAGGACTTGATTACCCGAGATAATGTTGCGAATTTAATTCGCCATATTTTTAAAAATTTCATTCGTTACATTCACAGGATGTTCTCTTCCTTTTATCTTTCATTTCTTATACTTTCTGCAAATTATTTTGACGAAAACTGAATTTATCTGCAGTTATCATTGCAAACATACGTTATTACTCATTTTGTTATAACTTAAAGGGGAATATAACAAACCGCATCGATGGGCAAATGTTTCAAACAGAGGGTGGATATATAGGCATATATACCGGGTTTGGCACGTCTCGTTTGCGTGGATGGTATCGTGTCTGCCTCAAGTTCAAGAGTTCTCGAGTTCTACTCTGGTAATTTACCTGGATAAAGTTTTTCCGGGGTTGTCCCATAACCTAAAAGATGAATGTTGGATAACTTGAAGCTCTATGGAATTTGGGCTCATATGAGCATCATTTCATCAATTCCATTCTCATGTGCAATATGACTTAACGTTGGAGGATGTAAATCAAGGCCGTATTCCTAACAAAAATGTGGGGGGATGCACACCTAAACAATTTCCAGATGCTGGAGAACCGATCAGAAATCTGCACTTGTCGATTCGCCTTTCTCCTTTGGTTATCCTCAGCATACGTACGACTTTTTATCCATTCTTTTATGTAATCCTCTGGGTTGCACATATGTACCGGAGGTCCGTTCATAATCATAAACATTATTTTAATGTATATATGTTGTAATGTTTTACTATATAGAAAGTTTTTGAATTAAAAAAAAAGTAGAAATAATATTATTAGTAAGGGGACTGCGATCCCCTACGAAAGATACTGTGCGGACGGCGTACATCCGCATTCCCCCTCTATAATGGCCCTGATGTAAATGACGAAGGCTGTTCAATAAAGAATTATCATAATCTTTCACACCAAAATTCAATCTTATTATATTCTGTTAGCTTAATGTGAAACAAACACACCGTAGTAGTTTCTTTGTTGGTACTCCTGGTTCCCCCTGCGAGAGCTAGGCAAGTTCAGACATGTTCAGTATCGCCTACCGCAGTAACAGAGGTCACACGCAGTTAAAGTTGATGTTAGAGGAAGATCCGGAGTTTCTTTCAAACGTAATCAAGACGGATGAAACTGGGCTAAATCATTTTGATCCTGAGAGCAAACAGCAAAGTTTAGTGGGGAAATATCCTTCATCACCAAACTCACAAAAAAAAGCAAAAGTGGTTGCTTCTGCTGTGAAAGTTATGGTCATCTCATTCTTTGATGTTCATGGAATAGTTTATCAACATGTTGTACCTACACACATCAGTAACTGAACACTTCTAAAAGGATATCCCGAAAACATTGGAAGACCATATCAGGCGCAAAAGACCACATCTCCGTGAAGCAGGCTGGATGCTGCACCACGATAATGCGTGGCCGCAAATTGCCAATGTTGCTCAATATATTGCAATACTCAACGTGAAGTACAACCCTCACCCTCCCAATAGTCCAGATTTAGCCCCATGTGACCTCTTTTCTCTTCCCTAACTTGAACAAACGCCTTCGTGGGATGCATTATCCATCATCAGAAGCAGTGGTGAAGGCTGCGGAGGCGATTTTGAAGGATCTCTCAAAAATTGGTTTCCAGCGTGTCTTTGAAGACGGACAGAAACGCTGGGACAAGTGCATCGTATTCAGGGAAGACTATTTGGAGAAGGACCATCAAAATTATTAGGATGAGTAAAGGTACCGTGTTAAAAAAGGCATTGTGATCATTCTTTATTGAACATCCCTCGTACAACAACAACAAATAATAATAATAACCACAGTTGAATCAGCTGCCGCTATTTATTCTTATCTAAATTTACAGTTTATATTCTATTGTAAAAATATTTATAGTTCTAGAACAAAAGCCTACTGTGCCCTTCAATTCGGTATTATATGCACCAACCAGGAATACGTACATCACTGAATCAGGACTACGAAGCTGCGAAAAGCTTAAATAAACAACGTCTTTTCATGCATATAATACTAGCAAAGTCATAAACGAATACCTTCCCAAAACCGACATTGAATACATGACAGTTGGTAGAGTGGGTTAGCTGGTGCAATCTGATGATACAAAGACTAGGTCAGAAACAAAGTCAAATTATTTTGGTTTTTTGTTTTCCCCGTCTCCCCCGTCTCCCCCGTCTCCCCCGTCTCCCCCGTCTCCCCTTCTCCCCTTCTCCCCTTCTCCCCTTCTCCCCTTCTCCCTTTCTCCCTTTCTCCCTTTCTTTCTTTCTTTCTTCTAGTCTTTTTTGTCTGCATAATGGTGAGGTTCTTTTTCTTGTTCTTCTTGTTGTTGTTTAACCTCTATTAACAATATGATCCTCAATCGCTTACTACGTTTACGTCCTCTAAGAGGAACAATACTTACTTGATAATTTTACCGAAGTTTCAGATTTCATGGCCAATTTATACCTATTCGGCCAACCAAGGCCACTTCTGAAGTACGTAGCTCTAGCAATTAATTCTTAGCAATAATCTTCACAAATGCTCTGCATTGTCACATTGTTATGACACACTTAGCTCTTGTCTTCCAGGAGTTAGCGTTACTGCTAGTATCCAGCTTGTATTTTACTACTAATTAGTGCCCTACCTGGGTAGTCTGTCCTTACTTTTTACGAGGTTCCCGTTTTGCTCTCTCGTCATCGCAGTTACCTGCCACTCCGCGTTCTGGTGCAGTAATTGAAAACGTCACGTGTGCATAGGAATTAGTTCACCTACGTCATAAAGCAAGAAATTAAAGCGTGCCTGCTCTTCCAGTAATTGCTAAAAACCCAGTGTATTATCCAGTTTTTTAAATGCCTGTAATCATTGCATGCTATGAGCATTAGTCTGGTTAACATGGGTACACCAGTTTCAACTGTTTTCACATTGCACTTATACTCATCTGTTTGTTTTATATTATCTACTGTCATGCGATTATGTTGCAGTTTTAAAGATGTATCACTGAACCAGTGCCTTAAAAATCTGTCGTCTTTGTAGCATAATATAGCTTTTCTGCCTAACAGAATGAATAACCATTGAAATCCATCGCTGTATAATAAAATTGTATTACATTTACATGACCTTTCTTCCCCTCTATTGTATATTAGTGGTCATTCAAACCTCTTTACGGCTAGGGTAGCATGCCTTAGTTCCTGGCCACGGAAGGCGGCCAGGGTTCAAGCCCACACTGTGCTGTGGATTTTAAGTCCAGGGTATAGGACCGGCACCCACTCAGTATCGTGAGGAAAATGAGGAGCTTACGTTAGGTAAGCGGCCCTGGTCACGAAAACCAATATACCGGCTGGGGATGCCGAGATGCTGACCACATCTCGTCCCCGTAACGGTTGGATCGTCCACCGCTGCCATGCGTAAGTGGGCCTGAGGCCGGCAGTCAGGTTTTCTGTCCAACAATCTGTACAATGAAGAGGTGACCGCAGGAATTAAAGTGTTGTAGTGTTCAGTGTAATACAGTATCTTGCGAAATTTTTAGCGGAGGGATTGCCTTCCCTCAAATTAAATATAATTTTGCGTAGTATCAATGGTATATCTTTCTAGGGGACGGACTTTGCCCCTCCCCCTGGTGTTTAAAGTGAATTAAGAAGTTTATTTGTTGTTTAGTTTGGGGAGGGATTTTCCCTCCCCGGAGAGAGGTGTTGTAAGTGATAATGTGGTGTAATAATGGATGAGTGAAATTTTTTGGATGGTTGTTTTGTAGTAAAGGATATTGGTGAATTGAGTTATGGATTATTATTATGGATAGTTTGAGTGAAAGGTGAAGGAGGATTTGTATGGATTATTTTAGGAAGTGAATATTTAGAAAAAAGGGATTTAAGGAGTTGATTTGATAAATTATTTAGTTGTGTTATTTGATATAAATTTGGTTTAAATTGAAGTTATAGAATAGAATTTTTTATATAATTTTGTTAAATATATAGGAGACTTAATACTTGAAATGTGTTTTATTATGTTAAGTTGAGATTTTTGTGTTAATAAGGTAAATATATTATAAATTATAAATAATTTAAATTGAATTATTTGGTTTGGTTGTTGAAGTTGTTTATTGCAGTAGCTTAATTTTGAATTAATAAAAAGGTTTTTTGAATGTATAATTATTGTTTGTTTAATATGTTTGAATTTTATTGTAATTTTTGAAGGTTATTACTATCAATAATTTTTTTTAATTTCTAAGATTTTAAATTTATATTTTTAATTTGATATAAAGTAGATTTGAAAAAAATATTGATTTGTGTAAAAGTATGAATAATAATAGAATTTATGATTTTTTATATAAATTGATATGATGTATTTTAGTTTGTTTAATTTGTTGAAAGAATTTTGAGTAGTTTTAAATTTTTAAATTTTGTGATTTTTGTAATGTAAATTTTATGAATTACTTTTATATAAGTTTTTGGTTAAATTTTTTGAAGCTTTTTCTAAAAATGTTTTTATTAGTTGAAAAGGTAAATTGATAAGTTTTAAATGTACTGGTTATCAGTATATTTAGTATCTGTTTCCAAGATTGTAGTTTATTTTGTAATTGTAGCTGGGGGCCAGTTATTTGTATACTAGATTCCAGTAAATTTTTATTAGTTAAATTGTAAATTTTTAAATTGGTAGTCTTTGTATTTGTTTTAATTTTTTAAATTATTGTTTTTCGTTAACCATCTGAAAAATTATTGTTTAAATTGTATTTTTTTGTATTTATTTGGCAGTTAACGAATTAGAATTTGGAAATCATGTCCCATTATAGGAAATTAGATACCGGGATTAGATTTTCAGATTTTATTTATTTAGTTAGTTAGTTTTCGTCAGGTTGGTAGCCGTCGGCCCTGTAAGGGCTGTCGCGTCAGGGTTTATTTTATTTATCAAACTGCTTTACGTAAGTTACTTTTTTGTGTACTTTATTTAAATCCAGACAAGCCTATGCATAGCCAGTAACCTCAATTGCGAGGTGGTGAATCACCGGAAGGTTTAAATTTAGTTCTGTTTTTCATGTAATCACAAACAAATAAAAGAATATCAACATGAATTTAAAATAGTGACAAGGTTATCTGCTTCTGTGGTGTGAGAAGAACGCCTCACATTCAAGAAATCGCGATTTCGAATATCAGAGTGAGTACCTGGATAAGGTTGCTTTCTTTACCCGGATTGTCACTTATCCTGAAAAAAAGATGTTGAGTAACCCTAGGTTCAACTAACTTTGACTTATTTGTCCATATTTTGTCCATGGATTTCATTCATTGTTTCATATGAATTATGTAGGAGGACTTTAAGTAAAGTAAAATGCAATAAAATAAATGTGAAAGACCAATTGTACTTAAGAAAGTATTGTTTTCAAATTTGAGGTTTTTAAACTATATAATTGTATATTTCTTTAGTTTAGTTTTATCGGAACGGAATAAAATTATGTTAAATTAGCTTGAGATGTATAGGGCTTAAACTTTGCAAGAGTAACTCAAAACCTCAGAATATGTAAGCTGGAAGGGATTCCTCGATACGTCGGAGTTTGCTTACAAGTTTCGTATACACCTTTACGTTTGGAAGTTATACAAATTACACAACATTTCTCCCGCATAAAGAGGCCTCCAAATGCAATTACCAGAAAATTCCAACTGCGTACCTTCAATTGTTCATGTAAACCTTTTAAATCAAAGTGTTAGCAACCTTGTTCGTAACTTTGGAAACGAAACTGGAACCTTGAACATAAAGTTAAATTATTTAATAAAGGCGCAATAAATTCCTTAATAATAATTGTTTAAATTAGTTCAATAATTGTATATATTTTGAAAACTGTACAAGGTGTTTTTGGTCATCTTTGTGAAACTCAAAATGTAATAAGTTATATCGTGTACCTGGGTAGAATTTTGTATAAATAATTTCGTTTGATTAATTGTTATCATTCCTATGTTAGTAACTACACATATTGTTGGTACCAAAGTATATCAACAACATCTTTACATTGTTTTTACCATTCTAAGGTCAGTTTAAGTATATTCCATGGATTCCGAGAAAACGTAAAAGAGTTAGATGAAAGAAGTTCACACAGATTTAAAATTGGAATGGATTGAGTTAAAAAATATTTGTAAATCAAACCTTCATCTAGAAGATGGGCCAAAGTTTACCTCTTCCTTTCGAAACAAAAGTTCTGTCCTTTCCTATTTTATCTAATTCGTATGGGGGACTTATAACTAAATATATTTTACATTTAAGCAAATACCTTACAATCAGTACAACTTATTCAGGACCAATATTTCATACAAAATTAAGACATCTTCTCTATTATTGTTTGAGTATGCTTTTGTGCTTCTTATAGATTTCCCTGTATCTTTATTTTCCTTTTATACATACAGCAATACATATAAACACCCATGCCTAAGGCGGGACTTGAACCCGCAACCCTCTGCGTGGAAGGACGCCAAAGAACATCGAACTATCAACCAGGGCCACAATTCTCAGCCAGAGAACTCGCTGTTATTTACATTGAGGCACCTTCAAAGACGATATCTATACCTACAGAGATGATCTGATGCCACACTTGGTGTTATTTTGTTTGGTGTATCTGAGAAGAAATCAAGATACTATTTATATAGCTTCAAAACTCAATGACAATGTATTTAGTACATTGTTAATGAATTAAAAATCTCTGAGTTATAGTTAGGTTCACTTTGTGCAGATAGTTATTCCACTTCTTTCATAATGCTCTCTTTATTACACAAAATATATTGGTAATTTAAAAAAACCTGCATGTCTTTTGAGTAATTGGAATCTGCTGTTTGCTATTATTTGCATTTTATACAGGAACCCACAAGCAACAAGCAGCAATCAACTATGACAACTACATAATGGTTAAACAAAATTTGGTCCAGAAAAGTAAATTATTTGTGGAATTAGCTATCAAATGGTATCACAACTTGCCAGTTTTATATCTGTAAAATTTGGCAAGATATTATGAAAATTTCGATACATTTATTGTACTTATAACTTTTAATTTCATGCTTCCAGTTGGTTTTAATAATAACACTTAAAACCCCATAATGGTGGATATTAAATGGTCCTGTACATTTTAGGGGGAGAATCACATTGAATTTTAACTCCATGTTAAATACCTATTTTTTAGCATGCTCGGTTATTTAAAATGCCCTTTCAATAACAGTTCAGACCTTAGTAGCTTAATTTTTTTCAGGAGAAATTAGAGAATTACAGATTTAAAGCTATTGTGCACCAGTTAAAAGCAATAAACAGCTCAGCTGAAACTAACCTCCACAACTGAAAGATTAACTAATACACACATGTTTATTTCTCTCTTAAACTAAATACAATTGAGAAAGGTCTGAAATGCATTTTTGTTAGAAATGCAGAGAGCAAACATTTGAGACGTATACAGTAATTATTTATGGCCCAAGGAGCATGTTTATTAGTATAACATAAAGGGATTTATTACAAATAATATATTAACAAGTTTATATGGCTAAACCTTTGGTGCTCTGTATATGTTTTAAGCTTTGAATATATTGAAATAATTCAAAGATATCAGGAGGAAACAACGAGATGTTTAATTTTCGTAGATACCTTGCCTTAAAAATTCATAAAAGTTTTGGGAAGTTTAAAAATAGTATTTATTTGCTGAATATGTAGTAAATTAATGTATATAAAGCTATACATCATAGTTATATCTTATATAATGTTTTCTTAGGTATTTTAAGGTGACGCCATTAAGAAGAATTCTATACTTTACGTCGATGTACATGTGCTGTGTATTTGAAGGTACTGTATTCTAATATTGAAAGAACTAATTTCAAATACTAAACTTATGTACAACTCAGTAGCATGTGCATGGCATATCACATTCGCTGCAGAGCATAAATATTAGCGACTGAAGTCTAATATTTTGTTGAAATTTATGACATACCAAGAACATGCTGGTCTTCTATCTGCAGAGGAAGTGTTTCTTAGGTCCATCATGGGTACTCACCTGAAATAAAATAAATGTGGTATTAGTTTTATATGCATCAAGTACAGTATAAAAACAGATGACATTCACATTTGTGTGATTTTATAAAGATTGACAAATAAGCTAAGGTATAGATAGGTAAGCAAACAAAGTGTGATAGACATGAAAAAAATGAAAGCAGGGGTCCGGTACAATGTAGATAAAAATTTCCAGTTATAATAGCACAATTAAGCAGTGAGGCGTAGTTTACAATATTTTCTATCTTGGTTGATATATTACATTTATTTGCAGTTTAGCGAAACCTCTTGCACTCCAAATAAAACTTGTATGTTACATTTAACACACTTCATCTACTCAAGGTGTACAAACTGTTACTAGGAAAACATTGTTTCTTCCATATTAATTTAGAACGGTTTTATAAATGATTTTGTTGATTATATTCTTATAGGAGATTAGATGATGATGACTATGGCGGTCATCAGCACCCTTTAAAAAACTAATCATGGCAAAAGCCAGATATAAAAATTTCTAAAACTATACAAGTGTAACAAAACCTATTTAAAATACACGTACATAAAAAAAAGCATCAATCAAAACCTACTACAAATTTCGTTCACTAAATCCTAAACTCTAAACTAGAAAAGAATCTAAAATCCTTCTCCACGGGTCTCCACGCACGGCCTACACGTGGGTGGGCCTGTTGACCGTCTCCCTCAACCACGAAGAGGAGCCCACACGAGGGAGACTTGGCTCGGGACCCCCGGTGCGCCAAACCCGTACCTACCGAAGTAGGTCCCTGGGGGGAGGAGATTAGAGGAATACAGTAGGTTTAAGAAATACTTAACTATTTAAGACCGACTCAGCATGCTTTGAAATGTCAATCTCTTTGATTGATTTTCAGAAAACAAAATAGCGATTTCTCTCTGGAGATAAGAAAGCTATTTTAAAATTCACAATAATGAAAGTTACTGACAAATTGTGGAATTTAAGGAGATCTGCATGATCTGCTGTAAAACTTATTGCTTACCACTTTGAAAAGCATTTAAAAAAAATAACAAATTCAATGGGGTCAGTTCAGAATAAGGAGGTAGTAGTAAAATATTGTGAATTTTGTGCGTTCGTAGAATTAAAGGTCCAATTTGCCGAGATTCTAAATGTTCTTTATTTCTGTGGAGATACACTGTTCAATTCTCACGTAACAATATTACATCACATAACAACACAATCTTCCGAGGTCGATGACAATAACAAACACTCTCAGCTGTTCTCTGCTCCCGCGACTGTTTTACAACTGACTGATCACTAGCCATGACTTCTTGTTATACACCCATTCATGCAATGAATGCAGACTGTTATCGAATTTTCTCTAACATGTCATCAGATAAAGCACGAAGTTCCTAGAATGCAACTATATCGGTGCCGGCAAGTCTTTCACCTATGTGATACACTATCCGCCCTTTGTTTATCAGCGCTATCATTAATTGTTGGCTCTTTGTGAACGCTAGCCGCCTATCAGTTCCTTTGTGTAAACAATCCGCGCTATCGTAAATAACAGCTCGCGACAATATTATGATTGTATTGATAGAGAGGACTATGTTGTACCACATTGTTCACCACTTCACGAATATGTGATTGTAGCACCTTTTCTTTCAGCTCTTTTACCATTAATTACTTTTTAGATGTTTATGAATGACATATGAAAATAAAGAATTAAATGCTTTTACACGCTCGGGTCAAATACACACTCACTCAGGCACACACATACACACAATTAATAACCCTAATCAATATGAAATCTTCTTCCACTTTAATTTTATAACATGGGAGCGAGCCTAAGGATCCTAAATTGTTATGTTATTATCGACCTCTCGATATGTTACCATGTGCGCCTTTTAATCAGAACTGACGTTCCCTCCCATAACAAGAGAAGGTGCGCTCAGCCAGTATTTTGTGCATATTTCGAGAGCTGCCACCTCATGTGAATCAAACTCTACGCTTCGTCGACTGACATGGAGTACACATATCAAAAGCAAACTTAATCAAGCCTATGAACGTCTTCACACGTTGTATCCCATCCTCAAAACGAATGTACGCTGCTACTATACAAGAGTATTCTACGACCGCTTTTTCTATATGCCAGTCCTGTATGGGGATGTGCTTCACCAACTCCAGGTGTTTCAAAACAGGATATTACGATTGTCTGTGAACGTCCCATGGTAAATCCGGAATGCACCGTTGCATAGAGAATTGGACATAGCATTAATGAGTACATCTCTACAACGACAAGCAGATTCCTTTCTCACCTTCCTTATGCATCACGTGCTTTACTCTTCCAACTGGAACGTCACCTTGATGCTGCACCAAGACTAAAGGCACGCTTACCGCAGGACATTTTATTTCTATTGTCACAATGGACTGTATTAATTACTCTTTGGTGACCCAAGTAGTAGGTGTGACGCCATTCTCTCCACTCCTTTATGACTAGATGAATTAGCGATACACGCTCTCCCTCTGTAACTGTCAGCTGATTGAACAACATGTATCTGTACGCAGCTCCGCTTCTGGGCAGGTAAACGGCCGTTATGGCCGCCTTTGTAAATCTGTTTGTTGTAAAAAAATTTCTTATTAAGTGAATTCCACTTTCAATTAGCTTTACTCTACCTTTACCAATGAACCATTAGTGCTCGACCTGACCACGTGTTCCTTAATTTATTCACAAAAGTAAGAATAGGTCTTCACACTATAATGTCTATTTATTCTCTAATGAAGAAGTTATTTATTTTATACTCACACTAATCAGACCAGTTTGCTTGAGGACTCTAATATGAGTATCCTCTATCCCTGTCTAGTTTAATTTTACTATGTATAATTGCTCCACAATTTGTATAGCAACATCTGTGCTGAGCAATTGAAATAAAAATTAAAAAAAAGAACATCTACGTTGTCGACAGCCGTCCTCCCCATGTGTAGACAGTAAATACATAACGCAGCCCAGCAACAAGAACCAGGATTACAAGCAAAACAAGCACCATCCCTCCGACACTGCTATACTTGAAAATTGATTACGAAATGGAAGGAGAGTAAATTATAATAAATCCCTAAATCTTAGTGCAAACCACATAAAACTCCATCTCAGAGTACACGATCGAGTAAGATTAAACCAGCGGAATCATTTAACTCGGTCTAGAACGGAGAAATAAGGTTTGCTGTACTTCGCTATCTGTGAGAAGTAGTTGTTAACACGCAAGGTACATCAAATCACTACTAAACCCAGCGACAAAGGCGAGGTTTGAAGAATGAAGAAATATGAACGTCTTGGTAAACACATATTTTGCAAAGCGACTGCTGGATAAAACGCCTCATGCCGAAATACTCCACTCAAGAGTTTATGGTCATGTCAGCATGTCAAAATGGTGGAACGCGGGCAAAGGAAGGAGCAGAGGGTAAAGGTTATAACCTGACTGACCGTAAAATATACTCATATCGAGTCTTGTGCCAGCTAAAAGGGGGGCCCTCGTTTTCTTTATTTGCTGCCGCGGCGGCGGCGGCGGCGGCGGCAGCGTACAAACACAAAAGACCCAAGATTGATATGCCCCATAGTTGCCGAAGCGATCACAAGTCGGGTTCGATTGGAAAATGGCGCCACATAATTTACGAAAGTCCTGGCTTTCCCGCAGGTTCATCTATACTTCTTTTCTTCTTCTTTTCTTTTCATCCACCCACTCTACGCCACGTTTCCTTTATCTATCTACTTTCGCCGTAGATAAAGTCTTTAGAGTGGAAAAAGTAAACAAAAACTAAGAGACCGGATATTTCGTAAAAGCATTTTGCTTTCCACTTGCGTCACTAGGAGGCGCTCTAATACTCATGATTAATGTTAAAAAGTATAAATGTAATGGAAAACGGGGACTTGCTACTGGCAACTGATGACATAGCAACTAGAGCAAAGAAACATTTCATAGTACTTATGGGGAAAAGAAAATTATAACCTGCTGCCAAATTAGAATTTACTTTCCTTTACATAATTCCATAAACACCTTTCGGAAATCTTTTCACATATTTTATTTTTCTAAATATTCTTTCGCTCCATTTACGGTATACTTTCAAGCAGTTGAAGTACAGGTTCTAACCAACAATTCCACAGTAAGATTTCTTTGGGAATACATGTTTTGAGATCTATAACTCCAAATTAGAGGAACCTGTCGGAGAGTTGGGGTTGGGGACTACTTCTAAACAGCAAAATCGTGTGGAGAGATCCTTTTCATTGTATTAAATATTCTTCACCGAAAATGCAGGAGCCTCTGAAAAGAAAATTTCAAATTACCCTATCTCGTGTACGTAACAAGCTTACCATACGTAAGAGCTCCATGTCTATGATTAAATTTTTAATTTTATTTGCTCATTTTTGGAGCTTATTTGCTTCATTTTGTGCTTATATGCTTGCTTATTACATCATTTGTTTGTGCTTACAAATCTGTGTTCTAATCATGAGGTTTCAGAATCTCTATTTTAGCTGAGTTGAAATGGAAGCAATATTTCCAGTAAAATAAGACCTGGTGACAAATACGCCCACTTTCTTCTCGGGCAGCCAGCCAGGTGAAAAGATGATTAGATATCAACATTTCGGGAGTGTACATCTCTCCCATCATCAGGATATTTATAAAATGTTATAACTTCAAATGAAATACTGGATATAACACAACTATAAACAAAAACAAAACACTATCAAAATTCGCATTACTGAAAAAAAAAAAAAAAATACTTTTCAGTAAATTAAATGCCAGGGCAAGATATGGCGTGAGTATAGAAATTGTGTCAAGAAAAGTAACTCATAACTTGATTATCAAGCTGTATTAATATTTACTTCTTAATTCGACGGATTTCCATTTTAAGGCTAGCCTCCAAGAGGAGCTGAACTGAAATCCAGCATCACGATTTAGCATGCTCCTTTCTGAGGATAGCCAGAATTCGGGAGACGACCATCTTGGCAAAATGTAACAGTTACTGGGAGTGGAGAATTTAGGAGGCTTTGACGATTTGTCAATGTTGTTGCTGAATATCTTACAAAAATCAACGTGAAGTGCATCCCTCACCTTCTCTATAGACAGGATTTAGCCCTATGTGACCCTTTTCTATTCCCTAACTTGAAGAAAAACCTTCGTGGAAGGCATTATCCAACATCAGAAGCAGTGGTGAAGGCTGCGGAGGTTATTTTGAAGGATCTCTCAAAAATGGTTTCCAGCATGTCTTTGAAGACTGACAGAAACGCTGTGAAAAGTGCATCGCATTCAAGGGAGACTATTTTGAAAAGGGCCATCAAAATTATGAGGATGAGTAAAGGTATGACGTCAAATAGAATTGTGGTCATTCTTTATTGAACAGCTCTCCTATTTTGGAAGTAAATGTACCCTTCTTCCACTCCAGGCACCGAATAGGATGGTTCGTGTGTCGCCTGCATTCGAGAGGCCCGTATTCGATTCCCGTGGCCGACCTACCTGACAAATGCGCTTTTCGAGTGTTTTCCCGGGTCGCTAGGCGAATGCTGGATAGGTTAATGATTTCCCCCGATTTTCCTGTCCCTCCATTTCATCTCCATTATCATTTCATATCATCTGGTAGTGTCTTTCAGTGTAGAAGAGTCGACGGCTGTTTCGGTTGTGCATTGTGGGATGATATCCTCCGAGGAAAACTACTTCTTCGTCCGGTAGGTCGGTTGCCGGCCTCAACTCCTCTGCTGGGACTATTTCGGGATCACCAGCCAGGAACCTTTATGGCTCGGATTGCCTGCCTGGGATCATTAGTTCTCGGCTGGTAGGCTCGTTGCCGTCCCGCTGCAGGGGAGCGGTATCGTTTTGCTGGCCTGTCGGGGGAGGTCTCTATCCAAGTAAACTGTAGGGACCCTTCCCTCTGTACTGTCGTGGCGCCTTGGGTCAGCCACCCTCTGTCTTCTACAGCTCATCCTTTCCCCCGGGGCTTCACCACTAGGGGGCATAGGAACAATGGGCCCATAATGGTGGCCTCCGCGAATCCCCTCCGTAATGAAATCCCTATCCCAATCTACTCCAGGCATGGTAAAGCATCAACTGGTGATCCTAAAAAATCATCTAAATCAACATCTACATGCACATGATCAGAAGAGCCAGTTTGGTCTGCTGAAACGCCAAGAAGGCTTTTGACACTGAGGTTATCCTGTTCTTCGTCTTCTAATTTAGAGAGTTCAGATAAGTCATTGTCTAAACTACAGAAAATGTCACAAATTTTGTCTTCAGATAACTAAAACAATGATAAAAACAAATTCCCATCTACATTTAAGTTTTGTGGGATGACTGTACCTAACCTTAAATTCCAAGTGTTACACATTTGTAACACATAAAGAATTAATGCTTCCAAAAGCAGAATAGCCAAGTTTAAATCACATAAAGGGGTTTAAACCATTCCACTACCATATCTCTGCAGAGTTTTGTCATATTTAATTACGCAGAAGTGGTTTCAATCCTTAAAACAAAAACAATTTGAACATCTTGTGTGCCATTATTCCTCACCACGAAAACAGCTGAATTCAGCTTTACACGTTCACCACCAGGGGCAAAAAGTTACTGCAGAATCCACCAGAGTACAGTTCTAAGCTTGATACAAATATGCGACAGCAGGAATTTTCTGAGTAGAAATAAGGAGGAAAACTCCCAGTGTTACACATATATAACAAGAAGCATTTTTAGGGTTGCATAGTTTGAAGATTTCATTAAATTAAGCACAAAAATATAGCGGGACATGTGAGTAATGGCAGCTATTTACAGGAAAACCGCACTAGAGCTACTTTGTTGTGTTCCAGTGGAATTGTTTGTCAGACGTACTAATTTCTCTGCGGTTGCAAGAGCAACAGTGAAAAGCCAATTGCACCCCGATTGCCTTTAGTCAGTCACTGTGTATCGTACACATGCAACCAGTGACTTATTGCGAGTTCCCGCCTCGAGGGATGGAAAGCCGGCTACTATTTACCGTGAGAATTTCCCAAACGTTTGCATGTGGTTTAGTTTGCCTGAACAGTACAAAACTTATTGCTTCCTACCCTCTAATGATGCACGCTCACTAAAAATTGTAGAAACAGTCGTAATATCTTAAAATGGTCCAGTACCCGTGATACCAGGCTTAATTATGCACTTCGAATTCAACTGCCAGCCACAGTACCAAGCTAAGTTAACACGTACTTATGATGAAATGTGGAAGAGACGTGTTAAACATTTAATGTAACAGATGCTAACTACATTCTCTACACTTTTCAACAAACTATTCCAATAGGGAATAGTGTTAATAGCAACGGACATTCGTAGAAGCAAAATAAGACCTTGAAGCAGAAACCTCAGGTTCCAAGAGGAAAAAGATAACTAGAAATTAATACAACAGCAGAGATAATAAATAAGCATAATGGGAATAAAAAGGGAATAAATTATATAAGAAATAAAGTTAAAAAGAATATTCGAAATAGCAATATAGTGTAAATGAAGGAAAAAATCGGACAGGAGTTGCTTCTGAGCTCATACACAAGGCGGGAAATAATAACAATGGAACAAAGGCCCTTGAAGGTTACCCCGACATCGAGACGCCAGTAAGGTATGCGAAGCTTAAGGGAAATTCAGCCAAGCATGATAGAATACCGTTATGACGCTGAGAGGTCATACAACCCAAAGGGGTGGAAAATATTACTGCCGCATAGGAAAGACAGACGGAGGTGACCAATAGGAGAAAATTAAAGAAATAAACCCTGCCAATAAAATGTAGAGTAAACCACGTGATAGGTGTAAAATAGTAAAGGAGTAGAAAATGGGCGGTGATAGGCGAAAAAAGCTAGAATAGAATCTGAGAATACGACGGGGGAAAGAGCGTCACTCTGGTACTTAATACGACGGGAAGAAGACGTGTTATTGGGCAAGAAGTAGGATCCGATGTCGCAGCGCGAATTAGAGCTATGGTCTTGAAGACAGTGCAAATATAGGGAATAAAGGGAGTTCGCAAAGCAACGTAAAAACATCGTAAAGGGGAAAGGAAAATTAGGAAGACAACGAAAGTGTTAGCAAGAGAGTAAAGAGAGCCAGGTTAAAGAAAAATAAAGGAATTGAGAGACGGTCAGCACGACTTTTCATAACCGAACCCTGAGAAAGAGATCCCAGCTCACCGACAATTAGACAAAACACCAACCTTTCCATCTCACCGTCAAACCCTTCATACTCCATCCCTAACCAAGCACTCAAAAGGACAACGAACCGAAAAAGAACCCACACCAACCTGAAGCTTAAGTCAGGTGAAAAGACTATTAGAAATTGAAGTTTCGGGAGTGTGCATATCTCCTATCATCAGGATACTTCTTAAATGCTGTAACCAGAAATTAAACACTGCATATAACTCAACTATAAACAAAGACAAAACACTATCAAAATTTGCATTAATGAACAAAAGACTGTTTCAGTAAATTAAATGCCAGCTCAGGAGATGGCGTGAGTATAGTGGATTAAGTAGGTCAAAGAAGCGTAACTACTTAACTTGATTATCAATTTGTATTGATCTGTGCTTCTTAAGTCGACGAATTTCCATTTTAAGGCCGGCTTCCAGGAAGAGCTGAACTGAAATCCTGCAGTAAGATTAAGCGTGCTCCTTTCGGAGGGAATGACCAAATCCTCCTTAATTCTCCGCTCCCAGTAACTGTTGCATATTGCCAAGATGTTCATCTCCCGAAAATTGCCTCTATGGTCCTTATCAAAACAATGCTACCAGACTAAACGAACATGCACGGAGCATTCGTGTAATGCAACCTAAGAAGTCTGAACTGGCAGAGCTAGTTCACGCCTATCAAGTGATATATAATAAATGTTATCGAAAGATTGTTTTCCTTACATTTAGCCTAATTGTTCTTTCACCCCTTCTTTACCTATGCAGCAGTTTTAGTTCCACGCCCCACCCCCAAGAGGTGTACGACCTTTGGCTTCCTAACGGTATACCTCCTGTGTTTTTCTCATGTAGCACATTACTTAATGGCCTCAGTCTGGCGGGAGGATTTTACCTCACCTTTGTTTCGAATTCCTGTCTCAAAGAACCCTTTCTAACTGAAGCTCTGTCTGCGCTTTTTTATGTAATTTACGTCCTCCAACGTTAAGACATATCGGAAGATGAATTGAATGGGTGAAATGATGCTCAAATGAGCCCGGGGTCCATAGAGCTTAGAGTTACCCGACATTCGTCTTTCAGGATAAGGGAAACCCAAGGAAAAGCCTTATTCAGGTAACTGACCCTTACCGAGATTCGAACTCGGGACTTCTTGAACGTGAGGCAGACATACTACCCCCACGCTACCAAGGCGGACTACTCTGTCTGCGTTGCTTTGCTTATGTTAAACACTGCACTTTATACTTAAATATTTATGCTTATATTACTTCTTATATTGTTTTTCTTTCCATATGCTTGGTAATAATTTCTATAGTTTTATCGTGCCTCTCTTATATTTTACGAGGGCTGTTCACTAAATAATGAACATTTTTTTTTTCTGACATCGTACCTTTACTCATACTCATAATTTTGCTGGTCCTTCTTAAAATAGTCTCCCCTGAATGCGATGCACTTGTCCCAGCGTTTCTGCCAGTCTTCAAAGACATGATGGAAACCATTTATTCAGAGATCCTTTAAAATCGCTTCCGCAGGCCTCAGCACTGCTTCTGATGATGGATAATGCCTCCCACGAAGGCGCTTCTTCAAGTTACGGAATAGAAAAAAGTCACGTAGGGCTAAATCCGGACTATAGGGAGGCTGAGGGATGCACTTCACGTTGATTTTTGCAAGATATTCAGCAACAGCATTGGCAATATGTAGCTGCGTATTATCGTGGTGTAGTATCCAGCCTGCTTCAAGTAAATGTAGTATTTTACGCCTGATATGGATTTGCAATGTTTTCAGGATATCCCTGTAGTATTGTCCAGTTACTGATGTGTGTGTAGGAACTACATGATGCTAAACCATTCCATGAATATCAAAAAATGAGACAACCATATCTTTGCTAGCAGAAGCAACCACTTTTACCTGATAGGGGTTGGTGATGAAGGAGATTTCCACACTGAGCTTTGCTGTTTGCCCTCAGGATCAAAATGATATAGGCAGTTTCATCAGCAGTGATTACGTTTGAAAGAAGCTCCGGATCTTCCTCTAATATCAAATTTAACTCCATGCAGACCTGAATGCGAATGCCCATTTGCTCGGGAATCAACAGTCTTGGAACCCATCGCGCACAAACACGTCTCATGCATAATGTTTCGTTCGCCGACATGTGGGTGGCACTTAATGAAATGTTCAGTATTTCAGAAAGTGGTCTTAAGATATTTCGTCGATTCTCTCTCACAATGGCAGCAACAGTGTTGATGTTTTCTTCCGAAGAGCAGTAACTAGAGCACGGGTTCCCCTCCTTTGAAATTGATTGTCTCTCGTCCTTAGACGTTTTAAACCACCTTTGAACTATGCTGTAAGGAAGAACAGACTCTCCCTAGGCCTCCTGTAAGATTGTGTAGGTCTCAACTGAAGTTATGTTGAGACGAAAGCAGAATATGAAAGCCGCATATTGTTCCTCCCGTGTTTCCTCCATTGCAGCGGTAGGTGATACTCCACATCACAGTGCGTAGGCTTCGGCGGCCGGTATCTATTGTAACTGGGTCTTCCGGGTAGGACCGCGTCTTTGATGTTCCTCTGGTCGACGTTTCGTCCCATATATGTGGGGCTTCTTCAGGACTTCTTCCCTGACAGCTCCGTAGTAACTGTGCCGGTGAAGGCGATGCGTGTCTATTTATCCCTCGGAGGTTCTGGCGGTCGGCCCACCCACCTACTCCTATTGGCTGATGCTGTGCCTAATTCGCGGGCGCTTATCAGTGTCTGCCAGACAGTGTGCAGATGTCTGCCGTTTTCTCTATTTAAACTATTATGTGTTTTGAATATCTCAATGCTTTCTCTAATCATTCTTTGTCTATAGCTATAGAAAAAGAATGATTAGACAAAGAATGATTAGAGAAAGCATTGAGATATTCAAAACACATAATAGTTTAAATAGAGACAACGGCAGACATCTGCACACTGTCTGGCAGACACTGATAAGCGCCCGCGAATTAGGCACAGCATCAGCCAATAGGAGTAAGTGGGCGGGCCGATGCCAGAACCTCCGAGGGATAAATAAACGCGCATCGCCTCCACAGTTGCTACGGAGCTGTCAGGGAAGAAGTTCTGAAGAAGCCCCACATAGTTGGGACCAAACGTTGACCAGAGGAACATCAAAGACCCGGTCCTACCCGGAAGACCCTGTTACAGTGGATACTCAACATGTCTGAACTTGCCTGGTTCTCAAAGGCGGGAACCAGGTGTACCAACAAGGAAACTACTAAGGCGTATTTGTTTCGCACTAAGCTAACGGAATGTAATAAGATTGAATTTTATTGCGGAAAATTATGACCGTAAAATACTTAGGAGCATTCTTTATTGAACACCCATCTTAGTATCGTAAACCTGTGGTTTCTGCTTCAGCATCTCAAAACTTATTTGAAATGACATTTTGGTGCATCTTTGAGTGGTATACAGTATCTTCCTAATCTAATAAGTGCATCGAGAAATGTCAAAATAACCAAATGAGTCACAATGTTTAAAATATATCTTAATCTTTCCAAACTATGTATATGGCTTGGTTTCCATCAAATTTGAAATATTAACCACGTGAACATTGCCTGCGGCGTTTTGCATGCTATGAACGTTTTGTAGTATGTGCATAATGTAAGTTAGCTTACTGCTCTCTTGGATGAGGTTTAAGCACTCAATCTAAGTCTTACATGAACTCATGTAAAATCGACAACAGTCGAGAATACCTAATGGACAGCCGTTGGCAATACGCCATTCGA